>CAUYUJ010014658.1:0-22500 GCA_963575745.1 Prorocentrum cordatum
GGAGGAGGAGGAGGAGGAGGAGGCATGGACACTTTTGCCGCTCGTGGCCTGCTGGCCCCCCCCCCCTTCCGTCCGCTGCGGCCCCCCGTGCCAGGCGGCCCCAGCCCTCGAGGGCCGGGCGACTGCCGCGCCGCTCGCCTCGGCGCCCCCGCGGACCGGCGCGGCGGCGCGGCGGGCGGCTGGCACGCGTGGCCGGCGGCGAAGAAGGCAGCCGCCGCCGCCGTCGCCGCCGCGGCCACCGCCGCCGTCGCCGCTGCGGCCGCCACCGCCGCGGCCACCGACGTGGCCGGCGCCGTCGTCGTCGCCGTGGGAGGCGTGGGGCGGCCGGCAGGAGGGGGCCGCGGCCGAGAGACGATCCTGGCAGGGTGGTGTCCTGGGACCCCTCAGAGGCCAGGTTCCCAGCGTGGACCCCAAGCAGCGGATCTGCGCGCCACCTGTGCGGTGCCGTGCGGAGCTTCGCGAGGCAAAGTATGGAGCAGCGCAGGCGCGCCCCTGAGAATCTTGAGGGCATTCGGCGCGTCTGTCCAGCAACCCGCGCTGATCAGAAGAAACGTTGTGTTGCTGCTGCCCGCCGCTCCTGCGGCCGTCGTGGCACCATGAGGCTCGCGGCATGCCAGCCAAGGAGGAACAGGTGCCCGTACCGTCAACCCGCATAGTAAGGATGGGCAACCTTCCCAAGAGTACGCTTGCATCCTTGCCTCCTCGGCCCATCCTTGGCCTCTTTCGTTGGCCGCGCCCCGCTCGAAACGCTTCGAAATGGGCGTCCAAGGCCCTTGCATTCTTGTCGTGCGTCCTTCTGATACGGTTCGACTGTACCGCTCCCTCCCTCCCCCCGTCCCCTTCCTCCTCCTCCCTCTCTCTGCGTGCCTGGCGCGTGCGTTGGTGCACCGCCAGCACGCGCAGCCTTGTGAAGTCCTCGCGACTGTATCGGTGCACTCTGGCCCCAGGCCCCGAATTTACAGCTGGGCTGTCTTTGTTCGGAGGCGAGCGAGGGGTGGAAGTGAGAAGGAAAAGGCCTTCTCAGAATGCGGCGGGGCTTCTCAGAAGCCCTCCGGCCTTCCGAGAAGCTTTCTGTGTCCTCGGGGAAGGCTTAGAACATTCCTCAGAAGGCCGGGCGACTCCCGAGCCTTTGAGGAGGCCTTCTCCTTCTCGTTTCCCCCCTTCGCTCGCCGCCGACTCGTGCTCGTTCAAGTCTGGCTTCGTCTGCAGTGGAGGGCCACCGAACATGTGCCCTTCCCTCGCTTGCCACGTTGTGGGCCTCCCGGGAGGCCCCCGTCGTCTGTACAGTCGGGGCGCTGAAGAAGCAACCCTTCTCATTGGGGAGGGGCTCGGTGTTCCTTGACTATTTCACAGCTTGTCTCAGGCTTTCCGGAGGTTTCCCATGGGAAATCGAACCTTACTTGATGTGAAAACGAGGCATCGTTCCTTCTTTTGTTTTCCTTAGGTCAACGCCCCGACTGCAGTGATGGAGGCTCACCGGCCAGAGTGCCCTGCCTGGCCCCCGGCGCCACGGCCGGCTTCGGCTCCGCCCAGGAGCGTGCAGGCCCTCGGACGCGCCCCCTGGAGAGGTCCTGGGAGCACAGTCAACCCGCACAGGAAGGTTAAGTCGGGCCTGTCCCCCTGAGGGGGATTTTCGACGAAAAATAAGAAATACCCCAAAAATAAAAAAAACAGTACAAAAATGGTCTGGGGGTATTTTTGGGGTATTTTTTTTAATTTTTTCGTCGAGAATCCCCTCGTAGGGGGACAGGCCCGACATAGTAGTGAGGATGAACGCCCTTCCAAGGTTACCCCTGCATCCTTCCCCTTCGGCCCCTCGATGGCCACTTTATTGGGCCGCGCCCCTCTCGACAGGTGCTGGCATGGCCTTCCGAGGCCCCAGCATCCCTACCGTGGGCCGTTCTTCTACGGCTTGACTGCACAGTGCCGTTTTTAATACATGCTCCGCGTGCGGATCATGTCTTAAAAATGCAAGGATTCAGCACTAAGAAACAACGATGAGTTCATGCATACATTCATTCCTGAAATGACCATGTATTAAAAATCCGATATGTTTGCAAATCCTATGTATTAAACATTGCCCGGTAGGGCTGAGTAAAACTGCCATATCTTATCCTTATATTTCTACAAATCCTATGTATTTTAAATCCTATATTTTTGCAAATCCTATTCTTTACGGGCTGACTGTGGGCATCGGTGCCTTTCTGTCCCCCTCTGGAGGGGGGGGGACCTCGGGGCGCCCCCGCCGCGAGCAGCGGGCCCGGCGAGGGACCAGCGCGGCGCAGCGCGCCTCCCCTCGGGGGGCGGCCACGCGGGGGGGGGAGGACACGCAGTGGGTCGGGGGCGGAAACGAGGGGGGCGATGACCAGGGGGGGGTGGAATGTCCTGGCGGGGGGGCATGGTACAGTCGAGTTTGATTAGTAGGTCGACCCTGCCCACACAAGGGTACCCTTGTGTCTTGTGTTTCGCGACCCATGCCCTCTACGTTCCACTGGCAATGTGGCCATCGGAAGAGTCTTGTGTCCTCTCGCGTGTCCTCTCCAATCCACCCCGACTGTATTTCCTCAGATTTCATGGCGCCGTTTCTTATTTCATTACGTCCCCGGCCCCCCCGCCGCTGGGCCGCGCACGTGCCCTCGGCCATGATTTGCACCCCCCCTCTTGGACACCCCCCGCTTGGCCGCTCCCGAGTGGGGGCGCGCATCAAGAAGCCATGAGCTTCTCGTGAGGACATGCCGGGTTCCTTTGCTCCGCGAGCTGCGCGGCGACTCCCCGCAGCCGTGGAAGAAACTGCTGCGTTCAGGGTGCTCTGGGCTTCCCCTTGGGTGCGCCTCGCGCGAGGGCTCTCCAGGGCTGGCAGCCTGTTGTGAGGGTCTCTCGTGGCCGCGCCCGCCCTGTATATGGGGGGTGGATTTAATTTCCAGGGCCAGGGCATGTCGCCAGAGTCCACGGCGCCCCCTCTTATCTTCATGCGCCCCCTGGCACCCCTGGGCCGCGCACGTGCCTCGGGCCCTGCTTTGCGGACCCTCCTCTTGAGGAGGAGGAGGAGGCGGAGGAGGAGGAGGAGGAGGAGGAGGAGGAGGAGGAGGAGGAGGAGGAGGAGAAGAAAGAGGATATGGAGAAGGAGGGGAGAGGAGAAGGGAGGGGGAGGAGAGGAGAGGAGGAAGGAGGAGAGAGGAGGAGGAGGGAGGAGGAGGAGAGGGGAGGAGGAGGAGGACGCCCCCCCTCCTCCTCCTCCTCCTCCTCCTCCTCCTCCTCCTCCTCCGCCTCTTGGACGCCCCCCTCGTGGACGCCCCCGCCCCCCCCCCCAAGGAGGCGCGGGAGCGCTCCCTGGGCGCCCTGCCGCAGCACTCGCCCCGGCAGAAGCACCGCGAGGCCGCTCGCCGGCGCCTGCCGCCGCGGGCGCTCTCCGGGGGCGTGGGTTGAGGTACAGTCGAAACCTCCTCCTCCTCCTCCTCCTCCTCCTCCTCCTCTGGGGCTGGACGGCCCCAAAGGCGTTGGCGAAAAGGACGAAAGCTTGTGGAGCGCATTAACGAGATCAAGAAACGCATGGCCCGTATCAAAATGATTAAACATGCTGGAGGAAACGGTAAGGAGTTGTACAATACTGGCCTCGCAGCGGCCACCACGTTCGGAGATGAGGTCACCGGCATCAGCAACACGATGCTCGCGCAGGCCCAGACTCAGTATTTAGCTGCAACAGGTCCTAGGCGTGCCTCCAGGAGCCGTACTCTCTCGCTCCTCATCCTCCAGGACCCCCTGTGGAAAGCGGGCCTCGGGCCCGCGCTTATGTGGCACCGTCATGTCTGGGAGGCCAACACCCGCCCCGATACGGCCATGGCCAGCCTCCAGCAGATCAGCCTCTGGGGAAAGGTAGTTTTTTTTTTCTGAGAGTTTCCAACACTTGGGGCTCGGGGCCCCCTCTGCGCGGCGGCCCTCTCGTTGGCCAGGGTGGGGTGGTCTTTTCAGGGCCCCTTCCGTTTTGTGACTCCTACAGGCCTTGCGTCTCCCTTCCCAGGAACTCTCCCAGCCTACATTGCCAAGCAGCTCGCGGTTGCCTGGCACGACAAGTTAGCAGTGCAGGCTGCCACCAAGATGGGCCATCATGGCGAGCAGCTTGATGTTTCAGCCCTCCGCACCGTCCTCAACTCAGTCGAGCTGACCAAGCAGCAGCGCGGCACGCTGCTGGCCTTCGTCACCCAGAGTATCTGGACCATGGAGCGCGCGCTTTCAGCAGGATATGATGTGCCCCAAGGTTGCCCATGTGGACACCGCAAAGATGACCTCCAACATCGCCTCCTCGATTGCCCCAAGACTGCCTAGGCCAGAGAAGAGTTCACTAGCGGGGAGCTTCGTAGGTTGAAAGGCCCGGTTCCTGACACTCCACCTTGGGTTTCAGTTTGCGCCCAACTTTGTGGGCAACCCTCCCCCTGGCACTGGCCTGGAGGCCGCTAAGTTTTGGTGTCGAGACCCTTATTGGAGGCCTGAGGAAGCGTTCCTAGGTGATGTCTACATAGATGGTAGTGGCACGTGTCACGGCCACTGTAACTTCAATGCTGCTGGGTTTGCCGTAGTGTGCATGGAGAGGAGTTTGCCGCCTTTAATGGCCGCGTTGGGTCCCTGGGGGCCTCAACCTCGGGGGCCGCTGATCACCTCGCCGTAGTGGCGGCAGACAGGCTCTCGCCTCGCGTTGACAAGCGTTACTCGGATTGTAAAAGGGGTGTTGCAGTTGCACGGCGAGGCTCGATACCCTCACCGTAACCAATGGTCAGGATGTGAAGTGCTCGCGGGCGGAGGCCATTTTGACTTCGGCCCCGTGCTCCAAGGCTCACAGAAATCGGGAGTTGCTTCCCCCCGGTAGTGACGATGTCCGCTTAGCTCGCGGCAACGATGCCGCAGGTGGGATTGCCAAGGCCGCTGCGAAATTTGGCAGTCAACCCAGTCTCGTCGATGAAGAAACAGTATCAGAAAGACATTGCTCTGCTGAAGGAATACATCCGATATGTGCCCAAAGCCCTTGTAGAGTGGCCCGCGATAGCCCCTCGTCGCAACAGGGCGTTGGCCAAGCCCGTGCAGAGCCTCTCCCCTTCCCTCGGGGGTTGCCTCGGCCTTGCCTCCTGGGACCCTGGGGCCCCGCCTTCCGCCCCTCCTCCCCCCATCCTCCTGTGGCCCCTCGCGAGGTTTCCAGGGCCCACGTCTGGGCGTTAGTGAATGGCCAGCGCCGTTATGCGATTTGCCGCATCCGCGTCCGCGCGTTCAAAGCGTGCGAAGGGCGATGCAGCGCAATGGATTGTCTTGGACACCGCCCCCAGATGTCCAGCCTGGCCTCCAACCCCAGGGGGGCATACTTTGTTCTATTGCGGGCAGTTCGAGCAGCCAACAAGTTTTCTGGCGAACCGCAAGTGCGGTTCCTTTAAGGATGGCAGTTCGAGCGAGAGTATCGTCTGGTGATTGAAGCTGAGACCGCCCCATAGTGGGGCTATGCTGCAGCTGCAGAGAGCGCAGTCTGGCCGTCGCCCCAAGAGTGCCGCCGCCAGCCCGATTGTGCTCAGTCTGCTTCCCGTGCCGCTAGAGCAGCCGCCCAGAGAGGCAGCTCAAGCCCAGGCGCAGACAGTCCCACGCCAGGGATGAGGCTTGCCCGCCGTCCTGGCGTTCTCTAGACCAGAGGTGGGCAGTGCCGAGTCGTCCTGGCGTCGCCTCATTCTCTGTGCACTTCTGCGCGCGTGCGAGCGCGTTTCCCGCGAGCGTGTCAGGCGCCCCGACTCAAGGGGAAGGGGCGCCCATTTCCCTCTCCTGCGGCATTGGCCGCAGATGCGCCTTGGCCCGATGCAGGTTCGATCTGGGGTTTTGTTTCTCGCCCCGAGTGGCGGTGCTGGCGCCCCGCTACCAGCCCTGGTGCCCAAGCTTCGGGGTGCCGCCAGCCAGGCGAGGCATGCCGTCCTTTTCACTGCAGAGTGCTGTGTTGGCGCTGCCTCTTTGCTAGTCGCGCGGGTGGTTTTTGGGCCCCCTTGCCCACTGACTGCTGCCCAGTTCCACCTTCCCACCTCCCCGCCATAGGCGGCGGAGGAACAGGATTGTGGCCAGGTGTGCAGCGCCACGCGCGCGCACCTGGGTCTGGGCCCAACTGAGTACTGTGCGTGCGCGCGTGCGCGCGTGGCCCAGCACGCGCGTCAGGCACCCCGCCTCAGGGGGAAGGAGCGCTGCGCATTCTCTTCTGCGGCACAGGGCTGCAGCTTCGCCTCAGCCCACAGCTGCTTCCTGGGTCAGAGCTTCTTTCCTGGACTGACGGTGCTGGTTACGCAGCCAGCCCTAGAACCCGAGCTTTGGGGTTCCGTCAGCCAGGCGACAACCCCACGGGGGCCTCTGAGCACGGGGGTGGACTTGGGTTGCCAGTCCGCCCCGGCAGTGGCTCTGCCCCACGTCCTCACCCTCCGCGTTCGTGGGCGGTGGCGGTACGGCGCTGCTGAGGCCTGGTGTGCAAGGTCACACCAGGCCCCAGCACCGCATTCAGCGTCGGCAGCGCACTGCCGTCTCAAAGGCACCCATGGCCGCTGTGGAGAACAACTGGTGACCCTGTGCCACGAGGTTTCGGGTTAGGGTCGGGTCGGCCATCCCTTAGCCTCCCCCATAGCCAAGTGATGGTCCTCCTCCTCCTCCTCCTCCTCCCCCCCCTCCTCCTCCTCCTCCTCGTCGTCGTCCTCCTCCTCCTCCTCCTCCTCCTCCTCCTCCTCCACCTCCGCCTGGAAGCGAGATGGGGCATCGCGAGCTCGAGGGCGTCCAGCCCAGACCCCCATCGAGTCGTGAGATTATCACGACGGAAGGTTTTTCATTATTTTCGGCCCCTGGGAGCCCTTGCTGGGCCTCGGGGCCGTCAGCGAAGCGACTCAGGATGAGAAGCTGGTCTTTGGGAAAGGGTCTGGACTTCCTGGGGGTCGCGTCGTGCAAAGATCAGAACGTCGGGGGTCTGGGAACACTGTCAGGAGGAACCCTGCATGAGGGACGAGCCCCCTTTTCCCATGAGTCGAGCTTTGATTCCCCAGTCAGTGGAGGCCCATGCCAAGAAACACCCTGCTTGCTTCCAGGGTGCCCTAGGCTTCTTGGTTTTTGCAAAGGAAAGCGTGAAGTTCCCACACCAACAATCCATGGACGTCCTTGGGTCTCAGGGTTGGGTTTCATGTGAAAGGTTTCTTGTGGTTTGGCCTCTACTGTAAGACACCTTATGGAGCACCTACCCTAAGCCCGGATAGTAAAGTATACCCCCCTTTAACCCCTGAGTGGTTATTATCCCCGGGTCAGACAGATTTGATTGTTGAGAGGGGCGGCGAGGCCGAACTTGATTATCGCGGGGGGAAGTTGCGAATCGAATTTGCGATAGCCTTATACTGACTAGCAGCATCATTAATGATCGAGTGCGAGGATTATTATAGGGACAGTCTTGTGCGAGGATCTAGTTACACGAGCGCCCAGGATCATCATCATCATCATCATCATCATCATCATCATCAGCATCAGCATCAGCATCAGCATCAGCATCAGCATCATCACCATCACCATCACCATTACCATCGCCATCATCCATCACCACCATCATCCTCCGTCGGGAAAACCGCTTATGATCCCCCCAGGCCCCGAACTTTCTTATCCCCAGGGGTTTGATATCACCGGTAGAGAAATTTTAAAACAATTAAGAAGCACCGAGCCCCTCCCCAGCAGAGGGGGTTCACTCTTCGGCGGCCTGGCCGTATACCCGATGCCTGTCCTCGCTGCCGGGGGCGTGCGTGAAAGATGCCCCGAGATCCGGGCGTTCCATCTTTTTGCACACCGGGCGCTGTCGCCCAGCTTCGGGACCCTCACAGACCGATCCGGCCAGAGGATGGTGTCTATCTATCGGCCACGCGCAGAAAGGGGGGAGGGAGGAAGGCTTCTTTTAGAAGCGCCCTGCTTCTTAGAAGACGCGGGCCTTGTCTATGTGTGTAAGGCCAGCGCCTTTTAAGGAGCAGCCCCCTTCTGAGAAGCCTTCCCCTCCCCCTGTACCCCTGTGCGCGCCGCCAAGTCTAGGGCTCAGGTTGCGATGTTTTGCGATGTTGCGTTTTTTTTCCGCAACGTAGGATCTCAGGGTGCCGCCTCCCTTCCTCCTTCTGCCGTCGGACGCGGGCGCGCGCGAGGGGCGCGCGTGCCCCCGTCTCCCGGGCTTCCCTCGTGGCAGCACGCGCGCTCGCCATCTTGCGACCATGCCTCGCTTCTATGGCATCCTCGCCAGAGCATGCGGGCGCCGCGTGAGACCAGAGTCGACGGCGAGCGAATTGGGGAAATGAGAAGGAGGAGGCCTTCGCAGAAGGCGGCGGGACTCCTTAGAAGCCCTCGCGCCTTCGGAGAAGTTGTCCGTGTCCTCGGGGAAGGTTTAGAAAGCTTCCCACAAGGCCCGGGGAGTTCCGAGCCCTGTGAGAAGGCCCCCCCTTCTCGCTTCCTCCACCTCCCTGGCTCGCTCCCGACGGAAGCTTGTCCGAGCTGCGGAGTTTACCTCCACCACGAGGCCGCCGGTCGGAGAAGTACGCCCGTGGCCGCACAGCTTACCTCCTCCTGCTCCTCCTCCTCCTCCTCCTCCTCCTCCTCGTCCTCTTCCTGAGCAAACGTTGAGCTTTCCTCCTCAGTGCTATGTCTGCCTCATGGCCATGCTGCCTAAGTCGATTTGTGATGAGCGTGCCATTGTCAAGTGCCCCAGTCTTTACCGAATCTACTGCAAAGCCCGCGGCTTTGATATCGATGATTGGAATAAAGAGCATCTGGATTTCTGGGACTCTGCTGTCAAAGGGTCCTCTGCTCTTAAGGCTGCTTTATTTCGTGAACTGGCCCATGAAGTGGCCCGTGCATGTGGGTTCGAATCTTGTGCGCTCCATTGGGACCTCGAGAAGTTCTTTGACTCCGTGAGCCCCTGCAAGCTCCTCCACTTTGCCACCAACCGTGGGTACCCTGGGCACCTCCTGTATTTGGGGCTCCTCATCCACACTGCTCCGAGGCTGTTGGAGGTTTCTGGCAACCTTTCTCGGGTTATTGAGGCTGGGGAGTCTATCCTGGCGGGTTGTAGTCAGAGTATGCCGTGGGTGAAGTGCTACTTGTATGGGGTACTGGAGAAGGCCCATAGCAGGGTTCCACAGGGCCTTGGTGATCTCCCACAGGTCCGTGTTCCCATTAGGTCTTATGTTGACGACATCACCCAGTACTTGCAGGGTACTCGAGAGTTTATTTGTCGTTATTTGCCGCCTGCGGCGGCGGCTTTCCAGCATGATATATCAGGTCTTGGCTGTGTGGTCAGCCCCAAGTCTCTTGCAGTGGCCTCGTCTGTGGAGTTGCAGCGACTCCTTCAAGAAGAGTTTAAGAAGCATGGAGTTTCCATCACTTTCTCGCCCAGTGTGAAAGACCTGGGCACAGTCACCTCAGCTGGCCGAAGGCGCACTGCGTGGAAAACATATGAGAGACGTGCTATCGCATTCCGACGTGGTCGTAAGCTGTCCTACCTTGCAAGGTTGTGTGGAGCTTCGCGTAAGGTCTTCAAGCCTGGCATCCTCTCTGTGGGCTCTTGGGGGCATGCTATGTCAGGACTTCCACCTGGAGTATTGAAGCAGTTTAGAGGCTCCGCGGCTTCCTGTTCGGGATTCTGGTCGTCGGGGGCATGTACTACCAGCGTATTGCGAGTATTGCATGATACTAAGGATGACCCTGTCTATAGGCTACGTGTTGAACAACTTACCCTAATCTCTGAAGTGTGGTCATCCTTGTCTGAAGGCTTGCGCAGTGGAGCTCGAAAGGTCTGGTCTCAATTGCATGCGACAGTGGGCCGTGCTCGTGCGTCTGACCGTTGGCGGTTCGTTCGCGGTCCCATCGCTGCCTTGTATGCTACTGTCTTGGACCTAGGATGGCAACCCTCCCATATCGATGAGTGGATAGTGGAAGGCAGAGCTCCCCTAAGAATGGATCGTATTGATTTTCGGTATCATGTCACCTCCTGTGTCCGAGAGAGTTGCTCTGCCGCTATTTGGTCTGCCGCTAGTCAGCATTGGTGTGGGCAAGGTCTCTCGTCTGGTGCTGACTTCTCTGTTTTTCGTTCCAAGCACAAGAAGCTGCTGGATGAAGGTGATTTCAAGAATGCTGCACTCTTGACCACCATTGTCGTTGGAGGATGCTGGCCTGAAAGTCGGCTACAAGACGCTGGCTACCGTACAACAGGCCGGTGCTTCCGATGTGGAGATGATATAGAAACTCCGTTGCATCGGGCTTGGCATTGCCCGTGCAATTCGTACCTACCTGACCCTGCCGTTGCTGCCAGTGAATATTTGGTTCCTGAGGCTCTTGGGGCTGACCCTCAGAGTGCCTTCTTCACTCGTGGGCTTCCTAGCTGGGACGCTACCTGTGGTCATCTGCCGTCCCCGAAGGAGCTCCTGTGGGCCTGGGGTCCCCTACGAGTCCAGCATCGTGTTCTTGGTGGTATTTGGGGCCTTGATGGCTCTGGTGGTGTATACGCCAAGGATAAGAGGCTACGACGTTGTGCTTGGTCTATTGTGTGTTTGGGTGATCCTGATGGGCTATCTTTGCAGTTATCTACGGTCCTCTGTGGTACCTTACCTACTCCTGAACAATCCAGTCCGAGGTCTGAGTTGTATGCCTTCCTGACTGTCCTTCTGCGAACGAGTGGTGATATTGTCTGTTATTCTGATTACTTGCCCCTGGTCAAAGGGGTCAGGCAGCCACGGGCTCAGGTGATGGCGAACAGCTCGATGCTCGATCTCTGGGCTCTGATCTGGACTGCGATCGACGATCGGGGCCCTGGTCAGGTCGAAGTCATCTGGACCAAGAGCCACGCCTCGGCCCAACAGAGGGCCCATTATTCAATCGGTGAGGTTGAGTATTTTTTGAACTTTTGTGCTCATTTCTTCGCGGGCTGGGCGGCCCAAAGGGCTGCCCCCACTGATGAGCAAGTTGAAACTACTAGGTTTGTTGATCGTATAACTAGTCACACTCTGGACCGCCTGCTGGCGGTCCATAAGGAGGTTGTTTCGGAGAACCCTCGGCGTGTCTCGGACAGGCTCGGACGCCCCCCCCCAAGGCCTGCACCCTTGCCGTCCTTTCTGGTGCGCAAAGGCCGTCTGAGGGCGGCGGGCCACGAGCCGACGCGCCGTGGGTCTTGCCTCCAGTGTCAGATTTGCTCGCGTAAGTTCTTGTTGAGGGGGAAGGTCCAAGACTTTTTCCCTGGCCCGTGTGCGGGGCCTTCCCACCTCTCCTCTGACCCTCTGGCCCACCCTTTGTACCCCAGGTGTGCCAGGAGTCATCGATTGCAAGTTTTGAGAGGTGTTCTTTACTGTTTGCATTGTGGCGCTCATGCGACGGTGAATGCGCAGAGTTTGTCTAAGCCCTGCAAGACGGACAGCCCCCCCTCTAAAGCAGGGAAAGAGGTTCTGTCACGGCTGTCCAGGGGATTGCCCCCCAAGGGCGGAGGTAAGTTCCCGCATGTCTGATTTTGCGGGGGGCGCGGTGCGAGTGGGGACTGCCCGGCGTTGCGCCGTTAGTGACCCTCGCACCGTTGCTCCCCGCTTGTCTGCTTTTGTTTCTGCGCCCAGGCTAGACCTGGTCTCCGCACGCCTCGTCATCATCATCATCCTCCTCCTCCTCCCCCTCATCCTCCTCCTCCTCCTGCTCCGACGCCTTCTCCTCCACCCGGCGTCGTCTTCCTCCTTCCCCCCCCCCTGGCCATCGGAGGGCCAGCCGGTCCAGCCCCCCCCGCCACGTGGGATCGTCGCCCCCCCCCCCATCCCCCCGAGCACAGCGCCACGGGGGGGGGGTCACGCGCGCGCGGCCCCCGCAGCCGCCCGGGGCGGCGCGCCTCGGCGGTCCACGCGGGGGGCAGACCAGCAGCTCCCCTATGACGCAACTCCTGGGAGGTCACGTGCCTGGCATCGCTCGGACGTGTGCATTTTTTTCTCGGCGAGGAACATCGAGGAGCATCCTTGATCATTTGGCGAAAAAACCACGCACGAAACTAAAAAAACACAGGGAATGGACGTCCGAGCGATGGCAGGCATGCTGCATCGGCGCTGGTCTGCTCGTGGTCGGCACAAGCCTGCATTATCTGGGCCTCCCAGATGGGGTCCGAGTGGATGCGGTCGGAGGATCGCGCCGCATCGTCGATGCATCGGCGATGCGGCTCGATGTGGAGCCCGATCTTCTCCACGCCGATGGCGCGGATGCGTCGCCGATGCATCGCCGATGCATCGCCGATGCATCGGCGATGTATCGCCGACGTATCGGCGATACGGCGCGATGTTCCGACCCCGTCGACTCCGACCCCATGTAGGATGCCTCTATTGAATCTCGATTACTCCAGATTGATCCCGCTTGATCCCGCTTAATCCCGCTTAATCCCGCTGAAGTCCTGGACTCGATCTGGCTCGATCCAGTGAAGAGTCGCCCGTCACTCGGGCTCCATCGCCTTTGACCGCTCCAGCGAAGACCTCTCAGGGGTTCCCCCTGGAGCATCGCACGGGCACGAGCGCGCTGCTGGTGCGGCAGAGTGCACAGGTTGACGGGTGCACCCATGCCAAGACACACCCTGCTTGCCTTCAGGGCGCCCTGGGTTTCTTGGGTCTCGTTGGTTCTGCTATGGAGGGCGCGACGCTCCCACACCAAGAATCAGTGGACGTCCTGGGGTTCCGGGGTCGGGTTTCTTGTGCAAGGCTTCTTGTGGTCGAGCCCCTGCCGCAGGGGCTGGGGCCGCGCGCCGCGCGGAGTGGCCGCGCCGGCCTCGCAGCCTTGGGGCCCGCGAGGAGAGCCCCCGGCGTGCGGGCACCGCTGCAGCGCCGGGAGGGGCGCTGCCTCCGTGGCCCCGCGGTGGTCGCCGGGCGCGCGCTCCCGGGCCCTGCGGCGGCAGGCGTGCGCTCCCAGGCTGGCGCGGGCCTCTCTTGCCCCGTCGTGTGCCGAGGGCCGCCCCGGAGGCACTCGGAGGAGGAGGAGGCCCCGTCCAGGTGCTCGTGTGCACCAGCTGTCCCCATCGGCTGCATTGGGGCGAGCAGCGGACGTTGGTCGGGCCTGGCATTTCGAGCCGCCTCTTCGACGCCCATGGAGCGAGGCAGCTCCAGGTTGTCGCTCAACTCGTGCGGGGAAACTGAAGAGGCTGCTGCAAAGCATCAGGCACTCCTGCCCGACACAGGCACTGGCGCCGCGTGCTCTTCCTCCCCGTTGCTCCTCCTCAATACCCCTTCCTGTAGCCCGCATCATGTTAAACGCATGTGCGACATCGTTGCGCCTCTCACAAAAGCTTTGGAAGCCCTTTCCCCTCTCTCCCTCCCCTCATCCAGTTGCTGCGCGAGGAGGAGGAAGATGAGCAGGAGGAGCAGGAGGAGGGCGGGGAAGGCGGAGAAGGAGGAGGAGGAGCAGGAGGAAGAGCAGGAGGAGGAGGAGCAGGAGGAAGAGCAGGAGGAGGAGGAGGAGGAGAAGGAGGAGGAGATGGAGGAGGAGGAGGAGGATGAGCAGGAGGAGGAGGATGAGGAGGAGGAGGAGGAGAAGGTTGAGGAGGAGGAGCAGGAGGAGGATTCCCTGGATTCCCTGCTTACTCTAAGCGCTGGCAGTGTCGCCTGCGAGCAGCATGAGGAGGACCAGTGTAGACCCAATACCCATCAACAGTGGTTGAATCCACACTCCCTCCAAGCTCCCTCCTCATAGGCCCCATACAAGGGCATTCATTCCCACTGAGGGAAGTGCCCCGTTGGGGGACCACCATGCGAGAATCTTGAAGCGCGGCAAAACGCCAGTCTCAGGACTTCAACGTCACGAGTCAACCTCACTGTTGCGTCTAGACGATCCGCAATCGTGCCAGAACGTTGCTCCTGGGATTTCAACACCGCGAATGAACGTCATCGTTGCGCCCTGATAATCCTGAATCTTTCCAAGAACTTGCAAATGTTTATAACGACTGCGCGCGGCGCTAAGGCGATAACCACATTCTGAAAACGACCCGGCCTTAACCTGTGTACATCTTGCAGTTTTCGTAAAACGAATGTGCGCGGCGCTAAGACGAGAACCACATGTTGAAAGCCACCCGCCCTCAATCCGTGAAGCTCTTGCAAATTTGTAAAAAAAGCAATGTGCGCGGTGCTAAGGCTGCAGCCACATTCTGAAAACGACCCCCCTCAGTCCGTGAAGTCCTCTCATGTTTTTCAAACGAATGTACGCGGCGCAGGCTGCAGCCACATTTTGGAAGCGACCCGCCCTGCATCACCACCCACCAAACCACCCCAACCCAACCCGAAGGCTCAGATTTACCCTCGATTTCCAGTGGGGGGGGGGTCGGGGAACATCGAAAAAACACGTGTGAAACCCTTACCCCCCCCAACCCGAAATTCGGGTCTTCGGGTTGGGTTGGGGTGGTCTGGTGGGTAGTCACTGCATCTGTGAAACTTCTCTCAGTGTTTAAGATTGAGCCTCACAAGTGGTATGGAAGCCTCAATCGAGACGCTCGGCCCACCCTTCTGACTGGCCTCGGGGTGCGACAGGGAGAAGTTATTCATGAGGAAAAGGACTGGAGGAGGAGGAGGAGGAGGAGGAGGAGGAGGAGGCAGGGGAGGGAGGAGGGCGGAGGAGGAGGCGGAGGAGGCGGAGGAGGAGCGGGGAGGGGCGCCCGCCGCCGCCGGCCCCCTCCGCCTCGCCGAGTCCGCTCACGTGGGCCTCGCCGTGAGCCAGGGCGTGGCAGAGGCCGCGCCCCACCCCGCCACGGCCTGCCGCGCCCCTTGCGCCGCCGGCCTCTCGCGCGCCTTGGCTCCAGTGGCGGCCCCTCCCCTTGCTGGCGGCTCCTCCTCCTCCTCCTCCTCCCTCCTCCTCTTCCTCCTCCTCCTCCTCCTCCTCCTCCTCCTCCTCCTCCTCCTCCTCCTCCCCCTCCTCTTCCTCCTCCTCCTCCTCCTCCTCCTCCTCCTCCTCGTCCTCCCTCCTCCTCCTCCTCCTCCTCCTCCTCCTCCTCCTCCTCATCCTCCTCCTCTTGGACGCCCCCCTCGTGGACTCCCCCGACCCCCCCCCGGGAGGCGCGGGAGCGCTCCCTGGGCGCCCTGCCGCGCCCGAGCGCGCCCGCCTCTCGCGCTCTCTGCTCCAGCTGCGGCCCCTCCTCTTGCTGGCGGCTCGTCCACCATCGGCAGCACTGCAGGGTCCGACCGCAGCGCTGTTCGGCTCGGCTTGGGCCTCTGGTATGTCTTTCGCTCTGTGCTCCGTTGCGTTGTTCGTTTTTTGTTTTGAGCGCCTCGTTTTGTGTGTTCGTCTCGTTCTGCACCAATGCCGTTTTACACATCTGTTTGAATCAGGGCTTCGGTTCGTTTTTCGTTTCGATCGCTAATCCGTTTAAGCCTCGTTGTGGCTGGTCCTTGCGTTATCCCAAGACACACTTCAGTTTAGCCTTCCGTCGACTCTAGCTCGACTCTGGCTTTACTCCAGCTCGATTCGAGTTCGACTCAAGCTGACGGATGTTCGGCGCGGCCTCGACGCATGAGCGGAGCGAGTGGCTCCAGGTAGCTTCCAAGAGCGGGCATCTAACCTGCTTCGGCGGCGCGCCGGGGGAAGGCAGAAGGAGCAGGCCTCATCAGCAGGCGGCGTGGCTCCCTAGAATCCCTCTGGCCTTCTGAGAAGCCCCCTGTGCCTTCGAAGGAGGCCCAGAGCGATGTATAGCATGTTTTAAGCCGTCCGAGCCTTCTGAGAAGGTCCGACCCCTCTGCCTTCCCCCTCTCAGTGCGCCGCCGACTACTGGGACAGAGTAGGGTTCGAAGAAGAAGGATGCGAATAATGATAACACTACAACACCAATGCTAATTGTATTAGTAATGCCAGTGGTACTGATATCAATAATGCTGTACGTGGTAGTAGTAATAGTAATATGATTCATTCGAATAGTCGTATTAGTATCAATACTAGACATCAGTTTAGTTCTAGTATTATTCACCGTAGTAATCATACTGCAAGTACTAATAGTAGTAGTCATTAATACGTCTCAGACCAATAATACAAATCATACATAGACTGTTCTTTATTCTTGTAACCATACGAAGAATCGTAGCACTAGTAATATTCAGATTCGCAACGAAAATAAGAATAACCATATTAATATTCGCAATGCAACTACGAAAAAGCATACTAATAGAAAGGAACATCGGCAGACATATAACTTGCGGGGTCCGCGCGGATCTCTCGGATCGGCGCTGGATCCCCCATGGCGCCGCCCTTGGCGCGCCCCGCGCGCCGGGGACTGGGTTCCAGCGCCGATTACTACAAGAAACACCGCGAGGACCTCCGAAAGTGGCTGTCTATGCGGCCCTTTCCTCGTCCGGTCCGCCGCGCCAGTCTGCTCCTGGCCGGTGCCGCGAAGCCCGCAGGAGGCCCCAGACATGCGACGTCCTGGTTTTTGTTCAGTGCGCGATCCCGGGAAGTCTTGCCCCTTTCACCAGGGCTGGTTACCAGCCTGGAACATATCCCTATCCCTATGCTGGGCACCTCCTAATCACGATGCCGATCTTAGGGATTCTCTTAGTTTTTGAGGGCGAATCCCTAAGATTGTCATCGCCTTTTGGCGTGTCGATCTTAGGGATAGGGATAGGGATACGTTCCAGGTTGGTAAGCCTGTTTTGCCTCCAGAGCCGTTCTTCGACGGCCCTGGGGCCTGGCGAGGGCCCCCAGAGGCTCACTCACGCACTCCGGCGCGTGGGCAGGCACACAGCCTCAAGCTCAGGAGGGAAAGAAACACACAGACACAATTCATTGTCGATTCCCCGGAAAATATGGGAAACTATGGGAAGTGGGGGGGAAGACAAAAACCCAGAACATATGAGAAAAGATGGGGAATCTTTTCATTTATGTGTATTTATTTGTGTGTCCCAAGGCCCCTTCACAAGCAGCGGCCCGAAATGGAGGGTGAAATGCTGTGCTGGCTAAGTGGATCAAGGGGAGGAGGAGGAGGAGGAGGAGGAGGAGGAGGAGGAGGAGGAGGAGGAGGAGGAGGAGGAGGAGGAGGAGGAGGAGGGGACCGATTTTTTCACGTCGAGAGCATGTCTGGGCCCCCTATGCGTCCGAGGTCGTGCCCGTGCCGAGCGAGGGGCCTGGCATCCCGCACGGGCGACGGCGGCTGCTTCTGGGGGGGGCCGCCTTGCGGACCCAGGGTGCCGATGAGCTCGGCCCAGGGCGTAGACATGGGCCCGGGGAATTGGTCGGCCGGCCAGTGGCCAAGAAGTGGTCGTGCCAGGGCCCCCTTTTCCATCCCTCCCTTTACTCGTGACATGCTCGCGTCGGGAGGTTGAGGGCCGTCTGGGGCTCCTAACGGGGGCTCTTGCCGGGCCCCGGGGCCGTAAACAAGAGATCGGCTCGAGGTGAAGAGCAGGGCCCGGGGAAATGATCGGGAGTCTGGGGGAAGAGGCTGCAATTCGGGGGGATCGAAGAGGGGTGCGAAAAAACTGGCACACTGCCCAACAGCAGTTCCTGCTTACTTCGAGACAGGACCTGCTGTCCGCGCCGCTGCGGACGCTGTTTTCTGAAGGCAAAAGCCGCCTGCGCAGCAGCGGCCGCTGTCTGTTTCGGACAGCATGTGTTGTTCGGCATTGTGCCCATGCTTGTGCGTACTCCACAGAAATGAAGGAAGACATCGCATGTTTGGGTTCCATCTTTCTCTTATCCCGCCCTTCCCCTCTACGGGTCGCTTCTTTGGGCGGCCCGCGCACCGCGCAAGGTTTCCGGAGCACTGTTGTCTCTCCAACCCAAGCCCTACGAGCCCAGGATTGATAAGGAGGGAAAGAAACACACAGACACAATTAATCGTCGATTTCCATGAGAATCTGGGAAAATATGGAAAGTACGGGGGAAGACGATACGAACATATGGGAACCCTGTTATTTGTGTCTATTTATTTGTGTGTCTCTGGGCCCCTTAAATTGAGCCCGCCTGGTTTTATTCAGGCTGTGTGCCGCCCGTGTGGTCCAGCGGCTGTCACTTGGGCACGCGGTGGTGCGAGTGGCCCGTGTCGTGTCGAGTCTCTTTTGCCCCCCCCGCCTCCTCTCCTCTCCTCTCCTCTCCTCTCCTCTCCTCTCCTCTCCTCTCCTCTCCTCTCCTCTCCTCTCCTCTCCTGTCCTGTCCTGTCCTGTCCTGTCCTGTCCTCTCCTCCTCCTCCTCCTCCACCTCCTCTTCTTCTCCTCTCATCTCCTTTCCTCTCCTCTTCTCTCCCCTCTCCTCTCCTTTCCTCTCCTCTCTCCTCTCCGTTCCTCTCCTCTTTTTCCATCTCCTCTCCTCTTCTTCCTCCTCCTCTTCTTCCTCCTACTCTTCGTTCTCCTCCTCCTCCAAATCCTCCTCCCCCTTTTTTTTCCTTGTCGTTGCGATACCGTCCCGACTTTGTTCTTAGCTCTTTTCCCCAACGGCCGTTTGGGTTCAGACCGGCGTGGTGGAGAGCCTCCTCCACCCCCCTCCTCCCTCTCCTTCTCCTCCTTCCTCCTTCCCCCTCCTCTTCATCCTCCTCCGTCTCCTCCTCTTCCTTGTCTTTGTCGTCGTCCTCCTCCTCCAGCGACCTTTAGCGATTAGACCAGGCTGGCGCCTGTACGCACATGACACGCAGCAGCAGGACCGTGAAAGAACAGGACGGCGAGCCCGACGAGTCGGCTCCTCGGTCTGCTGCGTGCGACGGACGCATTAAGCATTTGGCGGCGGCGGCGGAGCAGCGAGTCGCTTGGAGACAGGAGAACTCTTGTCAAGTATGCGCTTGCTGGGGGGGTCGATTCCCTGCTTTAGCGGCGCCGAGAGACCTGCCAGCATGCCTGCTGCGGGCAGTGCGCTCCGTCTCGAGGTACCCGAGACGGTCCGTGGCGAACGTCCCGCAGCGTGAACACCAAATTATTTGGCCACTTCCTACCCACGAATTGTGAGTGGGGTTCGTACTTCGGGCATCCTGGGGAATACCTCGGCAGCGCGCAGCGCAGATCGACACCTTGGACCTACCCGTTTCCACACCGGGCATACAACCGCCCTTTGCCATGTGGGACAGCTGGTGACCCTGAGGGTCAGGTGCCATCTCGAGGCCTGCTGGTTTGACCCTGCCTACACGCTTCACCCTGGTGGCATCGGTTTTTTGTTGGTTGCTTGTTTTTCTTTTCTCGTTTGGCCAAGGCATCCAGGACCCCCGTCATGAGCATCGCCGTCCGAAGCACCCTCTCAGAGACAGCGCCGTGGGTGTTCCTGCCCTCTACGAGAGATCACGCAGCTGGCCCCTTGGCGCACCAGGATCGGCGAGACGGCCCGCCCGCTCTGTGCAGCCAAACGGGGCCCAGCACGTGACATCCGACCAGCGGGCCAAGCAGGGGGCTGGCCCCCCCATGCTGCAGATTCTGGTGCTGTGCTGGTCCTGGAGGGCCTGGTGGCGCGGGCTCGCGACGCGGCGCGCTTCGCTGCAGAGATCGAGGTCCACATCTCCGACGCGGGAGCCCGCGACTGCTGGCCCACGTTGGCCTTGGAGGACCTGGTCTTTGAGGTCCCCGTGGAATTCTTCGGCGAGCTCAGCACGGCGGCAGGGGGTTCCCCAGGCTAAGCCGCGGCGGCAGGGCTGGCAGCGGTTGCGGCGGCGGCGGCCTCCCAGCGGCACCAGCAGCTCGGCCGCGCGGAAGCGCCCGGCGGCCTGCATGCAGCTTGCGCGGGGGGACGCTGGGGAGGCGGCCAGCGGCGGCGCGGAGGGCCCATCGGCCGCGGCGACCCTGCTGATGTTGGCGCGCAGGCTCAAGGCTGAGCAGGAGGTGCCGCCTCCTTCGGGCGGCCCTGCGATGGCGGCGAGGACCTCGCAGCGCTTGGCGGGTGAGGCGGCTCGCAGGCCTGGGGCGCAGGGTGTGGCGAGCAGCGCGCCAGCGCCCCCGAAGCGGCGGATGCGGTCGAGCAGGAACTCCGCCGAGAGCTCCTCAAAGGCTCGGGTCCAAGTCTGAACGCCCTTCGAGAACAGCCTCCGCCGCACGGCCGAATGAGTGGCCTCGACGGGGGTGATATTAACTCCAGCAAGCATTGCCACAAGGCGAAGCTCTGCTCTGGCCACCTCGTTTTCCAATCCTCCAGAGCTATCCCGATACCTCGCCACGAAATCGAGCGACCTTTCGTCGAACAGGCACGGCGGGATGTGCACGTCGACGTCGGCGCCCCCGAGCAACCGAAATAACTTCATGGGGAACGTGTTGTGCTGGATGTCCAGGCTCTCGCTGACTAAGCAATCGCATGACGATATCATCCGAAACGCAAGTGCTGTCATGCTCAAGGTCTGGTGCTCTGGCGGGGTGAGGTCCACCCAAAGCTCCTTGCGATGCAGCAGCAGCTGTGTTTTACCATGCAAGTTAGCTTCAAACGCACCCGACGCGCTCTCCACGATCGGGTACGCCTGGCCTTCCCCCTCGGAGCCATCCTCGAAAAAGCTCTGGGCTGCCTCTGCCTCTTGACGTGCGGCGTGCTCCGCGCCGACGTGGTCTGAGTGCCCCTTCAGCAACTCCCGCAGGGGCTCCATGGTCTGGCGAACCACCAGCGAGCACGCCAGCGGGCAACACCTTCGCATGACAGACCGAACGCACCATCGGACTCAGCAGACCCCACCATGCAGGTTATGTTCCCAATCTCCATTCCGAAACAAAAACAAACATGCGGGCGGGGTCTGATGTCTGACGGGTACATTCGGCCCCCCAGTGGCCACCGCAAGACAGCCCCTGCAATCCTGCGATGCCTGGTCCTCTCCGGCTTCTCGTTCTCCTCCTGTGTCTGCCTGGAGTCGGCCTCGCCGAGCTCCGCGCCGCTGGCCTCGTCGCCCTTCGCGCCCCTGGCCCGGTAGTCCGCGATCGCTGTCATGTGGGAGGCCGACGCGGGCAGGTCGGAAGGGGCGGGGAGGCCACGGTCATCCGCATCAGCAAGCCCGCTCGCACGTTCTCCTGCACCAGGCTGGCCACGCGGCGCCGATGAGGCCGTGGGCGCCTTCCAGCATGCAGAACTCGTCCCGCGCTTGATCTGGCCGGGTCCATTTGGACTTATCATGCACAGTGAACCTGGACCCAACCAGGCACTTCACCAGAGACTCCGGAACTGCCTCCCGAACTTCCGCGCCATCATGCGCGGCGCCCACGGGGATGTGCACCTCCACGCAATCCGTCTCGGGCTAATCGCCATTCGGCGAGAAGCTGAGGGCGAGGCGCTTCGCCAACAGCCGACTCCCGCGCGCCGCGCAGAGCCACGGCAAATGGCGACGATGTCTCTCAGCGGTTTTTTGGGTTCGATCATTATCATTTCCGGTCCTCTTCCTTATCATCATCATCATCATCATCATCATCATCATCATCATCATCATCATCATCATCATCATCATCATCATCATCATCATCATCATCACCATCACCATCACCATCACCATCACCATCACCATCACCATCACCATCACCATCACCATCACCATCACCATCACCATCGTCATCATCACCATCATCATCATCATCATCATCATCATCATCATCGTCCATATCCACATACTCCACGTCCTCCGCCCCCCACATTCGAGGGGGGAGGGCGAAGGTGAGCAGGAGATGGGGGAAGGGAGATGGAGGGAGGAGGAAGCTGGGAGGGCGGAGGCTGGAGAGAGGGAGGGAGGGAGGGATGGAGGAGGACAAGGACGACAAGGCGGAATGGTCGGGGAAGGCGATTGCGAGCTTGAGGTTTAGCGGGCCCCAACCCTGCCTGAACACAATCCTCTGCTTCACGGTGGTCCTCACAATCCTCTGGAACCGATTGAACGAGGTGCCGTCGTTGATCGCCAACGCCCAGTGGATTTGGTCCATTCTAATTGGGACCACGGGGGCAAGCGTCTTCTTATGGCAACCTGCCACCAGGTGGATCTCGCAGCCGACGGGGCCGTCAGACTGGGACCTCAATTCTCTCAAGTACTCACGTTCATATCGATCGTCTGCTCCAGCGCCGTCCAAGCAGCTGAGCCGAAGCTTGTTCGTAAATTTGGTATTCCAATTAGAAATGGCTAACCTCTGCTTCGCCGCGGCCAGCAAGCACTCGCCCGTTGTCCTGTTCAAGAGTGCTGGGGCCACGTCGGCGCCCTGCGACGGTGACAAGGCGCCCGTCGGGCGCGCGAAAGAGCACCCCGAAGCTGCCCCTGCTCTGCAGCACTTTGTGCTCGTGGTCTTCTCCATCCTCGAAGCCGTCGGCATCGTCGGCATTGCCACTTCAAAACGCTTGCTGGCCCAGCGGCAGCATCTCCGTGTTGCCGTCGTCGCCGTGGTCGCTGCTGCGTTCGATCGAAGACTCCGAGCTTCGGCGCTGTTTCGTCGTTCGTGCTAGCATCTACGTGCATAATCAACTAGATGGATCGAGAGAAGATCCAAGTATTGCCTCCAATATATATATATATATATATATATATATCGAACATCACGGTCAGCACGAAGAGCAGTGCAAGCAATCCCATACAGCGACGGCCGAACT
>CAUYUJ010014658.1:25000-52500 GCA_963575745.1 Prorocentrum cordatum
CGCCATCATCCTCATCATCATCATCATCATCATCATCATCATCATTGCCGTCACCATCACCATCATCGACACCCTTTGTCGGCACATCCCTCACACGCTTCGTGGCCCCGTCGGGAGCTTCGCCGAATGCCCCAGTAGCGGTGCCCACATGCGTCGGCGCTACTCAATTCGGCACATCCTTCCGCGCCGCTCATGTCGGCACACCCCTCACACGGTTCATGGCCCCTCAGGGGGCTCCACCGAAGGCCCGCGCGTCGTTGCCCATTTGCGTCTGCGCCACCCATTTCGGTACACCCCTCACAGGTTCTGCGGCCCCAAAGGGAGCTTCACCGAAGGCCCCAGTGTCGGTGCCCACATGCGACCGTGCCACCCAGGTCGGCACACCCCTCACACGCTTCGTGGCGCCATAGCGAGCTCCACCAAAGGTGGTCTTCACAACGGCGGTATTCGCAATTGCGTATGATCGGGTCCTCCGCCATGAAATTTCGCAATCATCCTGTGGTGTTGGGTCCTCGTTTTCAAGAGAGCGCCCCGCGTCCTCACTTCTCCCGCTGCCCTCCTCCTCCTCGTCCATCATCATCATCATCATCATCATCATCATCATCATCATCATCATCATCGTCATCGTCATCGTCATCGTCATCGTCATCGTCATCGTCATCGTCATCGTCATCGTCATCGTCATCGTCATCGTCATCGTCATCGTCGTCCTCGTCATCATCATCACCATCACCATCACCGTCCTCGCCCGTTTCAGCAGACTCCTCACAGCCTTCGTGGCCCCGTAGGGAGCTCCATCGAAGGCCCCACTGCTACCGTCCACAGGCCTCCGCCTCACCCATTGTCGGCACACCCCTCGCGCACGCTTCGTGGCCCCCTTGGGGACCTCCACGGAAGGCCCCAGCCGCCGTCCACATTTCGTACGCCCTCTGCCCCTTGCCCTCGGTCAAGTCGTACCCTTCCGCCGCCCCCCCCCCCCGAGTGGCCGCGCGCGGCGCCGCCGCTCCAGGGCCCGAGAGCCACCCGGGACGACGGCCAGGCCGGGGGAAGCACCCGGGGGGCGTCCCGGGGGCCCGCTGCTCTCTCGGGGGACCCCCCTGCGGCTCCACGCGGCCAGGGCTGCGGGCCTCCTGGAGGCCCACCTGACGTGCGGCGGGCTCGAGCTCGGTCCCGCGCGGTGGGCGCGCTCTGCTGCGCTCGAGTTTCGGGGGCGGCAAAGAGCCTGGCATCGCTCGGACGTGTGTTTATGTTTTCTCGGCGAGGACCATCCTGGACCATCGAGGCAAAAAAAACATGCACGAAACCGAAACATGCACGGGAAATTGACGTCCGAGCGACGGCAAGAGAGGGGGGTGATGACGAAGTTGGGGGTGTGGATCTCATGGCGGGGGCCACGATATCTGCACCAGGACTCATGGCGCCTCCTCTTCTTTCAGTGCGTCCCCGGCCTCCGCTCTGGGCGGCGCACATGCCTCCGGCCATGGTCTGCGCCCCCCTGTTGGACGCCCCCCTCTTGGACGCCCCCGATCGTCGTTTAGCTGCCACGTGCTCGTGCTCAGTCTGTTCATTTCTATTCTTGCCATTCGATGGGCCTTGCCTTTCGGGGGATGCGACAAGGAGCAGGGGGCGAGAGAGGGGAGCAGTAGGTGTTGAGCGCTTTTCGGTGGTGTCTGGAGGTTCTCGCCGCGCCACGGCCGGGCGCGGTTCCGAAAAGTGGTCGGTCGGGGGGACCGGCTTTGGGCGGCGAATTTGCCCAGGTGCGGGAAGGATCGGGCGTGGCTAGGACCGCGATATATCGCTCCAGAGCGTTCTGGAACGCTCTCAGACAGTTCTGGAGCGCTCCGGAACGGTCGCGGCGCCCGAGACGTTCTCCTGAACCGCAGGGTCCTAGAGATCTGTGACTTGTCCCTGTCCCATGTTGTGCAGGTCCTGACGTCGTCTCAGCAGAGCTCTGACTGTCGTGCCTCGGTACGGTCGAGGCGTTTCTCGATGTCTTGGTCTTTGCATCTTCCCGCGTTGGGGGTCGGAGAGGGAAGGGGAGAGGATGAGGAGGAGGAGGATGATAGAATGATGAGGATGATAAGCAGGGGTGGACGGATGGATGATGATGTTGCTGTTGATGATGGTGATGATTATGATAGCAATGGTGACAGTGATGATGTCGATGATGACGACGTTGATGACGATGATGATAATGACGCTGCTGCTGATGATGATGATGATGATGGTGATGATGGAAATGATGATGATGATGATGATGATGATGATGATGATGATGATGATGATGATTGTGATGATGAATGTGATGGTGGTGGTGATGGTGATGATGATGATGATGATTATGCTGCTGATGGTGATGCTGACGAAGATGATGCTGATGCTGAAGATGGTGCTGCTGATGATGATGATGCCATGAGTGTGATGATGACAACGACGATGTTGATGATATTTCTGATGTCGATGTCGTATGCGATGATGATGCAGCTGTTGTTGCTGCTGCTGCTGCTTCATATTCAGGTGGTCATGTTTCGATGATGCCGATGATGGAATTCATGATGACGACGATACTCCTGACGATAGTAACCACGAGAATAATCATGACGATGGCGACGACGATGGTGGTACTCATGATGTAGATCGCGATGCTTTATGATGGTGATGATGATGCTGCTGATGCTGATGGTGATGATGATGGCGGTGATGATGATGATGCTGCTGCTGATGATGCTGATGATGATGATGATGCGGATGATGATGACGCGGAGGAGGAGGATGAGGCGGCTGCTGGTGGCGGCCATGATGATGTTGGTGATCGAGAAGAATGTGCTGCTGATGATGATCATGACGACGGTGCTGATGCTGGTAATGGCGACGATGACGACGCTGGTGATGCTGAGGGTGAACATGAGGATGCTGATGACTATGATGATGACGATGATGATGCTGATGAGCTAATGCTGATGGTGATGGTGATGCTGAGGATGCTGCTGATGATGATGATTACGATGCTGATGCTGATGATGTGCTTGATGTTGATGATGATAATGCTGATGCTGATGCTGATGATGCTGACGGTGCTGTTGAAAGTGGTGGTGGTGTTGCCGCTGTTGCTGTTGCTGATGATGATGATTATTATGCATATGCTGCTGCTTATGAGGATGCCGATGATGAGGCTGCTGATGATGATGCTGTTACTGACGATGATGCTGATGATGACGATAAAGATGAAGATGATGCTGCTGATGCTGATGATGATGCTGATGATGATGATGATGATTATGATGCTGATGCTGGTGCTGCTGCTGCTGATGATGATGCTTATGACATTGAGGAGGAGGAGGAGGCGAAAGAGAAGGATGGGGGATGCGGAGGAGGAGGGGCGGGAGGAGGAGGAGGCGGAAACGGAGGAGGAGGAGGAGGATGAGGCGGAATAGGAGGATGAGACAATGATGTTGTTGATGCTGCTTACGACGATGCGGAGGGGGAGGAGGAGTAGGAGGAGGGTGAGGAGGAGGAGGAGACCACGATGATGATAGTGATAATGGTGATGATGATGACGATGATGCTGATCATGATGCTGATGATGTTGATGATTATGATGATGCTGATGCTGATGACGATGATTATGATTATGATGATGGTGATGATGATGATGATGCTGATGGTGATGATGAGGCTGATGACGATGGTGATTATGATGCTGATGCTGGTGCTCATGCTGATTATGATGCGGATGATGCCGACGGCGACGATTATGTTGTTGTTGATGATGTTGCTCCTGATGATGATGATGATGATGATGATGATGATGATGATGATGATGCTGATGATGATGATGATGATGATGATGATGATGATTATGATGATGATGATGATGATGATTATGGTGGTGGTGGCGGTGGTGGTGATGATGATGATGATGATGATGATGATGATGATGCTGATGATGATGATGATGATGATGTTGGTTATGATGATGATGGTGATGATGATGATGAGGAGGAGGAGGAGGAGGATGAGGAGGAGGGGGAGGGGGAGGAGGATGAGGAGGCAGGAGGAGGAGGGTGCGGCTGAGGATGAGGAGGAGGAGGAGGAGGAGGAGTTCCATAGCCATTTTGGCTCAACCCATTTTGGTTAAACCTGCGTTCTTCTCAAGGTGGTTGAGTCAACCCGCGATTGCGGGGGTCCCTCCATGTGGTTTCCAGGCCTGGGACCCCCCTTTGTGTTGTTCGTGCAGCATGCCCGAGAAGGGCAAGCAACAAGAGCCATGTGTGGAAATATGGCTGCTGTGTCCTAACAGGCGGTGCAACGTCAAAGATGATTATGAGTGGAGGGGCACTTGCTGGGTTACTGGAACCAGGACACCCAAGGCGCTAGGGGTGGTGGTTCCTGCTTCTGGTGGCGCTTGGGGCAAGCGCGTGCACATATACAGATGAGGAGTTTGCCTCGTGGTTGCAGCTCGATGAGCTCACCTTCCGCTCCCTCATGCCGTCCCTGTCGCAGTCTCGGAAGGACAAGTTTTTGCACCGCCGTGCCATGGCTGCGGCGGAGCTGGCGGAGCCCGTCATGTTGGCAGTGTAGGCCTCGCAGGACGTTGGTACTCTCTCCAGCCAGGTACTCGCGGCGCGCACTCGACACGAAAAGGTGCGGACGGCGGCCCAGGAGGCGTTCGACGATGTGGTCGGAGTCGAGGATGATTTTCCAGAGCTCCAGGGGAAATGCGACTCTGCCCACGCTCGGGCGGCGGGGGCCCTGGCGGTTCGTGGCCAGGGCCCTCAGTCGGCCCAGGCCCAGCAGGCGAGCCTTGCACTCGATGGCGTGGTGGGCGCGCTCGCGGCGCAGGGCGGCCAAGCGGCGCAGCTTGCTCAAGTCCTTGGCGCCGTTTTGCTGCTGCTTGCGGCCATAGGGGGTGCCAGCAGCCCCCTGCCGTGCCGCCCGTGGCGCCTGCCCCAGCGGGGGCAGCGGGTGGTGCAGCCGTTCCATAGGCGCTGCCGCCGGAGCGGCAGCAGCAGGTGATCAGGCCCCTGTCGTGCCAGAGGAGTTTGCTGCGTGGCGTCAAGATCATGGTGGGCACCCAGGCGGCGCTGCGTGGGATGGCATCGAGCAGGATGATCACGAGATGCGCGTTCCCGACGCTCATCCCGCAGCCCAAGGCGATCACATCGGAGGGCGATGGCAGGCTGCCCTGTTGGGGCTGGGCGATCTGCACCCGCGCCATATGGCAGCCAGAGAGGCAGCAGCGGAAAGAGCAGACGCGTTGGCGCCGCGGCCGCGCAGCCGCTCCCCAGCAGAGGTCGCGTCGGTTCTATCGGCTTTGCGTCGTGGCGCTGCTGCTGGCGGTCGGCGGCAGCGCTAGTAGCCCAGGTCACGGTGCGCAGGGTCATGGGGGTGGCCTACGCGACGGTCCCTACGGCCGTGGCGACCTAGGCGTTCCCTCGGACCCCTCGGAGGTGCCCTCCCTGCCGGCCTTCGGGAGTATCGTCCGCGCCTGGATCGCAGCCAGGAGTGGCCACTATCGGGTCGGGAGGGATGATGAGCGGCTGCCTCGCGGGTCAGCCGCGGCGCATCATGGTGATCGTCAGCTGGGTCATCCTTCGTCGGCGTCGGTGTCATTGGTGGTCGAGGTGACATTCGAGGTGGCCTTCGCTATCTCGAGGATCGCCAGCTGGGTCATCTCTCGCAGGTGCCGGCTTCCCCTGTGGGAGTTCATGGCGGTGCTCCTGGTGACGTTTCGACGGCCGTGGCGACCCTGCTGCCCCCTCGGGCCCTTCGGTGGCGCCCCTCCTGCCAGGCGCGTCGGGGCCTGCGGGGGCCCCTTCGGGGCCCAGATCGCAGCCGGGAGTGGGTGTCGCTGAATCGGGAGGGATGATGAGCGGGCAGCCATCCAGGTCAGCCGCGGCGCATCCCGCATACCTTCAGCTGGAACATCGCGCAGCGGGGGCGCCTCCTAAAGCTGGTCGCTGCGACGGCATCGGCGACGAGAAGGAGCCTTGGATTTCACCGCCTGCAACGCCACCAGCTGGGCCAGTGCGCAATATTTCTTGCAGGGAGCGGCGTGCGGCGTCGCCGTCGTGCTTCGGGGGGTCGGGGCGCGCCCTTGTGCCCATCGTGACTCCGAGGCGCCCCTGGGCAGGCTCGAATGGAACGCCGAGGCGTCGCCGTCCAGGTGCGCGGGAGGAGGGCCCTCAGGGGGCCCTGGGATCGCCGAGGGGCCTCGCGCTGGCGTCGGAGAGGCCGCAGTTCCGAAGCGGCCATGTCCTCCTGGGCCGGTTAGTTTGGCGTGGATCGACGGTTTAGTCCAAGATGATTTGATTGTTGCCTCAGTTCCCCCCCTGGTCACGGGCGGCCTGCAGCAGTTTTTTTTTTGCGGGGGGGGCGCTCGAGGCCTCGGGTCGGCCCTGTGTTCTGGGGGGCGACCGGTTCATGGCCCCGCGGGCTCTTCCGGCATCTGGTTGGCCTGGGGCTCTTGGAGCGTTCGTCGATGAGCCAGGCGCGCCTGCGCGTGGGAGTGGGGGGGCCTCCTGGAGCGCACTGGGTGTCTGCGTGGCGTCGACGGGCTCTCCGTTGGCATTCGGGGGCGCCCCAGATCGCGCGAACGCAGCGCGGCCCCTCACCGGGCCGTCCGCGTCGAGATTTGGCGAGCCCTGGCCCTGCAGCTGCTGTGTTTCAAGCTCCCCAAGCAGCTCCCCTTGGAAGTTCCGATTGGGCCTATTTGGCCCGAGCTGGTTTATGTGGGATAAGCCATGTCGTCGTCGCCGGGGCCGGGTGACTCGCTCAACGTGCACCGCGCGTTCTGTGAAAAGGGCCGAGGCCGAGTTGTTTCGGCGTCGCCGTCGCGCTCAGCAGGGCGCGCGTTAGTGCCGAGGGCGAGGGGTAGCCGCCGCGGTCGCTCACAGATTTGCGCTTGCGATGTCGGGCCCCCCCCCGCGCGCAGGCCTCGCTTGGGGGGGCGGGCTGGGAGAGACGTGCAGGCTCGACGCCAGGGGCTTCAGTATTTCTTGCTGCGCGGTCAGTTCGCGCCCAGGGGTGCTTCCAACTTGCGAAGGAAGATTCTGGTCTAGGCTGGTCGTCTTCGTGGTGGTCCTTTTCATAGGGGGCGGGTTCAGGGCCCGCCTGAGGGGCCCTGGAGTTCGCCGAGGTCCGCGCCCTGGGCGCTCGCATCGACGTCGCAACGGATCAGGCTAGAAAGTGGGGGGCAGTCTTCGCCGGGCAGAGCGCCAAGTCCTCGCGCGAGCTGGTCTGGGGGTCAGTCAAGGCAGGGGGCGGTCTAGCTCGCAGATTCTCCGAGGTCCCAGCGGCCCAGCCCCCCGGCCCCGCCTGCGGTGGGGCCACTAGAGGCACTGACGACGCCCTCCTCGGCTTTGAGTTGAAATGGGGAGATGTCAGGGGCTGGGGGTCTGAGGCTAGTGAGCGCAACCGCCAATATGATAGTTGCAGGTGTCTCGGGTATCAGGGTCTTGGGGAAGGGGGGGGGGTCTGATCCTCCTTCTGTTCCCGCTCTACGTGCTGCACTTCACCGATTCAGACCCTGGGCGGCTGTTTGAGCAGGCGGATGGTACCCGAGGGTAACGTTGCAACTTTCGGATTATGGTTTGGAGGCGCCTGGGCAATTCTTGGGGCGTCCGGGGCAGCGCGCGGCGTTCCCGCGTCGGGCCAGCGCCGCCGCGATCGGATGTCTGAACGAACCAGGCGCCAGGGAGAGACCCATCGGGACCCTGTGTACCTGCGCGCGCGCTGGCAGCATGTCGCAGGCTGAAGGCTAAGAAGTTCGGAAGGCTCAGTGGCCTCGTGACTGGGCCATCGGGATGCACGGCGGGAGCGGTGAGCAGGCGGCGTGGAGGCAGGCGGCGGTAGTATGGTGGGCCCACCTCGACGCTCAGTGCACCGCTTCTGCCCCCATCGATTTGCAAAATACGTGTGAGCACGTATCTCGCATCGGTATGATCCAGGCTGGGCAGAAGTATCGGCTCGGGCTTCTGAGGTTGGCGTTGTTGTCCTCTCTGTTTCAGGACCTAGATTGGTGCTATCGGGCGCTTTCTTGTCATCCAGCTTCCGCGCCGCTCAAGGTGTCATTGCGGTGTGTGTGTGTGTGTGTGTGTGTTCGCCGTGACGTTGCTTCGAGTGTTTCTCGTGGGCCCGTCGATTTCGTTCTGGGTCGGTTCCCCATCCTTGGCCGCCTACTTCGTGGCGGATGAGAGCTCGTTGTCGGCTGTGGGGCATTTTAGGATGGCGTGCCGCGCGCTGTCCGAAGGAGCGCGCTGCCTGTGTTGAGAGCTGGAAGACTGGGGATTAAATGCCTCGCCCAGTAAAAACAAAGTCACGGCCTCGTCCGCAGGACTCGCCATGACCCTGGTCCGGAGCCATTTGCGTTGGAACTTCCAAGGCGACGGAGGGGTCACCAATCTCGGTCTCGACGTCGCCGCTCGCTCCAGACATACTCGGAAGGTGCAGCAGGTCACTGGCATAATCAAAGGGGTCTGACAGCGCGCCTGACGGCCCAGGTTGTTGAGCCCCAGTAGGAAGAGCATCCATCATATCCAAGACTTGGGGGGGGGGGCAGCAGCGTTGCGCGGCGCTCGCGTGTTTGGTATTTCCAATGCGTCCCTGGCGGCCCTCAGATCAGCCGCGGGAGCAGCGTTTTCTGGGCCTGCTGCAGGCACGTCGCAGTCGTTGCAGTTTCTGCTCCGTTCGGATTCTTCGGGCCGTCCCCATTTGGGTAGCCAGTGCCTTGCCGTTCGTGTTCTGGGGGCGCGCTGTCGTTGACGGCCGAGCCTCCTTGGCCACGATGGAACGCGCGTTCCGTCGGGCTCAGCAAGTTTAAACGGTCGTGCTTGAGACCTGTGCTAGACCGTCCTGGCCACGCTTGGTAGACATGGGTTGGACTGCTGAGAGTTTCGGTCGGCGGTTGACGGCGCGCAGGGCCGTCGCGAATCCGCGCGAAGTCCACCCCGGCACGCTCGACGAGCTAGTTGACATTGGCACGGGGCGGGCGCTTGTGGAGGCTTCGCCAGGGCCCCCAGGCCTCGAGCTGCTCGAAGGAGCCCCTCTCTTGGAGCCAACTCGCGCTGCCCAGGCGCAGCTCCGACGAGGGGCGCGAGTCTGGGCTTAGTTGATATTGACTCGCGTGGCGGGTGGTCTTCCGGCGCAGGACAGGTTGTTCGAGGCTCGCTCGGCCGCGTCGTCGGAGTGCGTCGCGTGCGCAGGCGCTCCAGGGCCCCCGGGCCGCCGATTTTCTGTTGTGATTGTTTAACGACGGTTCGACAAGGGCTGGTCCTCGACGAGGCCGCGCGTGCAGGCAGCCAATGCGAGGTCAACGATCCATTGCTCGTCCGATGCCTGGCCGACTTCCTGTGGCGGCCACAGCCTCCGCCGTCTCGGCTGGGGGTGTTTCGCAGCGATGGGCCGCTTCAGGGAGGAGCTTTCGCTGGCCTCGTCGGCATTGACGGATCGCGTCTTGACCCCGGACTCGGCCATGCCAGCAGACCAGGGTGGGCGCGTTTTCCGGTGGGCGCCCACGGAGAATCATCAGGAGCTGTCTTTGGCACTCTCCCTACGGCGCTGCAGGAAATAGACCTGGCCAAAGTGTGGGCCTTGTACATGTGCATGCAGCATTATCTGGGAGCGCTGGCGATTGTGACCGAATGTAAAGCCGCGACCGATGGCTTCGTTTCGGGACCCGAAGCGACCTGCACAGCCACTCGCTTTGATTCCCTGGTTTTTGGTCCGCGTTTGGAAAAAGATGTAGGACATCGGCCGCGAGAACATGGAAATAGTTTGGATTCCATCTCGCACGTCTTGGCTACACGCCCAGGCGAAAGGTGTGGAATGGCGTCACTTCCGTCTGACAAGTTGGCAGACAAATTTGCTAAGACGGGGGGTCGAAGCCACGCATCTAGTCCCGCCCTGGCGGCCGCTAGCTTCCATGATGTTGATTGCCCTCGGCCTCGTCGCTCGTTCGATCCGTTCGTCCTGGTCTCGCATCCGAGGGGCCAACAGGGGAAGCTTCAGGACGGCCGCTGGGGATTTTGGTTTGTGGGCGTAGCTGCCTCACTCAGTCCCGCCTTGTTAAATCCAGGTGCCCTGGGGTCCATACCAAGCTCGCCCAGGTTCATTGGTCCCATAGGCTTTGGTGGTCTGGGGGGCCCGCTGGAACTGTGTGGAGCAGCGTATGTGGCGGTTATGCGAGGAGACAGGTCTTTGCGTTGGCTGAGCGCTGTGTTGGGCACGCTACAGGGGGTGGACGTTTCAGGGCTCTCAAGGAATGAAGGAGCGGCAAAAAACCCACCTCCAAGCAACTCTTGCTTCGTTCCAGCCCCGTGGTCCCCCCGCTTCACCCCCGCCGCGTCGGCCGGGTCCAGGGGAACCATGAGGCTCTGGTCGAGAAAGTAGAAATCAGCTGGGAGGTTCCAGACTAGCGGAATGTGAGTAATCAGGGCGGGTTCTTGCTTGTGCTCTGTCTGGCGATTGTCGTGGTGGATCGTGGATTGCGGTGGTTCCATGTGGGGCCACCCTCGGAGGAGTGGAAATCGGAATGAAGAGGAGGAGGAGGAGGAGGAGGAGGAGGAGGAGGAGGAGGAGGAGGAGGAGGAGGAGGAGGAGGAGGAGGACGAGGAGGAGGAGGAGGAGGAGGAGGAGGAGGAGGAGGAGGAGGAGGAAAAGGACGAGGAGCAGGAGGGAGGAGGCAGGAACACCCGACCCGGAGGAACACCCGAAACCCGAGGATGCCCAGAGGAGCGGGGAATGCGGCAGTGCGGCAGGTCCCGTGGTGCTGGCCGCCCCTGCGTGCCCCGTGCCGGTGCAGGGCGGCGTCGTGTCGGGCTCCTGCTCGGGTGTTGCCAGACGTGCCCCTGGTCCAAGGTGCCCCCTAGGATTTCCAATGAGGCCCCCATGGCCTCCAGAGAACCCGTCGCGATACCCAGAGGGTCCCATGGGGCTCCACGATGCAGCGAGAAGCTGGGAGCACCGTGTAGGCCAGAGGCAACTTTAAGGCAACCCCCGAGGCTCCTGCCTGGCTGCGCTGGCGTTCACCCTGGGCCTGGGCGTCGGCGTCGGCCGGGCCGCCCTGGAGATCGGAGCTGGCCGCGGGTTACTGGGCATCACGCTGGCGCACGCCGGCGCCGAGGTGCTCGCTTTCGGGGAAGCTCGTCGTCGTCGCCGCCGCCGCCGCCGCCCCCGTCGCCGTCGCCGTCGCCGTCGCCGTCGCCGTCGCCATCGTCGTCGTCGTCGTCGTCGTCGTCGTCGTCGTCGTCGTCGTCGGCCACTTGGCGTTCGTTTGGGGGTTTGCTGCGGGGGGTGACCGTCGTGGTCGGGGCTGCAGGCGGTCCGATGTATACACCACGTCTTTTGGTCGGTCAAAGAGCCAACCACTTGACGATGAAATTTGGTTTATAGGCGCTTCAGCGTCCCACAGGTTGGGCAGCTGGTGCGTCTGTGCACCGAGCTCCTTGCCCGGCCAAACGACGTGGTGCATATATCGAGCCCCTCCCGCGTCCCAGATCCTGGCGTCGCATTCGTTTCTCACGCTGAGCGTTTTCGCCAGGCTTCGGGCCCCGACACCATCACAGATCAATGCGCCTTGAAAACCTGCTCGGGAAGACGGGGTCGAGAAGACGGGAAACTTGCTTGCTCTACCGTGTTGGGTTCGTGTTTTGAGTGAAGCCCTTTGGTCTCCGCAGGCCCACGCCCCCCCGCCTCCCCTGTCCCCCCTCAAACATCGCAGTGCCCCGTCCGCCGCAACCATTTTATCTCTCGCGTCGCAGTCCGCCCCAGCCCCCCATGTCGTCACTGTTCTCCAGTAGCCCAGTGCCCCCTCCGCCCCGACCACTTTCCTGTCCGCGTCGCAGCCCCCCGCCCCACCCCACTGTCTCCACTTCCCCCTCCCCGCCCTCCCACCCCTCGGGCCAACGCCCCCCGCCTTCCTGTCCCCACTGTCCTCCAGCAGCCCGGGTGCCCCTTCCGGCCCGACCACTCTTTGTTTCGCGTCGCGGCCCCCCTACCCACCCCCTCTCCGCCGCAGTGTCCCCTCCGCCCCGATCATTTTACTGATCGCGTCGCAGCCCGCCCACCTCCCCCGCGGGACACCGCCACCGCCCCCGGCCCCCGCTATCCTCCAGCAGCCCAGTCTCCTCCTCCTCCTCCTCCTCCTCCTCCTCCTCCTCCTCCTCTTCCTCCTCTTCCTCCTCCTCCTCCCTCCCCCTCCTCCTGCTCTTCTTCTTCTTCTGCCTGAGTCTGCTAGCGTCGCCTCCTGTGCACGCTTGTGGCCGCGCCTGGATAAACAATACTCCTGCTCTTCTTCTTCCTCATCCTGCTCCTCCTCGTCCTCCTCCTTCTTCTCCCTCCCTCCTCCTCCTCCTCCTCCTCCTCCTCCTCCTCCTGCTTCCTCCTCCTCCTCCTGCTCCTCTCTCCCTCTCTCCTCCTCCGCCCTCCGTCCTCCTCCTCCTCCGCCTCTCTCCTCCTCCTCCGGCTCCTCCTCCTTCGCCTCCTCCTCCTCTCCTCCTTCTCCTCGCCCTCCTCCTCCTCCTCCTCCTCCGTCCCTCCTCCTCCTCCTCCTCCTCCTTCTCCTCCTCCGCCTCCTCCTCCTCCTCCTCCTCCTCCTCGTCCTGCTCCTCCTCCTCCTTCTCCTCGTCCTCCTCCTCCTCCGCCTTCTCCTCCTCCTTCTCCTTCTCCTCGTCCTCCTCCGCATCCTCCTCCTCTTCTCCTCGTCTCCTCCTCGCCTCCTCCTCCTCCTGCTGCTCCTCCTCCTCCTCCTCTCGTCCCTCCTCTTCTTCGTCGTCCTCCTCATCCTCCTCCCTCCTCCTTCTCCTCCTTCTCCTCCTGCCCCTCCTGCTTCTCCGCCTCCTCCTCCTTCTACTCCTTTTCTCTTCTCCTCCTCCTCCTCATCATCATAATATTCTCCTCCCCTCGTCCTCCTCCCCCCTCCCCTCCTCCTCGACCGCCCTCCTCCTCCTCCTCCTCCTCCTCTTCTTTCTCCTCCTCCTCCTCCTCCTCCTCCTCCCTCCTCCTCCTCCTCCTCCCTCCTCCTCCTCCTCCACCTCTCCCTCCTCCTCCGCCCTCCTCCTCCTCCTCCTCCTCCTTCTCCTCCTCCTCTCCCCCTCCTCAGCTCCTCCTCATCCTCCTCCTCCTTCTCCTCGTCCTCCTCCTCCTCTCCTGCCCTCCTCCTCCTCCTGCTCCTCCTCCTTCTCCTCCTCCTCCTCCTCTCCCCTTCTCCTCCTTCTCCTCCTCCTCCTCCTCCTCCTCCTCCTCCTCCTCCTCCTCCTCCTCCTCCCCCCACCTCCTCCACCTCCTCCTCCTGACCTCTTGCGAACCCTACCCCTTGCGGGTTCAGTCGACGCCGGGGAGCTGGACACCCTCGCAGGAGGTTCCAATTGGCTGCGGTCACCGTGTATGTCCTCCTCGGAGGGCTTAGGGGAACGTGCAATGGCATAAATATATAACTCGGAGGTCCGCGCGGATTTCTCGAATCGGCGCTGGGGCCGCCTGGTGCCGCCTCTGGCGCCGCCCCTGACGCGCTCCGCGCGCCAGGGAGGGGGGTCCAGCGCAGATCCAAGAAATCCGCGCGGAGCGCCAAAAGTTCATGTTTCTCTCGTTTTTGTCTTGTTCTGCCTCGGAGAGCTGCCCAGGTTTCCCTCGCGCTTCGTGGATGCAGAAAGACCGATTCCTCCGAGGCACCGTGCAGCTGCTGCCTTGTCGGCTTTCGCAGAAGCCACCTCGCATGCGGATTCAGAGCTGCCGACGCATCTGCCGATGTGCTGTCTAGGCGCGGCCTGTCCCCGTCAGACGGTTTCAGTCCTGACCCAGAGCGTTTCCTCAGAACGCTGACCTGCAGGGGTAGGGTACACGTGCGGCTGCCTGACTCGGCGGCCAGCCACGCGGGAGAAATAGCGGGCGAGCCCCCTCAGAAGGCTCAGGAGCCCCCCGGCCTTCTGAGAAGTCTCCCGGGCCTGTTCCTCGAAGGCGCCTTTTGAGAGGGCCTCCTCCTCCTCGCTCGTCCCCCCCCCTCGGCTGCACGCAAGAGTGGCCCTTCGCCGGAGTGACCCTTACGGTGCGGGCCCAGTGGGGTCCCCCCGCCGCCGAGCTCGAGGCGACGGCAGCGGCCTGCGCGCCGGGCGGTGTCCCGCAGGGGCCCTCCTCGGCCGCGCACGGAAGGCCACGCCTGCCCGGGGCCGCTCCTTGCGTGCAGCCGGCACCCACCCACACCCTCGCTCGCCCTTCTCCTCCTCCTCCTCCTCCGCCTCCTCCGCCTCCTCCTCCTCCTCCTCCTCCTCCTCCTCCTCCTCCCTCCCCTCCTCCTCCTCCTCCTCCCCCCCCTCGCTCGCCGCCGGCGGGTGGGGCCCTTCGCCGGCGGCGCGGCGGGCTCCCCGCAGGTGGTGGTCACGGACGCGGAGCCCGCGGTCTGCGAGGCGCTGCGGGCCAGCGTGGAGCAGGCGCCCTTCGCGCGCATTTTTGCGCCCGGGGCCCCCCGCATGGTCGGGAGGAGGACAAACACACACGGACACACTTATAATCGTCGAGTCGCCGGAGAATGTGGGAAGCGGAGGGGAAGACGAAGATCTCCAAAGATATGGAAGAATATCGGGAATCCTGTTATTTGTGTGTATTGATGTGTGTGTATTTATGTGTGCGAGTCCCCCAAAAATTCAAAAATATCGGGAATCCGGTTAGTTCGGTGTATTTTGTTATATTTATATCTGTACGTGTGTGTGTGTGTGAATGTGTGTGTGTGTGTGTGTCCCAGGGCCCCTTCACACTGGGCCCGACCTGGGGCCAGGCTCGGCGCGTGCGCCCTGCGGTAGGACGAAGTGCAAGACGAGGACGGCGTCGGGCGAGGGGCGCGCCGAGCAGCTCCGAGCTCCCGGCGGCTCCGGAGGACGTCTCGGGGGCCGCGGCCTGCTCGGAGCGTCCCCGAGCACTCTGAGATCAGGAGGGGAAAAGACACACAGACACAATAGATCGTCGATTCCCCGGAAGATATAAGAAAGTATGGGAAGTGGGGGGGGAAAGGCAAAAACCCAGAAACTATGTGAACATACAGGGCATCCTGTTATTTGTGTGTATTTATTTGTGTGTCCCAGGGCCCCTTCATGAGGGCGTGCTGGGGAGCGCTGAACAGGTTTATCCTCGTCCTAGCCCCGTCCGATCCTGGCCCTTTTTCTCAAGCAGTGGCGTGGCGTCCTGGCTCGCCTGTAGGCCCGCCAAGGAAGGTTCTGAGGACCTCTTGAGGTCAGCAACTCTGGCCGAGGTCGTCTTGTTTACGCGCCTCGGCTCTAAGGTCCTTGTTTTTGGTCTCAGGGCATCCCCTCTCGCTCTGGCACCACGTCGTGGTATAGGTCTATAGGAGTGCCGGGACGGTCGGTCCCTGCGCAAGTTGAGGGGCGAAGCGCGCGCGCGCTCGGACAGCTTGCGGTGCGTGCGCTGTGGCGGGCGCTCCCTGGCCATGCCGCGCGGGACGCGGTGTACGCTCGAAGACCTGGGTGCTGCAGTGATCGTTTTGTTCCCCATATCCTAAGATGGGGTTCTTGTTATTATTTCGACGCCTCCTACTCCTTCTTCCTCTTCTCCTCCCCTCTCCTCCTCATACCCAGACAATTAACCAGATCCCACTGCACATATGGGGATCTCCACGCAGTGAGTAATTATGTATTGTTTTGCCGATCGGCGCGGGCGAGTCGCACCCCCCTCCCCCCCCCCTCCCATGACACCTTGTCTGTGATGGGCGTCTGTTCCAGCAGGTGGAGTCTCCCCGGTGGGACGCCCTGCTGCGAACAGCCGCCCCAAGCAGATGTCCGGAGCCAGACCTCCCCCTCCTCCCCCCCCCTTGCCCCCAATTCGGGTATAGCCAGGACCCTGGTCAAGGGGAGCCGGTTAGGGACTGGGCTCCGAAGCCCAAAATATGGACCAGAACCACTGGATCCAGATCTGCCGTAGCTGGTGTTCTTCGGGTGACGGCAGTTCCGGTTAGTGGAACGGGCGGTCACTAAACCAGGCCTCACTAAACCAGGTCTCAAAAAACCAGTACTCACTAAACCAGGTCTCTCCCAGTACAAGTCACTAAACCAGGTCTCCCCCAGTACAAGTCACTTCGCCACTAAACTTGTACTGGGGGAGGTCCTCCCCCAGTACAAGTCACTAAACCAGGTCTCACTAAACCCAGTTCTGCCAGCGCCCGACCGGTGTCGAAGCGCCAGAGAAGCAAACGCTCACAAGTGTGTTGTTGCCCCGGGCGTGCGCCTCCCGCAGCAGCACGCAGAGCGCTCCTGCACGCAGCGAGCCACCGAGAGCTGCAGGGCCGCCTCCGCGGCTCAAATGAGGGAAGGACGGGCAACTTTCCAAAGGGTACGACGACGACGACGACGACGGAAGACGACGACGGACGACGACGACGACGACGACGACGACGACGACGACGACGACGACGACGACGGCCACGACCACGACCACGACCACGACCACGACCACGACCACGACCACGACCACGACGACCACGACGACGACGACCACGACGACCACGACGACGACGACGACGGACGACGACGACGACAATCTCGGCCCATCCTTGGCGGCTTTCGCTGGCCGCGCCCCGCTCGCAGAGTGTCGACGCGGCCCTCCAGAGGCCCGTGCAGCCCCTCGCCGCGCACCCGTCTCCGAATGCGGGCCGGCTGCCGGCCCGCCGTGGCCGGAAGAGCCCCATCCGCTCCTTGGCATGCGCTCCCGCTGGCAGCGCTGCTGAGGCTTGCGCAGTACATGCCCGGGTCGGAGTGGGGAGGAGGAGGAGGAGGAGGAGGAGGAGGAGGAGCAGGAGGAGCAGGAGGAGCAGGAGGAGGAGGAGGAGGAGGAGGAGGAGGAGGAGAGGAGGAGGAGGAGGGAGGAGGGGGAGGGGGAGGAGGAGAAGGAGGAGGAGGAGGAGGAGGATGAGGAGAGAGGAGGAGAGGAGGGGAGGGGGAGGAGAAGGAGGAGGCGGAGGAGAGAGGAGGAGGAGGGAGCAGGAGGAGGCGGAGGCGAGGAGGAGAGGAGGAGAGGAGGAGGAGGAGGAGGAGGAGAGGAGGAGGAGAGGAGGAGGAGGAGGGAGGAGAGGAGGAGGAGGAGGAGGAGAGAGGAGGGAGGAGGAGGTAGGAGGAGGAGGAAGAGGAGGAGGAGGAGGTGGGGAGCCTTCAAGATCAGCACGCACAGTCGACCCGCACAGCAAGAACGAGCGACCCTCGAAGGGCACCCCTGCATCTCTCGCCCTCGGCCCACCCCTGGCCGCCCTCGCTGGCCCCGCCCCGCTCGCAGAGTGTCGACGTGGCCTTCCGAGGCCCTTGCATCCTTCTCGTGCGTCCTTCTCGTGCCCCTGAGATCCGACGTCGCAGGCAGAAACATTGCATGATCGGAACTGACCACGACCGGAGCCCCGGACCCCATCCTTCCGCGTCGTCTCTCGAGCCAGATCGCTCTGCGCGGGTCCTCGGGCCCGCAACATTGCGCGAGCAGCCCCGGCGTGAGAAACGTGTAGCGCCAGGATCTCGGGGACGGGATGGCCGCGTCCCACAGGCGGGCCCCGCCCGCCCGCGCCTGAGCGCGCGCGAGCTCGACTGGGACGACGGCCTGGGCGACCTCCCGCCGCCGCCGGCCGCGGGCGCCGCGCCCCTGCTGCTCGGGGCCGAGCTGCTGTGGGCCGACGACGCGGTGGACCTCGTCGCCGCCGCCGCCGTCGCCGTCGTCGTCGCCGCTGCCGCCGCCGCCGCCGTCGTCGCTGTCGTCGTCGTCGTCGTCGTCGTCGTCGTCGTCGGCACCGTCGTCGCCGCCCCCGTCGTCGTCGTCGTCGTCGTCGTCGTCGTCGTCGTCGTCGTCGTCGTCGTCGTCGTCATCGTCGCCGCCGCCGCCGCCGTCGTCGTCGTCGTCGTCGCCGCCGTCGTCGCTGTCGTCGTCGCCGTCGTCGTCGTTGTCGTCGTCGTCGTCGTCGTCGCCGTGGTCTAGGTGCAGCCGGACCGAGGTAATTATAGGAGCGAGGTCCGTTCGGGGAGGGTGCCCTACTGTTCTCCGTGCTTGTCGGATGCGCTTTCTGGCACCCTTGGATGCTCTGTTTCGTTCTTTGCTGACGGTGGGCCTCGTGTTCGTGAAGGACGCTCTGCTGGCTTGGGTCCGACTGCAACGGCGGTGCAGGGTTCGGTGCTGCAGGTGGGGTTGCTTCGTGACCAGATCAAACGTAGGACAGCGTGGTTCGTGGTCTCCAACAAGTCGCCGCGGCGTTCTGCTCGACACGCTCGCTTAATTATCGGACATGTCGGAGAGTGCGGTTCGTGATTTTCTACCACTTGTTCTGCGCGAGCTCGGTGTCGCAAGAGCCAGATTCCTGGCAACACCGTTGACCAACATCGCCGTTTGCGTGGCCTTTGGCTGTCCAACTCTAGGCCTCCCAGATGGGGTCGGAGTACAGTCAAAACGGACAGCAAGGATGAAGGATGATGATGATGATGATGATGATGATGATGATGATGATGATGATGATGATGAGGAGGATGATGATGAGGAGGATGATGATGAGGAAGAGGAGGCGATTGTCCAAGGGTACCTTTGCATCCTTTCCATTCGGTCCATCCTTGGCTGCTTTCGCTGCCCACGCCCCGCTCGCAGAGTGTCGACATGGCCTTCCAATGCCCTTGCGTCCTCATCGTGCGTCCTCATCATATGCATTGACCGTAGATGGGGCCAAAGGCTCGCGCCATATCGCCGACGCATCGACGATGCGGCGCAACCTTTCGACACCATCTACTCCGACCCCAACTGGAAGGCCCTCTGCTCCCTCTGCTAAGCGATCCACTCCCCATTGTGCCATCCCAGACATTGTCGCGTCTTGAGGTTTTTGCTTGTTTTTGGCCTCTGGGGGCCCTCGCTGGGCCACGGGGCCGTCAGAGAACGCGACTCCGGGTGAAAATCTGGTCCCGGGAGGGTCGGGGTTTCCGGGGACTGCGTGTTGCAAGCACCAAGGCGTCGCATGTCTGGGATGGTCTCTCGGCCCTGCCAGCCTCCACTGCCCCAGGTTGGGATGAGCCCCGTGAGAGTCGAAGCGCGCAGCAAACAACTCCCACCTGCGGAGTTCAGTCGGCATGCGGCATGCCACGGTCTGCGGCGAGCCCATGGGGGGAGGGCGGAAGGGCGGGCCTTCTCGGAAGGTTCAGAATGCCTCTGTCCTTTGCGAAGAAGCTTCCCGAGCCTTCTTCGAAGACGCAGGGTTTTTTTCCAGAAGGCGCGAGGTCTTCTGAGAAGCTCCGCGACCTTGCAGGAAGGCCTGCACGCTTTCACTTTCCCCTTGGATCGCCGCCGACAGCGGGGATGGGTATCAGTCAATCGTTCCTCAGGACTCGCTCTGGCAGGCCGTGTCGCCGGCGGTGCTGGAGCACGGCTGGGAGTTCGTCTACGGTGCAGCGGACCGGCCGTCCAACGAGGCCCTGCTGCAACTGCTGGCGGAGCAGGAGTCGGCCACGCGCAGAGGGAGGTAGGGGGAGGGGGGAAGGCTTCTTAGAAGCACCCCTGCTTCTTAGGAGGCGCGGGCCTTCTCTGTAGATGTAGGGCTGGCGCCTTCTGAGAAGCAGGCGCCTTCCAAGAAGCCAGCTCCCCTCCCCCTACCGCCTTGTGCGCGCCACCAAAGGAGGGCACGCGCCTCGAGGTCAGCTCCTGGATGGTGCCCCGGCCGCGGAAGCGGGGAGGGAACGGACCGGCCTCGGAGACAGCAGGGAAGGGGACGAGAGGGGAACGACGGGGCAGGTCGCGAACGTTCACCAGATCTGGCCGGTTCGCCATGGCGGTAGCGGGACCAGACGGAAACGAGTATTGAGGTTTTTCGAAGTTTCGGGCTCTCGGGGCCCTCCACGGGCCCCAGGGTTGTCAGAAAATGGTTCAGGATGAAGATCCCATCCTGGGTGGCCCAAGGCACCAGGACCCGCTTCCCATAGGACCCGCTTCCCCCGTGCTAAGATCCAGGCGCTACATTCTTTCACACCAGGCGTTTTCGCCAGCTCTCGTCGGTCTTCCAGCCTCGGGGTGCTCTCCAGCAGCTGCGCCTCGTCGAGGGCGCTCCGAGGGTGCTCAGATCGTCCCGAACGGCCGCTGGGCCCGGAGTGAAAGTGTGGCCCGAGAACAAACAGACAGATCCTGGCGCAGCACTTTCTCACCACGGGCGATTTTGCCTTGTCTCGGGCCCCTCCTCCTTCTCCTTCCCTTCTCCTCCTCCTCCTCCTTTTCCTCCTCCTCCTCCTCCTCCTCTCCCCTGCTTCCCAGCGCGGATCGCTGCAGCTCCGTCCTCGGCGGCGGCCGTGTTCGGGGCAGGCCCGCGGGGGGGCAGGCCGGCGGGGCCTCGCCGGCGCGCAGGCGGGGCAGGGGCAGGGCGGAGGATACAGTCGATCCTCCAATTAATCGTCGATCCCTCCCCCCCCTCCTCCTCCTCCTCCTCCTTTTCCTCCCCTCCTCCTCCTCCTCCTCAATCCTCCTCCTCCTCCTCAATCCTCCTCCTCCTCCTCCTCCTCCTCCTCAATCCTCAATCCTCCTCCTCCTCCTCCTCCTCCTCCTCCTCCTCCTCCTCCTCCTCCTCCCCCTCCTCCACCTCCCACAGAGGAGGGGAAAAACACATAGGCACAACGAATCGTCGATCCCCAAGAGAGAGTGGGAAAATATGAGAAGTGGGGGGGAGGACGAAAGCCCAGAAGATATGAGAAAAGACGAGGAATTCTTTTATTCGTGCGTATTCATTTGTGTGTCCCAGGGCCCCTTCACTGAGTAGTATGTCGACCCTGCCAGCTCAAGGGGGCCCTTGTGTCCTGTGCTGTGCGACACGTGCCCTCTTACACTCCTATGGCGATGTGGCCTTCGGAAGGGCCTCGTGTCCTCTCGCGTGTCCTCTCCAATCCGCGAGGGACCCGTCGGCTTCTGGCAATCTTGGGATGAGGTCACTGTGCCGTCCCCTATGAGACCGCCCGCCTGCGCGGTTTCGCCTCGCGCCATTCTGCGGTTGAGTGGGCTGAGGATCGGGCGAAGAGAACTATGCACATGCACCGATCCTGACAACGTCCATCCTTGACCCAGGATCGGTGCATATACTTTCCTAGCCAAGGTAAGAGTGCGTATGCACCGATCCTGGGCTCAGGATGGGCCTGGCCAGAATCGGCGTATGTGCATAGTTCTCTTTCCTCTAGAGGAGTTGCGGCGGGCGAAGGTCCCGGCCAAAGCGATTAATTCAGAACTTGTCGGCGCTTCCCAGACGATGAGAGGGTTTAGCCTGGTACTGCCGCGTATCGGCACGGCTGACTCGCCGATGCACCACTACCATTTCCATTACCTCCCTCCTCACTCTTCCTCCCTCCTCTGTCCTCCTAATCCTCCCCCTCCTCCTCTCTTCGTGGAAATACACGCAAGCCTTCGAAAAGCTTTGGGTGCCTGCGAGCACAATCGAATAACCTCCTCCTCCTCCTTTTTCGCACCTCGTCCTCTTTGTCCTCCTCCTCCTCCTCCTTCTCCTCTTCCCATCTGTCCCCTATATCTTTTTCTGTCTGTTCTTCTTCCTCCTCGCTCCTCAAGGGTCTTCCAGACCCTCCCGGGAACGCAACCCCTCCGCTCTCCTCCCTCCCTCCGTTCCTCCCTCCTCCCCCCCCCTCCTTCCATCCCTCCCTCTCTCCCCTCGCTTCCTACCTTCACCTTCCCTCTTCAGCCCAGGTTTGCCAGGGCTGCCCCCGCTGCCGCGGCTGGGTGACCCTCGAGCGCTGCAGGGTCGCTTGGTGGCGCCTCGCGGAATCCACAGCGAGATGAAAGCGGCGGGTCGTGATCGTTGTCGTCGTCGTCGTCGTCGTGGTCGTTTGTGTCGCCGCCGCCGCTGCCGCCGCCGTCGTCGTCGTCGTCGTCGTTGTTGTTGCTGCTGCTGCTGTTGTGATGGTTGTTGCTTGTGCTGATGTTGCTGCTGCTGTTGTTGTTGTTGTTGTGGTTGTTGTTGTTTTTTCTTGTTGTTGTTATTGTTGGTGTTGTTGTTGTTGTTGTTGGTGTTGTTGTTGTTGTTGTTGGTGGTGTTGTTGTTGTTGTTGGTGGTGGTGGTGGTGGTGGTGGTGTTGTTGTTGTTGTTGTTGGTGTTGTTGGTGTGGTTGTTGTTGTTGATGGTGTTGTTGTTGTTGTTGTTGTTTTTGTTGTTGTTGTTGGTGTTGTTGTTGTTGTTGTTGTTGTTGTTGTTGTTGAACATTATTAATTCTAAAGAATAATTATTGTTGGGGCCCCTGGTGCACGGCCCCCCTGCGCCGCCTAGGCCGCAGCTACATTTTCATCATTTTCGTGAGGAAGCCTCAGGTAATTCGATGTGATCAAGATCCGGTTGTTTTGTTCCCCCCCGCTTTCCCTTGCAAAAAACACTATAAAATGACATTTCTTGTTCTAATATAATCAAATTTCAAGAATCCCTTGCAAAAAATAAGGTAAAGTGGACATTCGCGCGCGCAAGACGAAATCCTTCCAAAAGCTTAGTGTTCGGAGCGATTTTAACATAAAAACATCAAAAAACCAATGGTTTTTCAACAAAAAAATGTCAAAATCTCATCCCGCGCGCTCTTGCGGATTCGTAGGAAACCCAACACTTTTTAAACATTTCTGTCAAACGGGCTTTTGCGAGCAACTTTTTCGAACTTCTGCGACAACGGTTGCGCACCTGCCAGGGCCATCATCCCTGTCAAATAATACCATGCGGGACACATTCGTTTTTTCTTCGCGCGCGCACGCCGAAATCTCCAAAAACCATTGGGCTTCTTAAGAATTTTAGCACCGCGCATCATAAAATCACACGAATCGCACCGTAGGTCCTCGAAAAACACCTGCACGACTTTTCAAAATTTCTACCCGCGCGCGCTGTCCGAATCCTAAAAAAAACAAGTGGTTTTCCAACATTTATGTATCATGTACCATATGCATCATATGCAACAGATGTTCTGTGGAAGGCTTAACAACTTCTGTGGGTTAACAAGGCTTAACAACTTCTGTGGGTGTACGAACGTAGGCTTAACAACTTCTGTGGGTGTGTACTCCACGCCAGTGTAGTAGCCACGGTCGTCCGCAGGCCACGAAGTGAAGTGTCCGAACGTCATAGGGCGGGAAGCTGGGTGTGGGTGGTGGCGAAGAGTCGTGTGGATATTTGGTAGAGCTTGCACTGCCCCCCCACAAAGTGGGGGTATTGGCTGGCGTCGCATGAAAACCCTGGCACTGGTGAGAACACTGAGCGTTCGGGTAAAGTGATTGTTGTTGTTGTTGTTGCTGTTGTTGCTGCTGCTGTTGTTGTTGCTGCTGTTGAATGTTAACAGACCGCGGGCGATAATAAAGTACCCCCCATTAAACCCCCCGAATGTTTCTATCTCTGGCCACAGGGATTTATGTGGGGATGACGCAGAGGCCGAATTTTAGTATCCACGGAAAAGTTATGGGGATGGAAGTTGCTATCGTATCGTGTTGATTAGCAACAACGTCAAAAGCGCTGAGCCTGGCCATGGTGGTCGCACCACGCCAGCTTCCGCAATCACGAGCGTGTGGCAGGGCTGTGGGATTTTCATCCGTTCAGTTTGCCCACGTCACGAACGGGCGGCAAGGCGATGACAACATCATTTTCTTAGCCGTTCCCGTGTCAGGAACGTGTGGCAGGCCCATCGGGACCGATGGGATTTTGATTGCGCATGCGCTTACAGCGGAGTTAATTCGTTAAGTGCATTACTTGTTTAGCGCACCCCTCACACGGTTCGTGGCCTTTTTTTCCTCCTCCTTTTTCTCCTTCTCCTCCTCCTCCTCCTCCTCCTCCTCCTCCTCTGCCCCCGCAGCTGCCCAGGCCCAAGCTTCCCCGAGTTTCCCAGGCCCCAAGAATTCGAGCCTCTTCGAGGCGCCGAGCCTCTTCGCCCCAGGGGCAGCGATAAGGGGGGGATAGGCATGCCTATGCATCGGCGATGTATCGCCGATGCCTATCCCCCCCCCGCATCGTTGCCCCTGACTGCGCCGCGAGCCCCAGCGATGGCCCAGCCCGCCGGACGCGCCGCGGCGGCGAGCGCCCCCGTCGAGGCGCTGAAGAACGTAGCGGCCCCGAGCCAGAGCTCGAACGAGATTCTCGAGCCCATGGCCAATCAGAGCGAGAAGATCCTCGATGCATTGTCCTACATCGCCGAGAAGGCCTCCATCGCCGAGATGCGCCAGTGCCAATCGAGCGCGCAAGGCACGGCTGCAGCGAGGATGGCGAGCTGCCACTTCAAGGCCGAGAGCGCCTCGTGGTCAAGCAGCGCCCAGCAAGCCGTGCTCGAGATGGTCACCCGGGCGGGTCTTCGAAGAGCATCGAGCACAGCCGCATCTTCAACGAGAAGGAGAAGAGGCGCATCGAGCTGGCCGTGGCGGTGTTCTACAAGACCTGCGTCGAGAAGGGCGATCACGTGCATGACATCTGCGAGAACCGCAGAGAGCCGCTCGAGGACCTTTTGTGGCTCACGCCGAGCTTCAGGGCCAAGCTGCAGGAGCTCGCCAAGAAGATAGACATGGAGCTCGGCACCGAGAGCGTCAAGAAGCTGACCCACGGCTCCTACGCCGAGCGCATCTGCCGTGCCCTCCCAAGCGTCCCCGCCGAGCTTCTCCACCTCCACGAGGTAATGTTGCCGCTCAACAAGAAGTTCGAGCCCGTCGAGCACTTGGGCGAGTGGCGCGCCGTGAGTTCCGATATGCTCTTCAACGTGACTCCGAGCAGGGCCGGAGTGTTCGTCGAGTGGTGCGACGAGACTTCCACGGTCTCGATCGCGACTGACGGGGTCGCCGAGGCCGCCACTCAAGCAGTTATCAAGTGGTGCTGGTCCATCAAGAAGACCGCCGACATTAGCTACGAGCTGCGCGGGCAAGCCCGCCCAGACAAGCGCGCCAAGCGGGAATGCTCAAAAACCATCGAGCAGCAGCAGCGCGATCAGATGGCTTCTCGAGAGCCACATCGAGCTGCACTTCGACAAGTTCGCGTCGATCCAGGCCGAGTGCGACGAGCTCGCCACGAGCAGGCGCGATGACTAGAGGAGCCAGGCCGACGGGAAGGCTGAATCAGAGCCCGCCTCGTTCAATGTCGCGGGCGCCTGAGCGCGCGAGCTCCCCGAGCCGAGCGCCCCATGTTTTTCGATGCGAGGGCGCCGTTTCGAGGCGCGCGATCGAGCCCCATCTGCTTTTCCAGCTCCAAGAGAGCGCTCGAGCACGCGCGAGTGGCGTTCCAAGCTGCGGGGCGCTACTCGACCCTCTCGCCGAGTGAGCCTCGATAGCGTCGAGGATTCAAGCGGGCTCGATCCTCCATCCTCGGATCGATGGCTCGAGATCTTGAGTCCGAGCATATTCGGGCACCTTGGGTCCTACGTCCGAGGGTCGCCAAGCTTGGGCTCGAAGGCATCGGGTTCGCGATCCGAGGATTGAGGATCGAGCATCGGCGGTCCTCGATCGCCGCGCTGCCATCGAGCATGCTCGCCACCCCCCCATCCTCGGATCGAGGGTCCGAGATCTTGAGTCCGAGCATCTTCGAGCACATTGGGTCCTAGATCCGGGGGTCGCCAAGCTTGGATTCGAAGATTTCGGGTTTGACGCCCGAGGCCCGAGGGCCGAGAGTGAGTGATAGCAGATGGCCCTCGCCGCCGTCCTCTAACCCACGCTGCCGCCAAGCAGGCTCGACCTCCATCCTCGGATCGAGGATCCGAGATCTTGGTCTTGCGCGTGCGCGAGCACCTCGGATCCTAGATCCGAGGGTCGCCAGGCCTGGGCTGGAAGATCTCGGGTCCGACGTCCGAAGCTCGAGGGCCGAGCCCAGTGCTCCTCCAGTCGCCCGCGGACCCACGCTGCCACCGAGCAGGCTCGATGTTCCGTCCTCGGATCGAGGGTCGGAGATCTTGGTCTTGAGCGTCTGCGAGCACCTCGGATCGTAGATCCGAGGGATGCCGAGCTTGGGCTCCAGGATCTCGGGCCCCCGGTCCGAGGGTCGAGGGTTGAGCCTCGACACCTGGCGGTCGCGCGCGCGCGCAAACGCGCGCGCGCGCAAGCGAACCAACGCACGCGCGCACGCGCGAGCGCGCGCGCACACGCACGCGCACGCGCACGCGCACGCACGCACGCACACTCGCGCACTTGCCCACTCGCACACACCCACGCACTCTCACATTCACACGCACACACTAACACCCATTCACACACAATATCACAAGCACAAACAACATTAGCCACGACAGCAACAGCAACACAACAGCAACAGCAGCAACAGCAGAGCAGACCAGCACCAAGACAAACCGCAGGGAGAACAAACGACAGCTGCACGCTCGCACACTAGCAAACAGCAACAAGACAAACAAGAAGAGCAAAGCAACGAGGCAAACAAGAACAGCGGCAATACAAACAACACGAACAACAAACAAACGTGTCCGATATAGGCTCAAGCGCTCCAAGCCAGCCGATGACGCAGCGCCCCGTGGCCGAGCCGCGGCGCCCCGCGGCCGAGTCGGACAGCGACGATCGTCGGCCTGTCGCGGGGCGGTCGGACGATGAGAGCGTCGGCGAGTGGGCGAAGGGCGACTAGCGGGCGAGGGGGGCGGAGCCCGCCGCGCGAGGACAAGAGCCTGGAGGACAATATTCTCGACGACAAGAAGGTCACGCTCGAGGTCAGGCCGGGCGACGCGAAGGTCGAGCTGAAGGACAAGGGCCCCCCCAAGCTCGAGAACAAGAAGAAGCTGGAGGTCAAGCTCGGCCATGAGGAGAGGCGCAGGCGCCTCTGCAGGCCCGCAACGACGAGGCAGCGCGATGCCTCGCAGGCCTCGGCCCCGAGGCCTGACTCAGCCCCGAGGTGCCTCGCGAGCCGCCGGGAGCTCTGAGCGGGGTGCTTTCGGGCAGAGTGAAGACGAGTTGCCGGGGGCTCTCAGCGAGGTGGCCCCCGGCCTCGAGGACGCCAGAGCAAAAAAAAAGAAGATGGAAAAACGACAAACAGAGACAGGTGCCAGAGCAAAACAACCACCAAGACAAGGAACGCAGGCACACGCAAGCAACGCAACACGCGCAAGCAACAGCAGCGGCCACACAAACAATTGCAACAGCAACCAGCATAACAACAGCACCACCAACAACAGCAAAAGTAACAGCAAGCACAACCGCAACACCAGCAACCGACGCAACAGCAAACCACAACAGCAGCGAAACAAGCAAGAACAACAAGCGAACACCATGGAGCACCAACGACAAGCTAACTAACAACCTTCCGTAGCCGCGTTGGTTAGAGGTTTTCTGTTCCGTGCTGCTGCAGCTTTTCAGCGAGACTTCGATGGTCGCGCCGACGAAGTAGACGAGCTCGTCGAGCCTCCAGGGCCTGCAGACCTCGCCGCCCGCGGCCCCGAGCTCGCACGAGAAGCTGAGAACATCGCTATTCAGCTTGTCCTTTCTGTATGTTTATTCTCTTCCTCTTCTTGTATGTGTCGGATCGAAGTTGCAATCGTTTCGTGCTGGCTAGCAACATCTTCAAAAATGCTTTG
>CAUYUJ010014658.1:57500-100000 GCA_963575745.1 Prorocentrum cordatum
GTTGGATGCCGCAATGGTTTCAAAACAGGCTGTCCCGAAACCATACATACACATGTTTTGCAACATTCGTATTCCACAATGATTGCGCTCGCGCTCCTGTGGGTGTTCAAGCAAACCATCGGTTCTTCGACTTGTTCGCTCAATTCTGCCAAACGGGCCCCTCGCGCCGCAAGCCGAAATCATTCGAACGCCGTTGCGCGCGTGCTGCGGGGGGCACGATCCGTATCAAATAATATCATGCGGGCCACTCGGCGGCGCACGCGTGTCGAAGTCCCCCCAAAACTTACATCGCCGCCGCGAGGGAGCCGTCATCGTCGTCGGCGCGATGAGCATCGGCTCCGTCACTGGCCTTGCCGTCGTCGTTGTCACCATCGTCGTCACCCGCATCGCTACCATGATCACCGCGTCTGCAGTTGTCGACTTTACCATGTTACCGCGCCCGCCCCAGTCGCCGACTCGCAGTGGAGTGCCCGTTGGGATGTGCCCAGCGGTCAGCGCCACCGCGGTCGCGGCGGCAGCGCCAAGCTGTTTGGCCCTTGCGCGCGCGAGCATGCGCGGGCTAGCGCGGCCGCAGAGTTGCAACAGCCAAATCCGAGCACTCACCGCAATCGCCGCCGCATGGTTTTATAATCCAATATGCGGGTGGAAGGGTGGGATGATTGCGCGAGCAGCGGGGTGGACAATTTATCGTGCACAGAAATTCATACTCTTGCCTCGAAGGAGAATGGAATCTACCCCCCCTCTGGGATGATCCCCCTTTTTCGTTTTGCAATTTACGTATATTTCGGCCCCATCGTCCATCCTCAAGATGAGCTCGTACCATCCCAAGGGAACCCTTATTGACCCCCCCCGTCAGTTTCAGCAGAAGAATACTATGCACGCACATTCGTTTATCAACAGTCAACAGCTTTCAGGAATCATTGGCAAACTAACGAAGCGCACACGCGCGCGTCGTCACGTGCGCGCGGTCGCAGTCGCATTGTAGAACGAAGCAAAGTATACAACTGCACAATCACACCTGGATAGTGTTTGGATTTCGTCGCGATATCTAGCCGACGAGTTTTTTGTTCGACTTACCCCTAGCCCTCTGCGCGTAGAATGTGGCGCGTTTGTCCCGTCTGGGCTTCCTGGGCACCCCTGGAGCCGCAGCTGGACGCAGCTCGGAAAACTGGCCCAGAAATCGTCTCGGAAAAGGATTCGTCTGGGAGTGGGGTTCGAACGGATGTGGGGCAAGTGTTTTGCCACCAACGGGGGCGACAACCAGGACGACGACGACGACGACGACGACGACGACGACGACGACGACAATGACGACGACGACGACGACAGCGACCGCGACGACGACGGCGGCGACAGCGACGACGACCACGGCGGAGGCTATAGCGGCGACGACGACGACGGCCACGGCTGCGTCTACACGGCGGTGGCGGCTGCGGCGACGACGACGACGACAACGACGACGACAACAAAGGCGACGACGAACGCGGCCACCCCGACAGTGGCGCCCACCAGCGGCAGCTCGCCCCGCAGGCAATGTCCCGGCGCCGCACGTCCCCAGGGCCAGCTGGCCCGGCGGTCTTGGCAGGCGGTCGCGCGCGCCCCCCCGGCGACACGCGCCCGTGGCGGAGGAAAGGGAGCGGGGAGTCAGCACGGAAAGAAAAGAAAGAGAGCGCGGTGGGAGGGGAAGTCAGCGCGAGGGGGGCGGGGGGGAAGACATTCACCGATGGTTGACGCCCGAAGAGGATCGCCGCCAGTATGGGTCCCCCCCGATAAACTGAGGGGATCGAAGGGCTTGAAAGAGCGCGTTCTGCGGTCGCTTGGAGGGGTGGGGGGGGTTGAAACCGGACCCCCCCTCCTCCCCTGGATGGAGGGGGGGGGGTTCGAACCCCCACTCCCCCCACCCTCCCGTGACGGAGGGGGGGGGGTGGTTCGGAGGGAGGGGGGTCGAACACCCCCCCCTTTCGTGACGGAGGGGGAAGTGGGTTTGAACCCCCCCCCGGCCTCTTCCCCTCTCGGGCCGGCGCTGCGCTTGGGTCGGTGGCGGCTGGCGACGGGACGGCGGCGGAGACGACGATTTTCATTTATTGGCTGACTCCGGCGCCTGCGGCGGCGGGCGGCGGTGGCGGGGAGCGTCGACGAGGACGACGGTGGTGGTGGTGGTGGTGGTGGTGGTGGGTTGCGGTGGTGTTGGTGGTGGCGGTAGTGGTGGTTGTGGTGGTGGTGGTTCGGCGGCTTGTTGTGGTGGTGTTGGTTGTGGCGGTGAGTGCTGGTGGTGGTGGTGGTTTGGTGGTGTGGTGGTGTTTTGTGGTGGTGGTGGGTTATGGTGGTGGTGGCGGGTTGGTGGTATATGGTGGTGGTTTGTGGTGGTGGTGGTGGGTTGTGGTTGTGGCAGTGGTTTGTGAAGGTGGTGCTTGTGGTGGTGGTGGCGGTGGTGGTGATATGGTGGTTAGTGGTGGTGGTGGGTTGTGCTGCTGGTAATGGTGGTGGTTGTGGCGGTTGTTGTGGTGGTGGTGGTGGTGGTGGTGTGGTAAATTGTGGTGGTGGTGGTGGTGGTAGTGATGGTGAATTTTTGTGGTGGTGATGGTGAGTTGTGGTTGTGGTGGTGGTTGTGGTGGTGGTTGTGGTGGTGGTGGTGGGTTGTGGTGGTGGCGGTGGTTTGTGGACGTTTGTTCTGGTGGTGGTGGTGGTGGCGGTGGTGGTGGTGGTGGTGTGGTGGTGGTTTGTGGTGCTGGCGGTGGGTTGTGCTGCTGGTAGTGGTGGTGGTTGTGGCGGTGGTGGTGGTGGTGGTGTGGTAGATCGTGGCGGTGGTGGTAATGGTGGTGGATTTTTGTGATGGTGGTGGTAATGGTGAGTTGCGGTGGTGGTTGTGGTGGCTGTGGTGGTGGCGGTCGTGGTGGTTGTGTGGTGCTATTGGTGGTGGTGGTGGTGGGTTGAGGCAGGGTGGTGGTGGTGGTCCCCGGGAGGCTTTTGGGGGGCGGGGGGGGTGAGAGGGAACGAAAAGCAGCCGACCTCCCAAACCTAGACACAGAGCGGGGGTCGAGCTACTTCCTCCACGGAGGCCCTTAACCCAAAACCGTGAGGACCGCCAATAGGCCACACCTCGCGCAGTTTCCATCATATGGTCTGCGTGGGTCCCCCCCGCACCTTCACCTGACGGGGTCAACATCACCAGAGGGGGCCGATGATTCCTTTAGAGACCTTCGGCCAACGAAGACGCCCCTAGAGGAGGGCCCAACGTACCTCCACACCTTCTTACATATTCCCATGACGGCGTCGATTGCCACCCGCGCTGTTTTCCTCCCCTCCCCTCCTCCCCCCTCCCTCCCCTCTTCTCCCTCTCCTCCCCTCCCTTCCCTCCCTCCGTTCCCCTCCCTCCCCTCCCTTCCCGCGCTCGCAGGCCGCAGCGCCTCCACCGACAGGCGCCGCGCGGCCGCGCTGGTCCACGGCGTCGGCGCCTTGGGCGCTCCCCGCCGCCGCGGCGGGCACCCCGTCTCGCTCGAGGGCTCGAGGGCTCGAGGGTTGAGGCTCGAGGCTCGACGCTCGATGCTCGAGGCTCGACGCTCGAGGCTCGAGGCTCGAGGCGCGAGGTTCTTCCACAACTTCCAATCCTTCGGATTGCCTCCTGGGAGTTTTCAAACTACGGCGCGCGCGGTGGCTCAGCGAAAACCACGGCTTGAAAACCAGTCGCCCTCCATCTGGTAGCGGTTTCGAAGCTTCTTGTGACACGACCGCGCGTGGCGCTGAAGCAACCGTCACAGATTGAGCAATAGGTGCTTTCCCTCCATCCGAGTAGCTGCCGGAGAACTGTTGGCGGAAGTATGCGGGCGGCGATATGCGGCGACGGCCTTTTTCTGGAGGGCGGCATCCGCGTTTGAGACGTAAGGCCGTGAGCTTTGAGGAGGTCTCAGGTGAAACACTTGGACTGCCTATTCACACGTCTGGTTGCGCGACGATGGGAACCAGTTGTCAGGATCAGTGTGGAGGAGGAGGTGGTGGTTGAGGAAGAGGCGGAAGAGAGGGAGGAGGAGGAGGAGGAGGAGGAGGAGGAGGAGGAGGATGCAGAGGAGGGGCCCCAGACGACGAGGGGGGGAAGGAGGGGGCGGAGCGGAGGATGTGGCGGCGAGATGCGTTTCGAACGATGTGCTACGTGAAGGAAGTAGGGGGGAGGAACTCCACACGACCGCGGAGGTCTGCGGTCCCGAGAGGTTTCTTGAGGGAGGTGGTGGTGGTGATGTTGGTTGTGGTGGTGTTTATGCTGATGCTGATGATAGTCGTGATGCTGCTGATGACGATGATGTTAGTGCTGATCATGATGATAGTGGTGGTGGTGGGTCCAGTGATGATCTTGCTGCTTCTGATAATGGTGATCATGATGATTGTAGTGGCCTCCGGCCAGTGCCGCCGATCCGGGACGTTCCGGACGAGATGATGATGATGATGATGATGATGATGATGATGATGTTGAGGATGAGGATGATGATTATGATGATGATGATGATGATGTTGATGATGATGCTGATGATGATGATGATGATGGTGGTGGTGATGATGATGATGATGCTGATGATGATGATGATGATGATGATGACGATGATGATGATGATGATGATGATGATGATGATGATGATGATGATGATGATGATGATGATGATGATGATGATGTGACGATGGTGATGGTGATGGTGATGGTGATGGAGATGGTGATGATCTTGGCCCCCCCTCCCCACCTCCCCTCCTCTCTCCTGTCCCCCTCCCCCTCTCTCCTGTCCCCCCCCTCTCTCCTTTCCGTCCCCCCCCCTCTCTCCTGTTCCCCCCTCCTCTCTCCTGCCCCCCCCCCCTCTCCCATCCCCCTCTCTCCTGTCCCCCCCCTCCCTCCCTCTCTCCTGTCCCCCCCCCCTCTCTCCTGTCCCCCCCAGTCTCCTTTCCCCCTACCCCCCCCTCTCTCCTGTCTTCCCCCCCCAGTCTCCTTTCCCCCCCCCTTCCCCCCTCTCTCGTCCCCCCCCCCCTCCCCTCCCCTCTCTCCTGTCCCCCCCCCCTCTCTCCTTTCCCCTCCCTCCGCCCCCCCTCTCCTTTCCCCTCCCGCCCCCCCTCTCTCTTGTCCCCCGCCCCCTCCTCTCTCCTGCCCCCCCCCCACCCCTTTCTCCTTTCCCCACCCCCCCGATCGGGTTTCAATTCTTTCGTCGCTGGCGTCCCCCCCCCCCCCCTTGCAGAGCGAAGCTTGAGCGAGCCCCCCCCCTCTCTCTCTCCTTTTCCCCTCCTCCCCCCCTCCTGCCCCTGCCCCCCACTCTCTCCTGCCCCCCCCCTCTCTCCTTTCCCCCCCCCCTCGCGTTTCAATTCTTTCGTCGTTGGCGCCCCCCCCTTGCAGAGCGAAGCTTGAGCGAGCCCCCCCCCTCTATCCTTTCCCCCCCCCCCTCGCGTGTCAATTCTTTCGTCGTTTGCGTCCCCCCCCGACCCCCCCCTCAAGAGCGAAGCTTGAGCGAGCTCACGCCCACGCTCTCAGAAACTCACACGCCGGATCGGCGGATTCTGCTGGTGGTGATGTTGTTGAAGATGATCATGATGATGGTGATGATGCTGATGCTGCTGCTGGCGATGACGACGATGTTGATGGTTACGATTGATAATCTGCTGATACTGCTGCTTAGGATAATTCACAGTCGTAGAATTACTATTGATGGTGATGGTGATGATGATGCTGATGATGATCATAATCATGATCATCATGATGATGATGCTGCTGCTGATAGGATGAAGATGTTGATGACGATGCTGATGATTATGCTGACAATGAAGATGATGATGATGATGATGATGATGATGATGATGATGATGATGATGCTGACGATAATGATGATGATGAGTGTGGCTATGTTGTTGACGGCAGCGACAATGGTGGCTGTGGTGGTGGTGGCGGTGTTAGGATGATGATGTTGATGATGATGACATGATTCTGACGCTGATGGCGACGACGAAGATGCTGATGCTGGTGCCCGCGCGGATGAGGTTGGGGATGATGATGATGCTGATGATGCTACGGATGTTGGTAATAATGTCGATGATGACAATGGTGATGCTAGTGTTGATCGTGATGCTGATGATGATGACCATCATCATGGTGTTCACAATGCAGATGACACTGATGCTGCCGTTGATTACGATCTGTGGATGCCGTCGATGGTGATGATGATACTGATGTTGATGCGGATGATGCTGGTGATGATCATGCTGATGTTGGTGATAGTGATAGTGTAGATGATGCTGAGGATGGGGGGCGATGATGATGCTGATGGTGATGCTGATTATGGTGATGATGCGGATGATGATGCCGATGATGGTGCCGATGGTGATGATGCTACTCCTGGTGATGGTGATGGTGATGATGATGTTGATGATGGTGGTGGTGATGCTGATGCTGATGCTGCTGCTGAGTATGATGATGAGTATACCATTGGTCACGATCATGCTGCCGCACATGACCCAGCTGATACGGTTGATTATGATGATGATGATGATGATGATGATGATGATGATGATGATGATGATGATGATGATGATGCGTGGAATGATTATGGTGTTGTTGACGGTGGTGGTGATGATGGTGATGGTGATCGTGATTGTGATATTGGTTATGATGTTGTTGATGATGCTGATGCTGATGCTGATGCTGCTGATGATCATGCTGATGATGGTGATGATGACGTTGATGCTGATGCTGAGGCTGATGATGCTGATGATGCTGATGTTGGTGATGATGATGATAGTGCTGATGATGATGCTGATGATGATGGTGGTGGTTATGATGATGATGATGATGATGATGATGATGATGATGATGATGATGATGATGATGATGATGATGATGATGATGATGATGATGATGAAAAGGATGCTGATGTTGTTGTGGTTGTTGTTGTTGTTGGTGGTGTTGGTGGTGGTGGTGGTGAGGAGGGGGAGGACGAGGAGGAGGAGGGCTACGGACGACTCTCCTTTCAGCCATCAGGAAGCAGGAAACGGGAATCAGGAGGAGGTGGAGGAGGAGGAGGAGGATGAGGAGGAGGAGGAGGAGGAGGAGGATGTCGAGAAGAAGTATGAGCAGGAGGAGGAGGATGAGTCATGAGGTGGAGGAGGAGAGGAGGAGGAGGAGGAGGAGGAGGAGGAGGAGGAGGAGGAGGAGGATGTCGAGGAGGCGGAAGAGCAGGGAGTGGGAGGAGGATGAGGAGGAGCAGGATGAGGGAGGGAGGAAGGAGGAGGAGGAGGAGGAAGAGGAGGAGGAGGAGGAGGGGAGGAGGAGGAGGAGGAGAGGAGAGGGGCAGGAGGACGGGAGGAGTAGAAATGGGAGGAGGAGGGGGAGGATGAGAAGAGGGTTGAGGAGGGTGAGGAGGAGGTGGGAGGAGGAGGGATATCAAGGAGGAGGAGGTGGAGGAGGAGGAGGAGCAAAAGGGAGACGGAGGAAAAGGGGGGAGGGAGGATAGAGGGGGCAGGGCTCGAGCAGGAGGGCCTTCATCGCGGCAGGCGCCCGCGCGGACACCGACGCGGCCGCGAAGGCGGGGGGCACCTCGGGGCAGTGCGCGCGGGCGGCGGGGGCGGGGGGGGGGCGTGAGCTCCTCGCCCTCTCGCCACTCCTGCTTCTGCAGGAGGCCAGGAGGAGGAGAAAGACGAGGAGGAGGAGGAGGAGGAGGAGGAGGAGGAGGGCTACGAACGACGTTCCTTTCAGCCGTCAGGCATCAGGAATCCGGAATCAAGAGGAGATGGAGGAGGAGGAGGAGGAGGAGGAGGAGGAGGAGGAGGAGGAGGAGAAGGATACAGAAGGAGGAGGCAGAGACAGAGGAGTTGGAGCTGGGGGCCGTCCGGCTGCTCTGCGTGATCCCCGCGTTCGTCGAGGTTATGAGACGGGGGACAGTGGTATGGCATAGACCTGGCTGCCAGTCCCAGGAGGAGTCCTCCTGGTTCTCCAGGTGGCCATGAGCAGTTGGAGGAGGATGGGGAGGGGGAGGGGGGGGATGAGCAGTGGGAGGAGGATGAGGAGGAGGAGGAGGGGGATGATGAGGAGGGGGGGTCAATGGGGGCTCGGTGAACCAGGCCCAGGGCGGCGGTGATGATGATGATGATGATGATGATGATGGTGGTGGTGGTGGTGGTGGTGGTGGTGATGGTGGTGGTGGTGATGATGATGATGATGCTGATGATGATGATGATGCTGATGATGATTATGGCGATGATGATGATTATACTCTTGATGATGATGCTGCTGATGATGATGGTGATGTTGTTGTTGTTGCTGCTGCTGATGATGATGATGTTGATGATGATGATGATGATGATGATGATGATGATGATGATGATGATGATGATGATGATGATGATGAGGTGATGTTGAGGCTGGGGAAGGCCAGTGCGAACCCAAGACGCTTCAACGTTTTTGCAATCCACTTCCCTCCGAGATCCCCCTTCGAAGGGCCGTACAATACTGGACTTTAACAGTCGTAACAGCCATATTGAGAGACAACCGGGCGGGAGCCCTCTGTCTTGACAAGACACTAGTCCTGGGACTTTCACGCCAAGAGTCAATGTGACACTGAAGGTCGTGCCAGGACCAATTCCTGGGCTTGGAGCACAGAGGATCAACGTGCGTAGTTCGTCTTGGCAACATTTAGTCGCGCCAGACCGCCCGATGGACCCTTGCATCTGCTGCGAACTTTTAAGACGAATGGGCGCGGCGCTCAGGCGAGCGCCAGATTTTGAAACCGACCCGCACTCCATCCGTGAAGCTGCTGCACATTCCAAACATCAGGATCACAAGTGATGAGGAAATCTCGAAAGAAACGCCTGGCCCACCCGACACGGCCTGGGTGCGCGACAGGGAGGAGTTATGCACAAGGAACGGGATAGAGGAGGAGGGGGGGAGGAGGAGGAGAGAAATCGAGGAGGAGGATGAGGAGGACGAGGAAGCGGACAGGGTTTAAACGCACCGGCCAGCACCCCCACAACTGACCAGAAATCCAGACCAGCGCGGTTTAAAGTACCACCACCTGACAACCTCTAACAGGACCTGCCAGCCAGACCTCCGCCACCGCGAACCACATAACCCGTTGAGACCATTAACCAGTTCAGCCAAGGCATCCATCCGCAGCTAGTTTACAAACGACGTTTGGGACCGCACACGACAGACCCATCGACCACCTAGCATCCAGAGGTCCCGAAGAAACACCTGCCAGCCAAGCTTGCCCCGAAACCCATCAGCACCAGCGACTACGACGAGCTGGCCCCGTACGCCTGTGCCCAACGGGATTGCGGGATTGGGACGAAATTGTGGGCCACGTTGAGGTCGGCATCCCGTGCAAACTTCGAGGAGCGCCGACGCCATTAGTCACCACGCGCCTCCGGGAGTCGGTCGCCAACGCCATTCTACAGCACATGAGCCCACTGCCCGACGATGCCCACCAGCTCCAAAACAAACCGACCCCGTTCGCGGAAGCCCGACGGCACGACCACCCCGACCCGCCACGTGGCCTCTGAGGCAACCCCAGCAAACAGGACCCTCCAGCATCAAAGAGAGCAAGTGACAGAACGGTCAAGCGAGGTCGACCGCAGTCGTAGCGCACACGCCCCAAAAGAAAGTCTCCACCCAAGACGCAGGCGGCACAGCCACGTCAAGCGGCGGCAGTCGCCCCCCTACCGAACCCAGTGTTATCCGAGGGCTGGCCCTCTCGATGTATGCACGCATGAGAGCCCGGGGGTCTGCCACGCCTACTACTTGAGCGCCACGCCCACCCCATTCTACAGATCCTCAGCCCATTGAAACCCAGGACACCCACCACCCATGTCATGATCAGTGGCATAGATGACCCAACGAGCAGCACCAACTAGTTATATTCGACACGCGCTACGCGACCAGACGATCGGACGCAAGCGGGGGGGACGATGGCCACGAGGAAGAATACCGCCCTGGGTACGAGTCCAGATGGAACGCCTATCGGGACGAGGGTTTCGGCCCCTTCCAGAGAAGCGTTCGACCGCCACCGATACCAGCAACAGGGAACCGCTGTGCAAGCAGAAGGCCCCACCACGATCCAGAGTCAGCGTGATCGTCGGTAGCTCCGACGCCCTCACCGTGCAGCCTGCGCAGGCCTGCAGCACGGGCCAGCCTCTCTCTCCCGGGTGCCACCGCGTCGCCCATTTTCCCACGACCGCGAGCTGAGAGGCGAACGCCGCCCTCGTGCCCAGACAGGACCTGTCGCTCGGGGGTCTGTCAGAGCGTCGGCCTCCTTCCCAAGTAGTTATCAAATGGCAGGCGCAGCCACCAGTTCTCCCAAATCCTTGAACCCGACCTCTGCATTCTTCTTTTGCCAGCGCCGCGCTCAGTGTCTACGACCGCAGCAGCAGTTGGGCCACCTTTTTCAACCCTACGGCGCTGCGTCGCAGCGCTCTTTCCACCCTTTTTTCGCCGATCTCAGCGACAGGGCTTACGGCGCACCTCGCTTACGTTGCCAGCAGTCGCATACGATACCGCAGATTGTAGGCGGCACGGCGGCAGCTACTGCGACAGGGCACGCTATGCTACGCAGTAAGTCCGTGGTAATGCAGGGCCTCAAAACCCGCTGCGGTGAGCAGTGGGAAAGCGACCCCAGCCCCCACAACTATGGATTGGACATGTCAGCATTTTGCTCTCACGGCGAATCAGCGTAAGTGTAGGCGCCTTGTCGGCCACACCATTGCCGGCTGCCGCACGGGGGCCCCGCGCGCGCGGCGACGTCCGGGGCCCGCTCGGCGCGGCCGCGCCCGCGCCGGCATTCCCGGGGCCGTTCGCGCCACGGCCGCGGCGTGCAGTTTAAGGCGACGGCGGCGCTGTTCCTCGCACGGCAGCGCCGCTGGCCCAGCCGAGGGCCCCCGCGGCCGCTTCCGTCGCCGCTCCGTAACCCCGCCGACGGAAAAGTTTAGATCGGCGTTCCTCTTGGGGCAACTGCTCCAATATGATGTTCTTTTTTTCTGCTAACAGTTTTCTGTTTGTATAAACTTTTCAGGGCTCTCCCGCGCGAAACCTCCCGCTTCGGACAAGTTTAGATTTATGTTATACTGAGTTTATATGAACTTGTTTCGCCTGGTGCCTCAACTTTGTTTTTGGGGTGGATGGAAGCTTTTCGATGCGCGCCCGTGCGGGGCGTGTCCCGGGCGCCGCCCGGGGCTCTTGCCAGCGCCGCCAAGTGCCGACGTGCCCATTGGTGTTTTTGCCCCGGCACGAGCGCGCGAACGCCCGCAATGATTATGGGCATTGACCGCGTGCCAGCACAAGGAAACGCCAAGTTCAGACGCCAATGGGCGTAGGAGCAACGCGCCGTTCGCATTGAATGGCGCGGCGTTGTCGTTTGCTGACCGTCGAGTAATGGCCGCTTGCAGTTCGCGCGTCGTTTGACGGTCCCATTGGTCTAAAGTTCCTCATGTGGGGGGCGGGGGCGTTTTTCATGCGTTCATGCGGCTTTCTCAGCCACAGTCTGCTATATCATCCATCGTCTAGTGGGTGGGGCCAACCTATTTCCAAGGAGCCATCGGAGATAGTTCTCTCATGTGCCTCTTTGGTGGTGGCCGTGTATCGCGTCACTGGCTGAGACCTCGGCGGCGACGGCCCGAACAACCAATTATGGAGAGGGCTTCCATGGGAACTCTCACCTGGCCCTCGCTCTCTGCTGGCACCACCTTCTTGTAACTGCCCCCCGCTGCTCGCGCCACCTGACCTTCACATCCCTACCCTTTGGCGGGGAATCGTTGGGAGGATGGGGATTTGACGCAGTTGCAGGCCGTTTAGGTTGGGGCCAGGGCGACCGCTGCTCACAGCCAAGCCTTCGCACAGACGCAGCTCCCGCTTTTACCAACCCCCTCGTCTTTGCAGCCTCTCTTCGTCGCCCTCTTGCATATGCGCCTGCCTCATTGGTTGCGGATCCCACGCAGATGCTCGCCGCGCACTTTGTGTTCGGCTTCTGTTCTCACGCGCCCTTCCTCCGTTCAAATGTTTGCTCTCCGTGCCCAACCACCCCAACGCCGATGCCTTTCTCGCGCCGCCTTTTACCACTCTCAAAGCGGCGCGCCGCCGCAGACGGAAAAAGGGGATTAATCTCGGGGGGAGGATCTAAGCCACGGGGCCGCCGCCACAGGATGGCGCAAATCGCGCCCATGCGGTGGGTGAGGGCTCCCTGGCCGTGAGTCGGGGGCCTCCCTCTGGTGCGCCCCGTGGGAGATTGGAGGGTCCCCTTGAGCCATCCTGCCTACTGCGAGCGTGGTCCCGCCCACGCTCGTCGTCAACGCAGCGTCCACCGCCCTCCTGTTGCCACCCAGCAGGCTTCCCCTTTTTTTAGCTTCAGAATGGCGAGTGTGACGCCTGGCCCCAGGCGCTTGCTCGCGCCGCCCAGCAGCCTCGGCGCTGCAGTTGTGCGCCGCCCCCTACCAATTAGCAGGGCGGCGCGCCGAGGCGCGAGCGGAGGGGGCATGTATACGTCACGATAGGCGGGGGGGATCCCTGAAACGGGGCCGCCGCCACGCGACGGCGAACCGCCCCCGGATGGAGGATCCCGTGGGGGGAGCCCGTGGAACAGTCCTTGCCCGAAACAAGAATACTCCTCTTCCTCCTTTTCCTCCTCCTCCTTTTCCTCCTCCTCCTCCTTCTCCTCCTCCTCCTCCTCCTCCCCCTCCTGCTCCTCCTGCTCCTCCTCCTTCTCCACCTCCTCCTCATCCTCCTGTCAGACCCTCGCGAACATGGATCAAGGGGGCGTGGACTCGCGACGGGCCCCGTTTCGATGGGGCATTGCGGAGGGCCGCCACGAGGCGGCACCGGCCGCATTGTGGGGAGGGGAGGCACCTCCCCCGATCCATGGATTTGGCGACCGCGAGCCACAGCCACGGATCGCTAATCCATGTTTGCGCCCCCCGACGTTGCCCGGTGGGCAACCCTGGGTGGTCCCCAGCTGCGTCCATGGGATTTTTTCGCCCGGCTTCTGTGGGAAAGGGCTCCCTGGCCATGACTCGGGGGCCTCCCCTACGTCCTGCGGGGGATGGGAGAGCCCCTTGCACCATCCCACCTCCGGCGAGCGTGGCTCCGCCCACGCTTGCCAACGCAGCGCCCACCTTCCTGTCGCTCATTCGCAGTGCCGCCACTTCCCCCGCCCCCTCTCTCTCAACCCACGTGTTGTCGCCAGTCCTCTCCTCCCTTCCAGGTCGCAGGGCAACACGGATACCCCGCCCCTGATGGTCAGTCAATCATTTCCCATTTCGATTTCAGAAGTCGCAGTCGTAGTTTGATTACACCCCCAGGGGCGACCGCACCTGGGGGTGGGGTGCAACGCCACTTGCGACATCGATGCACCAGCGCCCAGAGCCCAGAGGGATCGGGGAGGCGGAGGATAGAGAGGAGGACGAGGAGGAGGAGGAGGAGGAGGAAGAAGAGGAGGAGAAGGAGGAGGAGGAGGACGAGGAGGAAGTGGAGAAGGGAAAGGATAAGAAGGACGAGGGGGAGGAGGAGGAGGAACAAGACGAGGAGGAGGAGGAGGAAAATTGCGAAAATTAAGTTATGAAACACCTTGAGAATGAGGATGAAGAGGGGCTGGGGGATTCTCCAATGTGGCTCGGTGAATTGGCCGCTGGGGGGTGATGGGGATGAGGAAGACGAGGATGATAACGTGGAGCGGGGTTTTGTCCTGACCAGGGGACCGTCCGCAAGCGCGATGACCAGGAAACACACAAGCGCGGCCAACGACGGAGGCTGCTCCTCGCGCCGCCGCGGCAGAAGAGGGGGAGCCGCGGCGGCGAGCGTCAGGACGACGAGCACGGCGGCGGCCACCACGCCGCCGGCCACGCCGACGGCCGCGGCGACGGCCACGGCGACGGCCACGGCGACGACGGCGAGCGCGCGCCCCGCCGGGGGCCACGGCGGCGTCGGCGGCGGCGGCCGCAGGCGGCCTCGCGCCAGCGCCCGCCCAGCGAGAGCAGCCTCGGCGGCGGGGCCGCGGCGGCGCGGCCGCGGAGGTGGGCGCCGCGCTCTCGCTGGCCTGCCGTCCCTTCTTGCTTCCCCCTCCGGCTCGCTGCCGGTACAGCGCTTTGTAGATTCCCCAAACATATTCTCGAACGGCTCAGAGGAGGGGTTCCTCCAGGCTCACGGGGCCTCAATCAGATTCGAGCAAGACCGGCCGAAAGAGGAAAAAACACCCCGACCCCGATACGTAGCGTTTCCCATTTGCCCTGGGCGTTTACGAAACAGCCCCGCCCTGTTCGATTTCTTCCTTGGGTGCGTTTTCGAATTGGCTTCGCTTGTCGGGGTGCTTATTATGGGAATGTTTTTGTTGCGTTCTAGTAGGCTCCGCATGGCCCAGGAGGCCCCCAGGGCGACCAGTAGGTGGACTCCAGGGGCCCCCTCGGTGGAGAGGCAAAGGAGGAGGAGGTGGAATTGGAGATGATATGCACTAAATGACAGAAGGGGGATGCTGATGATGATGTCGATGATGATGATGATGCTGATGATGATGATGATGATGATGATGATGATGTCGATGATGATGATGATGATGATGATGATGATGATGATGATGATGCTGATGCTGATGCTGATGTTGATGTTGATGTTGATGCTGCTGATGATGCTCATGATGATGATGATGATGCTGCTGATGATGATGATGATGCTGATGATGATGATGCTGATGCTGATGCTGATGCTGATGATGATGCTGATGCTGATGCTGATGCTGATGTTGATGTTGGTGCTGATGATGATGCTCATGATGATGATGATGATGATGATGATGATGATGATGCTGCTCATGATGATGATGCTGATGATGATGCTGATGCTGATGCTGATGATGATGATGATGATGATGATGCTGCTGATGATGATGCTGATGATGATGATGCTGATGATGATGCTGGTAATGATTCTGATGATGATGCTGATGTTGATGCTGATGATGATGCTCATGATGATGCTGATGATGATCATGTTGATGATTTTGCTGATGATGATGATGACGATGATGATGATGCTGATGATGCTGGTGATGATGTCGATGATGAACATGATGATGATGATGATGATGATGATGATGATGATGATGCTGATGCTCATGCTGATGCTGATGCTGATGCTGATGCTGATGCTGATGATGATGCTGATGATGACGCTAATGTTGATGATGCTGCTGATGATGATGATGGTGATGATGATGATGATGATGATGATGATGATGATGATGATGATGATGATGAGGATGATGGCTATGCTTGTGATTATGATTATGATTATGATGGTGATGATGGATGATGGTGATGATGCTGATGTTGATGCTGATGCTGATGGTGCTGATGCTGATGCTGATGCTGATGGTGATGCTGATTGTGATGACGATGCTGATGATGATGCTGTTGCTGATGCTGATTATGCTGATGACGATGCTGGGAATTTGGATGAGGACGAGGATGCGGATCAGGATGATGATGAGGATGAGGATGAGGATGATGATGCAGATGCTGCTGCTGCTGATGATACTGATGCTGATGCCGATGATGCTGTTGATGCCGTTGATGCTGATGCTAATGATGATGCTGATGCTGATGCCAATGCTGCTGCTGATGTTGATGGTGATGTTGATGATGATTATGATGATGAGTCTGATTATGTTGCTGATGATAATGATGCTGCTGATGATGATCATCATAATGCTGATGCTGATGCTGATGAGGATGCTGCTGGTGATGATGCTGATGATTATGCTGATGCTGATATCGATTATGCTGTTGATTATGATGCTGATGATGCTGAGGCTGAGGCTGAAGCTGATGATTATGATTATGATTGTGATGATGATGTTGATGATGCTGCTGCTGATGACGATGCTGATGAGGATGACGATGATGCTGATGATGATGCTGATGCTGGTGATTATGATTATGCGTGTGATGATGATGTTGAGGCTGCTGCTGATGATCATGCTGATAAGGATGACGACGATGATGATGATGATGACGACGATGATGATGATGCTGATGATGATGATGATGATTATGATGATGATGCTGGTGATGATGATGATGATGATGATGATGATGATGATGATGATGATGATGATGATGATGATGATGCTGATGATGCTGATGATGCTGATGTTGATGAAGATGAGGATGCGGATGAGGATGAGGATGAGGGAGAGGATGAGGAGCAGCAAGAGGAGGAGGAAGAAGAGGAAGAGGAAACGGAGGAGGATGAGCAGGAGGACGAGGTGGACAATGATTAACCCTATCCAGTTATTAAGAAATCCCCCTAGGTTATTCTTAGCACCCGGTTTTTCAATATTCCAGGCGGGCAGTTTTCGCAGAACGATAAACTTAGCACCCGCCGCAAACAGAAAACAAAATCCATCGGTGGCCGCCCCAATGAGGCCAAGAGAGGGTGTCGCAACGAATGTCAAGGATCTAGCCCAGATCTCTGTGGACCTCTATCCCTGGTAGGTCCTGCTAAGCCCTGCTAAGCCCTGCGGGCCGATGGGCCTTGCGAAGCCCTGCCAAGCCCTGCTAAGCCCTGCTACGCCCTGTGCAGGGCCCTGCTAAGCCCTGCTAGTTCAGCCCTGCTAGGCAGGCCCTGCTCAGCCCTGCTCAGCGCTGCTACGCCCTGCTATGGCCTGCTAGGCGTGGTCCGAGCTTGGTCCGAGGCAAAGCCCTGCGAAGTCCGGCTAAGCCCTGCGAAGCCCTGCGGCCCTGGTCCAAGCAAGGTCCGAGGCTAAGCCCTGCTAAGCCCTGCTAAGCCCTGCTAGGTCCTGCTAAGCCTTGCTAACGCTTGCTAAGCCCTGCTAAGCCGTGCAAAGCCCTGCCAAGCCCTGCTCAGCCCTGCTTGGCCTTGCTAGGCCCTGCTAAGCTCTGCGAGGCCCTGCTAAGCCCTGCTGAGCGCTGCCAAGCCCTGCTAGGCGTGGGCCGGAGCGCGGTCCGAGGTTTAGCCTTGCTAAGCCCTGCTAAGCCTTGCTAAGCCCTGCTCAGACCTGAGTCTGAGCACGAGTATCACAATACGAATGATAAACCAAGCAGGAGTGATCATAATAATAATGCTCATACTAATGAATAGTACCACAATGCCAAGCAGGATCACGAATTTTGAATGTGAGTGAGTCTGAGCACAATGAGTCTGACTGTGAGTGAGCCTGAGCAGAAGGATTCAGTCACAACCCAGGCACTGCTCCAGTCTCTGACCCACAACCCAGGCACTGTTCCAGTGTCTGACACACAACCCAGGCACTTCTCAAGTCCCTGACCCACAACTCAGGCACAACTCTGCTTTTCCTGTGCTTTCTTATTGTTTCCTAGCTCCTCCTCCTTCTCCTCCTCCCCCTCCTCCTCCTCTTCCCATGCGATTCCTTTTGCATCCTCCTTGCAGAAATAATCTTTCGTCGGCCTTCCAAGGGGGGGGCCCACCCCAGGGTATCCCCCGCCCCGCACCCCCGCGTTACCTTAGCACCCGCGGACCCAGAAATACTAGAGAGCCCGAGGAGCGGGCACGCACGGATTCTGAGTGTGAGTGAGTCTGAGCAGTCTGAGTCTGCTAAACCTTACTAGGCACTGCTAAGCCACGCTCTGCTTGAACTGCTACCACTACTACTACTACTGCTACTACTACCACTACTACTACTACTACTACTACTACTAGTAATTCTACTAGTACTACTACTACTACTACTACTACTACTACTACTACTACTCCTACTATTACTATTACTACTACTACTACTACTACTACTACTACTACTACTACTACTACTACTACTACTACTACTACTACTACTACTACTACTACTACTACTACTACTACTACTACTACTACTACTACTACTACTACGACGACTACTACTACTCGTACTCGCTCTACTACTACTACTACTACTACTACTACTACTACTACTACCACTACTACTACTACTGCTATTACGACTACTACTACTACTACTACTACTACTACTACTACTACTATTACTACTACTACTACTACTACTACGACTATTACTACTACTACTACTACTACTACTACTACTACTACTACTACTACGACTACTACTACTACTACTACTGCTGCTACTACTACTACTACTACTAGTACTACGGCTACTACTGCTGTTACTACTACTACTACTACTACTACTACTATTACTACTACTAGTATCCCCACGACTACTTCTACTACTACTGCTACTACTACTACTACTACGACTACTACTACTACTACTACTAATGCTACTACTACTACTTCAACTACTACTAATATTATTATTACTACCACTACTACTACTACTACTACTACTACTACTACTACTACTACTACTCCTACTACTACTACTACTACTACGACGACTACTACTACTACTAGTGCGTCTCGTGGTACTACTACTACTACTACTACTACTACTACTATTACTACTACTACGGCTACTACGGCTACTACTACTACCCTGCTAAGCCATGCTAGGCCATGCTAAGCCCGGCTCAGCCCTGTTAAGCCCTGCTATGCTAGGCACTGCTAAGCCTTGCTAGGCCCTGCTACGCCTTACTATTCCTTGCTAGGCCCTGCTACCTGTAAGCCCTGCTCAGGACTGCTGAGCTCGGCTAAAAGCCTTGCTAGGCCTTGCTAACCATTGCTAACCTCTGCGAGACACTGCTAGGCCCTGCTAAGTTCTGCTAAGCCCTGCTGCTATGCTCTGCTGAGTCCTGCTAAGCCCTGTAGAGCCTTGCCAAGCCCTGCTTAGCCCTGCTAAGCCTTACTAAGCCTTGCTAAACCCTGCTAAGCATTGCTAAGCCCTGCTAAGCCCTGCTAAGCCCGGCTAAGTCCTGCTGAGTCCTGCTAGGCTCTGCTAATCCCTGGTAAGCCCTACAGGGCCTTGCTAAGCCCTGCTAAGCCTTGCAAAGCCCTGCTAAGCTTTGCTGAGCCCTGCTCAGCCCTGCTCAGCCTTGCGGAACCCTGGTCAGTCCTGCTTGGCCCTACTCAGCCCTGCTAAGCCCTGCTGAGCTTTGCTGAGCCCTGCGGAGCCCTGCGGAGCCCTGCTAAGGCCTAGCACTGCTAGGCCCTGCGAAGCCCTAGCTAGGCCCTCTTCCTGTGCAGCCATAGCGCTCCAGGGTGCGGGGGCGTTATAATCCACCGGAAGGGGGGGGGTTCTTAATAACTGGATAGGCGAGGAAAAGAGGAACGAAATGCAAAGCAGGGCAAGGCAAGACCAGCAGGGCGGGGAAGCCGGCAGGGGCCGGCCGGGCTGGCAGGGGCTGGCAGTGCTGGAAGCATGGGCAGGCCAGTGCCAGCGGCAGTGGCCAGCAGGGACGCGAGGGCTGGCAGGGCCGGGAGGGCGCACCGTAAATGTTTGCTCTTATGCCAGACTGGCACGTTTGCCAACATTTTCTGTGGCGGGAGGGCAAAGGGTGAAACCTGAAATGCCGTTTCGATGGAGTTTCGAGGTTCGAAGCAGCACAAGGCGAAACACGAAACGGATTGATAATGGTGTTGCGAGAGCCCATATGGATTTCACCCTGATCCATCCACCTTACAAAAATTCGCAGGTTTTGTGGTCAGACAAAGGAGGCGTTACTCATCTACTGGCCTTCGGCCCATCCAACTTCCGCGCTGGGGTTGTAGCTCAGAGGCCTTTCTGTGAAGGTGTTGCAGGCCGTGCCGGTGGCGAGTCCCGCATCTCTCTACCTATATCCTCCTCTGGGGGGCATCCCGACTCCTAGTGCGGGCTCTGTCCCCCAGGGGGTGGGCACATGCGGATAGGCTCTCAGGCACACTCATCCCTTCCACACTCTCGGGGCCTTCTTTGGCCCAGCATGAGGCGCCCGTGGTTCCGAAGAAGTCGTGCGGGAAGCGCCCGCGGCATGCACATCACATCGGGCACCCTGGGAGAATTTAAGAACGCGGGGTCTGGCTCATTCATGTCCACTCCTGGGGGCTGGTATTTGAATATTGGAGAGAGCTTGATCCACCGCAGCTTTACAATGAAAAATTGCCACCCTTTTTCCTCCGTAACCCGGGGTTCCCCCCCCCCCTCCGAAAATCCCTCCCCCCCCCCCCCCTGCTGGACCCCCCCCCTTCCCCCCCGGCAAACCCCCCCCTCCCCTAACCCCTCCCCCCCCCCCCTCCACCTCGAAAGCCGGGGGGGGTCACTACCGGTTCGAACCCCTCCCGGGCCCCCCCCCCATCGAAAACCGGGGGGGGGTCACTACCGGTTCGAACCCCTCCCCCCCCCCCTCACCGCCAGCAAACGACTCCCGGGCCCTACCGCCGTCCGCGCCACATCCCCCAGTGTTGTTCCCAGTGCCACTGTCCTCACCACCACTGTCCCCACTGGTTCCACCACTTTCCCCACTGTCCCCACCAGTGCCCCCACCACTGTCGCACTGTCCCCACTGTCCCCACCACTGTTCCCACCACGGTTCCGCTCTCCCCACTTTTTCCACGGCCCCAACGACTGCCCGACTATCCCCACTGTCCCCACTGTCCCACTGACTCTTCCGCTGTCCCACTGAGCTGTCCCACTGTTCCCACCGCTGTCCCCACTGTCCCCACCATTGTCCCCATTGTACCTCTGTCCCATTGTCCCACCGCCGTCCTCGCCACCGCCTTCACCACTGTCCCCACCACCACAGTACCCTCCACTGTCCCACTGTTTCCACCACATTCCCACTGTCCCCACACCACTGTCCCCACCACCACCGTCCCCACCACTGTCCCACTGTCCCCACTGTTCCCACCATTGTCCTCACCACCGTCCCCACCACTACCGTCCCCACCACTGTCCCACGGTCCCCACCACTGTCCCGCTGTCCCCTCACCACTGTCCCCGCCACCACCGTCCCCACCACTGTCCGCCCCCCCCCCCGGTTTTCGAGGGGGGGGGGGGTTCGAACCAGTAGTGCCCCCCCCCCGGTTTTCGGAGGGGGGGGGGGGAGAGTGGGTTGACACCGGTAGTGACCCCCCCCCCTTTTCATAATGGACTGGGGGGGGGGGGGGTTCGAACCGGTAGTGGCCCCCCCCGTTGTCCAGAGGGGGGGGGAGGGGTTCGAACCGGTAGTGCCCCCCCCGGTTTTCCGCCAGCAGCGGTAAAACACGTTTTTTCGAATATTGCAAGGGGTCGAAGAAGATGTGGAGGAGGAGGAGGGGGAGGAGGAGGCGGAGGAGGAGGAGGAGGAGGAGGACCAGTGCAAACACAAGACGCATCGACGACGTTGCAGTACGCCTCCCTCCAAGTTCCCTTTTCAGTCGGTTCCACACGGGAAGCCAAACGTCTGAGACCCTTCAGTCGTGCCGTAGCGCAATTCCTGGAACTTCAGTGTCGCGAAACACTCAAGTCGGGCATGTCCTTCTACAGGAGGAATATTCAAAAATAGTAAAACAATAGTTTGGGGACGATGTTCGACTAATTTGGGCAATTCTCGGAATAAAGAAATCCACCTGTAGAAGGACATTCCCGACCTGAAACAACGTGAGCGTTGCGCCCTGACAATCCAAAGTCGTGCCACAACACAATTCCCCGCACTTCACCTTGGCGAGTCAACGTGACTGGTGCGAATCCTGTTGCAGACTTTCAAGACGAAATTGCGCGGCGGTAGGATGAACACATCTAAAACACCGCTCGCTTTCCATCCATGACATTGCTGCAAACTTGAGAAAATATTTAACTAAGTGCGCCGCGCTAAGGTGAGAGCCACATGTTGAAAAACACCCGCCCCCATCGGTGAATTGTGTGTGAATTTCGCGTCAGGATCATGCATGGTGCGGAAGTCTCAGGAGAAACGCCTGACCCGCCCTACCGACACGTCTGGGTGTGCGACTGTCAGGGATTCGTTTTAAGGGAAAGGGATGGAGGAGGAGGAGGAGGAGGAGGGGGAGGGGGAGGAGGAGGTGGGTGAGGGGCAGGGGGAGGGAGGAGGACGGATGGCAACCATGGCCGTGTGCGTGGGGGAGCATGGTATCGATGGTTCTTACGCCGCGGCGACGGCATTATTGGTGGCCCATTCGATGCACGCCCACTTGTGCGAGCCCTCGCGCATATATACTTATGCACTTATGTATAATATACAGGTGTACTCAAATCGCTCTTCCTCTAACAGTTGCTGCTCCTGCTTCATCTCGGTCTCGGGTTCTGTTGTTGCCCCGGCCCCAGGTGAAGGCATCCGCCGCCAGTGTGTGAAGCTTGACTCGCTCTGCCGTTGGCCTTGCATGCTCCAGTTTACGCCAGTAGGATGCCCCGTCCACGTGTTTGGATCTCTTGGGCGCTGGTGACTGGATTGGATGTAGCTTGCGACCGTGACTGCAGATGCCAACATCACCCGCGACAGAAATGGCACAACACCTGCCCTTTGCTTCGCGTCCCGCGTGCGCAGACTCAGGACGCATGTTCTGGATGCACGCGGCTAGCAGAGCATGCGCTTCCCTCTTGTTATACATGTGTATGTTCGCGTGGTAGAGTGTGCATGCGATCGGCCGTGCTCATCAGCACACTGGACGAGGGCATCACACGTGTGCAGACGCAGATCGAGCTCATCGTTCTGCAGGCCATTGGGCCACAGGCTGGGTGGGAGCGCGCACACCAATCTGAGCAGTCAGGTCTCTCGGTACTCTTCAGATACAGTGGCATCCTTCGTTGGACACCCTTGTATCCTGGTCCTCTTGTCCACCTGCTCCTCCTCGCCTTTGCCCCCCTCCCAGTTTCTCTAACACCCCCCTTCTTGCCCGTCGAAAAGCCTCGACCCAAGAAAACGAGTAACACGCAGGACACAGGGGCGCGAACACCATAGCGGAAACACAAGACGAACCCGTGAAACAGGGAACGCACGAACCCAGGATTTCGAGGGTCGTCGAACCCTGGACGCACGGAATGCGCTAGCCGCAGAAGTTTGGAGAGTTGGTTGAGGCGGAGGAGGACAAGGAGGAGGAGGAGAAGCAGGAGGATAAGAATGATGCAGAGGAGTATGAGGATGAGGGCGACGTTGAGGAGGAGGAGGCGGAGGAGGAGGACGATTAGGAGGGGAGGGGCTACGACGAGGAGGGCGCCTGCTCACAGCCTGTCCGTCTTCTGCTCGTCCGCGTCGTGGTCCCACGTCGCAGCCGCCACCGTCGTCTTCGTAGCCGTCGTCCACTCGGACTCACGCTCGCACCCAGGCGCTCACAGCCAAACGCTCCCAACGGAAGGTGCCTGCACGTGCGGGGATATCCGCTCCGGGTAGGTGTTATCGGCGCTTTGGCGTCGGGGCCCCTTCTTTGCCTCTGGCTTGCTTTCGGGCCCGCCAGGGCCGGTTTTATATTCCCCGCCGCGTTCGGGGAGTGTCAGGAGGAGGAGGAGGAGGAGGAGGAGGAGGAGGAGGAGGAGGAGGAGGAGAGGAAAGTGACGAGGGTGATGAGGAGGAGAAGGAGGAGGAGGAGGAGGAGGAGGACCAGTGTAAACCCGAGAGTCATCAACGATGTTGGAATTAACCCTCCCTCCAAGCTCCCTCTTCATAGGCCCCTACAGCGGTTCACATTTCTAGTCAGGGAACTGTCTCGTTTGAGGACAACCGTTTGAAGATCCTGAAGCATGCCAAAACATTGTTCTCGGGATTTCAACGAGTATCTACCTGACTGCTTCAACGACACGTATCTACCTATCTACACGTATTTGGCGATCCGGAATCGTTCCATAACGCCATTTTTGACTTCCGTTCCGCGAATCAACATAACTGTTGCACCCGCAGAATCCTGAATCCTTCCAAAACCCCGTTTCTGGTACGTTGATGATGGGAACCCGTGAACCTCTTGCAACCTTTTATAACGAATGTGCGTGGCGCTAAGGCGAGATCCACATGTTGAAAAGGAACCGACCTCAATCCGTGAAACTCTTGCAAACTTTTACAAAGCATGTGCACGGCGCTAAGGCGAGAGCCGCATTTTAACAACGACCCGCCCTCAATCCGTGAAGCTCGTGCAAGCTTTCACAAATAATGTACGCGGCGGTAAGGCGAGAGCCACATTGAAAAAACAACCCTCCCTCAATCCGTGGCACTCTTGTAAATGTTTACAACGATTGTGCGCGGCGCTAAGGCGAGAGCCACATTTTGAAAACGACCCGGCCTCCAGCTGAAACTGTTGTCACGTTTCAAGCTTCAGGGTCATAAGTGGTGAGGAAGTCTCAAACGAAACGCCCAGCCCGCCCAATTCACTGGCCTCGGGGTGCGACAGGGAGGAGTTATCTATAAAGGAAACGAATGGAGGACGAGGAGGACGAGGCCGAGGAGGACGAGGACGAGGACGAGGAGGAGGAGGAGGACGAGGAGGACGAGGAGGACGAGGAGGACGATGACGAGGACGAGGACGAGGACGAGGACGAGGACGAGGATGAGGAGGAGGAGGAGGAGGAGGACGACGAGGACGAGGACGAGGACGAGGATGAGGCCGAGGAGGACGAGGCCGAGGAGGAGGAGGGGTCGGACGGGTGCTGCGCCGCGCTCCCACTTGCGTCACGCCGCTCGCGACGGGTGCACTCTCCAGGGCGCGCGGTGCTCTCTGCGTCGTCGTGCCTCTCGAGGAGGGCTGCGGCCGCGCGGAGGACATCCTGAGGAGGAGGAGAGGGTGGAGGAGGAGGAGGAGGAGGAGGAGGAGGAGGAGGAGGAGGAGGAGGAGGAGGAGGAGGAGGAGAGGGAGGAGGAGGAGGAGGAGGAGGAGGAGGCGATGGGGGGAAGGGATAACGAGGAGTACTGCGGGGCGAGGGGCACGACGTCGGGGACGAGGAGCAAGAGCGAACGTTTCACGTGGACAACGAGGAGGATGGGGAAGAGGAGGTGCGGACGGAGGAAGACGAGGAAGACGAGACGCACCGCGAGCAGGGGAAGCAAGTCGACAATGAGTAGCGGGATGAGGTCGTCGCGGTCGTCGTCAGGGCGAGTCTGGGTCCAGGGCCCCCAGGGCAGCCCGCTGGCTGCTTCCCGCGCTGCCAAGCGATGGATAGAGCAACATCGTATTTGGTTCGCCCCCCTTGTGGAATGAGCAGGCTGGCAAAGTGTTGTCGGTTTCCAGCGTTGCCGCGCGGCGAGTGGAGCATCACGGTATCCACTCGTGCTGCCGCGCGACTCCGCCGCCGCGTTCGGGCGTGCGCGGGGGGAGAAGGGGCGCCCAGGGGGCCAGGCCAGGGGTGGACACGCCGCGGACCTTCCTTCCGCGGACTTCCTGTTCAGGGTTACAGTCAAAAACCCTAATAAGGACGCGCGACTTTGCTCAGGGTACCCTTGCGTCCTTGCTCTTCCTTGCTCTTGCGTCCTTGAGGTTGTCGTCGTCCGCCGCTCCAAAAATCCCAACTTCGGCTTCCAAGGGTCTTGCGGCCTTACCGCGCGTCCGTATTATGGTTTTGACTGTATGTTCCGCCTGGAAGGCCACAACAGACGCAGGGCGGTGACCGCAAACAGTGAGGGCATCCTGGGCTCGATGGTGATCGTTTCTATTCCCTGTTTCGCCGAGGGGCGCGGGCCCTCGCACCCCCCCTCCCCCCCTCCCGCACGGAGCAGATCTTGGCTGCTTTGGGGCCCCCCCTTTTCCAGCAGGTGCAGTGATCCCTCATACTGTCAAAAACCTTAATAAGGACGCGCGACTTTGCTCAGGGTACCCTTGCGTCCTCGCTCTTCCTTGCTCTTGCGTCCTTGAGGTTTTCGTCGTCCGCCGCCCAAAAAATCCCAACTTCGGCTTCCAAGGGTCTTGCGTCCTTGCCGCGCGTCCCTGTTAGGGTTCTTGGCTGTAATGGACACACCGTGGCAGACAGCCGCGCGAAGCAGAGGTCCAGAGCCAGACCCCCCCCTCGCCCCCCCCCTCTTCGCTCAGTGTCGAAACGCCGAAGAAGAACACGCCCGCAGGCGTGCGGGGCGGGGGGGGGAGCTGTCGCCCCGCGGGGAGCGGGCGTGCCCCGCGCCCGCCTGCGGGCCGCGCGCGCGGCGGCGGCTCTCGCTCGGCCCCCCGTGGGCGATGCCCCGCGCGACGGCTCGAGACGAACACGACGTGGCTCCGCGTGTTGCGCTGCCGCGCGACGGCCCGCGCGGAGCCGCTTCCTTCTCCGCGCCGCGCGCCGCGCGGCGCGGCGGGGCGGGCAGAGCGCCGCGCGCTCGCGTTCCAGGCCCTGCCGCGCGGCGGGGGGGGACACAAGACACGATCGCCTCCGCCTCCTGCGCGGCGCGCGGCGCGCGGAGGGCACTCGCATTGGTGTCCTGCTTCCTGCGATGCCGCGTGGCGAGTGCGATGGAATGAACTAGCGGCTCCGCCCCCGCCCCCCGGGCCTCCCCGCCTCCCCCAGCCCCCCCCCCAGGCGTTGCCACGACACGGGCCGAGCAGACCCTTGCTTGCTTCCGCAACCTTGCCCCATGGCCAAGTGCCGTCGTCCTTCTGTGCGACGTGGCCAGGTGCCGTCGTCCTGGAAGTGCTCTGGGGGCTATCGGAGCACGCTGGAAGACATCCCGAGCGATCTTGTTCCATCGTGGAGGCCGTCCTGGGCCATCTGGAGCCATCCTGGAGACATTTTGAGCAGTCTTGGACTCTCTGCCCCTTGGGGTGAGCAGCGTGGACTCGGCTTTGCTCCCGCTCTCTGCGCAGCCGCGCGGCGAGCAGCATCGGCTCGTGCCCTGCTTTTCGCCCCCAAGCGCTGCCGCGCGACTGTCACAGAACTCACCGCGCTGCTTGGTGCGCGGCCTCTCCCGCGCCTGCCTGCGCGAGGAGGTGCAGCGGAGCGTGTGCTGTCTGCCCCCTTTGACGCTGCCGCCTGGCGAGCAGGGTGCAACATCTACGTATGCCATCGGCGTCACCCCAACATACTCATACCATATGTGCGTCGTCCCCCCAAAAGCGACGCGCACACCGAGAAATCTTATAGTATATATGATCCAGGGTCGAGGGTTCACGGGCCTCCCCCCCAGATGGTATGGTCCCAGGATTCCTCGGGCCCCCCCCCCCAGATGGTATGGTCCCAGAGACGACGACGACGACGACGACGACGACGACGGCGACGACGACGGCGACGACTACGACGACGGCGACGACGACGACGACCACGACGACGACGACGACGACGGCTGCGGCGGCGACGACGCCGGCGGCGGCGGCGACGACGACGATGACGACGATGACAACGGCGACGACGACGATGACGACGACGACGACGATGACGACGACGACGACGAGGACGACGAGGACGACGAGGACGACGACGACGACGACGACGACGACCTCTGAACCACCACAGCACCACACCACATCCACAGGGGGGGGGGCACCGCAGCGCAGCACCACTCCACGCCCACTTCTGAACCAGCACAGCACCAGACCACATCCACGGGGAGGGGGGGGCACCGCAGCGAAGCACCACGCGACGCCCACAGGGGGGGTCCAGGGGGACCATCTCGCGGGGGGGGGGGCCCAATGGCATCAGCATTGGGGGGGGGGGCCCAAGCCCTGGACCATATATGCGTCGTGGCGGGCGCTTTCTGGTAGCACCGCTCGGGAAACGATACACTCCAAGATGGGTATACTAGATGTTCGGGTTGGACGCGCGCCTCAAAGGAGGACATATAGTATTAGTATGTCCTTGTGCCTCCCATGTCAGTATCGTTTAAGAGACTGTTGTTTAGGATCTGGCGATAACCGGGTTATCGGGCTTTTCCCCCCTCCCCCCGCCCAAGATAACCTAACCTTGCCGGTTGTACAAGTCCGGGGTGGGGGGGGGGGCGCGGGCATGTGCAGGCCCACAGCGCGAAGGTTAGGTTATCGGCCGGCCCCCTCCTCCCCCCCCCGGATAACCCGGGTTATCGCCGATTCAAAAAAAACTATCTCTAACCGACCCCCATCCCCATCTTCGTGTCCCATTCGAGACCCCCACCAAGTTAGCATCCAGTTGGGGATACCCCCCTCGAAACCCGAAGGGAGCGAAATCGGCCAGTGGGGCCCAGGCCACGCCGCTGGGGATGGGGATGGGTTAAACGATGCTCAGTACGCTGCGCCTCCTTTGCCCCAAGTCGCTGCTGGGTGACGGGCGTACGTAGTCGACCACCGATGACTTCCGAAGGGTTCCAAACACACCCGGCGGATTCGTGAGGATTCCTACGGATGTTCAGCGCACGAGGACTCACATAGGGTATTTGAACTGCGTGAAGATTGAAGACTTTGTGGCACCTGGCACGGGAGTGGCGGCAAGTGGGGAGGGGGCAGGGCTTTCGGGCTGGGTGGCGGTGTCCGGCAGGGAGAGGGGCGATGGAGACAAAATGGGCTGGCCTTCGGATTCCCCGCCGTGCTCTGGGAGTGCTTGCGCAGACAGAGTTCGCAGAACATGGGGGGAAAGAGTTCGGCAGGGGGGGGGCATTGAGGGAGGCATGTTGAGGGAGATTCGGAGGGGCGAGGAGGGGGAACGGACGGGAGGAGGGGGTCTACCCCTTTCAGTCGCGCGCGCGCGGCGAGCAAAGATGACTCTTGCTTGGTATTGCCTGCCGGCGTTGCTGCGTGACGGGCCGAAGGAAGTACGTGTTGTTTCCGCTCCCCTTGCGCTGCTTCGCGACGAGCGGTGTCGAATGATATTGCTTGTGCCCCCTGCAAAACAGTATAATAGAGTAGAACTGTATTGGTTCGCTTTCCCCCAGGCTTTGTCGAGTGACGGGTAGAGAACTACGCCATGGTTTCTGCCGCATTGCATTGCCTTGCGGCGAGATGAGTGAAACACCATGTTTCCGACTCTGCGTTGTTGCGCGGCGAGTTGATAGAATGACGTAGCACCCCGCAATTGCGGGTAAGAGTGAGGAAGCGGGCGCGGGCGATGCGGGCGCCGATTTGCGTGCTCTGACAAGTTCAACGCGGGAGGGATCGCTTGTGGGCCACCCGGAACGAATGCAAAAACAGCCCGCCGCAGGCGCCGAATTTTTACTTGCTCAGTGAACGTAGTTTGGGTCGCGGGCTCTCCACCTCCACCTGGGAGGAATTCAAAAACAGCCCGCCGCAGACGCCGAACATTTGGATTTGTACACTGAGCGCGGTTTGGGTCGCAGGTTGCACCTTGCGGCGCTCACGCGCTCACGGGCCAGCAGGGTCGGCCTCTCGAAAATCCCTTCCTCCAGCTTAGGGGAAGCAGCGGGGCCCCCGACCAGCGCGCAAGAGCAGGCGCCACCCTGGATCTGATGTTTCCCCTTATCGGGGAGCCCAGGCCCAGCCTGGCGCCCTACGGAAGCCCCGGACACATCGGTGACATCCTCGAGGCCACCCTGCGCGCCTGCCAGTGCGAGACAGTTTTGGTAGGGGTGCGCCCTGGTGGCGAGTGCACGCGCGCGCGCGCCCCAGGCAGCCGGAGGGTGCCTGGTCGTGCCCTTGGGGGTTTATCGACGCGCCAGCTCCAGCGATCTCCCTTTGGAAGGAGGGGGCCGCATTGGGCTGAAGCCCAGCCGCGTGCAACAGGCCCGCCCAGGCCGCAGTGAACACGAGGCTAATGGCGCGGGGCCAGGCTTCCTCCAGGTCATGCTCGGCGGCAAGGAGGAAATCGGGATCATGGGGGGCGCCGTCGGGGAAGGGGGATTGAAGGGCAGGAGGCGCCCGCGCTGGGCGCGGTGCCAGATGGCCCAGATTTGGACTTGACAGAGCCCGGCGCTTCGGAGGGCCTCGGCCCAGAAAACGCCGATGGTGGCCAGCCTGTCGCCGGCGGTGTTCAAACGGCGTCGTGCCGCCTGCCAGTCCAAGGACTCTCTTTGAATGAGTGGCTGTAGCCCCATGTCCATCTGCGCGGCCAGGCGCAGCCTCCGATATTGGGCGGCGCCAGCCCCGTACCTAACGGCCGCGAGGTTGTCGCCCGCAGTCCATGCTAGGGCGTGCAACCTGCCCTGCGTCCTGCTGCTTCCGCCGTCCCCGCATCATCGCCCCCCGGCAGGGCGACGATGCATGGCGACCGCCGTGCGCGCTGGCGGTCTTCCGTCGATGGAGTTTTGCCGCAGGGTGGCCCCCGCGCCTGCAGCCCTGCGGCGGTTCAGCAGCTTGGCGCCTCCGTCGAAGGCGACCTCCATGGGCCACTGCGCCCAGTCTCGGTCGCGGAAGGGGGGCGGGGAACAGTCGCCTCCGACATGGCCTCGATGGGGGAACCAGAGGGCGCGCCGGCGCTGGCGGCAAGCGCGGCAGAATTGACATTCCCACCGCGCGTCTGGGCGGTCGCTCTTTGGGCGGGGGCGCGGGGCCCATCCTCGCTCCGCCAGCAGCCGCCCCCCCGCCGGCGCCTCGCACCTCAAGTGGAGGAGGGCGGCGTTGATGGGGTTCCGCGAGTGCAGATGGCGGGCCGTCTGACTGCCCCCCCAGCGCGGGGCGCTATGCGGGCCAGGTGCGGTCGAGCGGATCCAGCGAGTGCGCTGGAAGGCTGGGGGGGGCAGCAGCCTGAAGCCTCTTCGCGCCGTGTCCACGCGTCGAGTGGCTGCGAAGGCGGGTCCGTCGGATCGCCGGGCGCGGGTTCGTTGGCAGGCTGATCAGCCGCGCGATCGCGCGACTAGTTGGACGGCCGAGCGCTCGAGCCGCGGAACCAAGCGCCGCCGGGCCCGCGCGCCCGCGCGCACTTTTGGCGTCGCGCCCCCGCGCGCAGCGACAGGGCGCCCGCAGCTGGAGAAGAGAATGCGCGCGCCGCTGGCGGCCGAGCCAACAGCTAGCGCGCCCGCGCGCGCACAAAATCACGCACAAACGCAACGCAAACACAAACGCACCAACAAACGCACAGGAACGCGCGCACACGCATACGCACACCACCGCACACGCACAAACACACGCACACACGCAAAAAGTACACAACAACGCAACAAACGCACGCAGGCGCAAACGCAAACGCACGCACACAAACGCGCGCACGCACGCGCGCTCACTTTTTGCGCCGCGGCCCCGCGCGCAGCGACAGGGCGTAGAACGGTCGCAGCAGCGGCCGCGCGCGCGCGACTAGACGGCCGAGCCCTTGAGCCGCTTCGAACCAAGCAGCGCCGAGCACACGCGCGCGCACTTTTGGCGTCGCGGCCCCGCGCGCAGCGACAGGGCGCCCGAAGTCGGAGAAGAGAACTCGCGCGCGCGACTAGCGGGCGAGCCCCTACCGCGCACGCGCACGCGCGCGCACGCGCGCGCGCATGCACGCCCACACCTTACCCCAAACCCACGCCCTCACGCGCGCGCACAAGCACGCGCGCGCGCCTTCGCACGCGCGCGCGCGCACGCGCGCGCACGCGCGCGCGCCATGAACTGCGCACGCAGACGCTCGTTGGCGTCGCGGCCCCGCGCGTTGCGACAGGGCGCAGAACTGTCGAGGAAGGGGCCGCGCGCGCGCGCGACCAGGCGGCCGGGCCCTCATGCCGCTTGGGACCACGCAGCGCCAAGCACGCAAACTTAAGCGTTGCAGCCCCGCGCGCAGCGACAGCGAGTCCAACGCGGGAGAAGAGAACGCGCGCGCGCAACGAGCGGCCGAGCCCTCAGTCAGCAAGCGCACGCACCCGCGCGCACGCTCGCGCGCATTCACACGCACGCACGCACGCACGCTCGCACGCACGCACACGCGCGCGCAAACAATCAAACAAGCACGCAAACACACACACACGCACACACACCCACACACTCAGACACACACGCACCCACACACCCACACACCCACACACCCACACGCACACGCACCCACGCACCCACGCACCCACGCGCCCACGCTCGCACGCACGCGCACGCGCACACGCACACGGATACGCACGCGCACGCGCGCGCGCACGCGCACGCGCACGCGCGCACGAACACGCGCGCGCACGCGCACGCGCGCACGCACACGCACACGCAGACGCGCGCGCACGCACGCGCACGCGCGCACGCGCACGCGCACGCGCACACGCACACGCACACGCACACGCACACGCACGCGCACACGCACACGCACGCACGCGCACACGCACACGCAACACATGCGCACACGCACACGCACACGCACGCGCACATTCACACGCACGCGCACACGCACGCGCACGCGCACGCGCGCACGCACGCGCGCACACGCACACGCACACGCACGCACGCGCACGCGCACGCGCACGCGCACGCACGCACACGCGCACGCGCACGCGCACGCGCACACACGCACGCGCACACGCACACGCACACGCACACGCACACGCACACGCACACGCACACGCACACGCGCACGCACACGCACACGCACACGCACACGCAACGCACACGCACACGCACACGCACACGCACGCACACGCACACGCACACACGCACACGCACGCACGCACGCACACGCGCACGCACGCACACGCACGCGCGCGCACACGCACACGCACGCACGCGCACGCACGCACACGCACAGCACACGCACACGCACACACACACACGCGCACACGCACACGCACACGCGCACACGCACACGCGCACGCGCACACGCGCGCACGCGCACGCGCACACGCACACACACGCACACACGCACACACGCACACACACGCACACACGCACGCGCACACGCACACACGCTCACACGCGAAAACGCACACGCACACGCGCACGCGCACACACACACGCACACACGCACACACGCACACACGCACACGCACACACGCACACGCACACACGCGCGCACGCGAACGCGCGCACACACGCGCACACGCGCACACGCGCACACGCGCACACACGCACACGCACACGCAAACGCACGCACGCACACGCGCACGCGCGCACACGCGCGCGCACGCGCGCGTGCGCACGCGCGCGCGCGCATGCGCGCGCGCACGCGCGCACGCCCCGCGCGCCGCGCGCCCGCCCACCGCGCGCCCGCGCACCCGCGCGCCCGCGCGCACGCGCGCACGCGCGCGCGCACACATGCGCACGCGCACGCACACGCACGCACACACGCACACACGCGCGCGCGCACACACACAAGCACGCACACACGCACGCGCACACCCGCACGCACGCACACACGCACGCACACACGCACACACGCGCACGCACGCGCGCACGCGCACGCACACGCTCAAGAACACAAATGCAAACACAAGCACAAACGCAAACACACACGAACGCAAACACAAAAAAAAAACACACACAAACACAAACAAAACACACACACAAACACAAACACAAACACAAACACACACACAAACACACACCAACACAAACACAGAAACAAACACAAACTCAAATTCAAACACGAACACGAACGCGAACACGAACACGAGCACGAACACGAACACGAACACGAACACGAACACGAATTCGAACACGGACACGAACACGAACGCGAACGCGAACGCGCACGCACGCACGCACGCACGCACCCGCGCGCGCACGCATGCGCGCACGCAGACATGCACACATAGAGATGTGTGCACGTACACACATGCACATACACATGCACATGCCTATGCACATACACATACGCATACGCATACGCATACATACAACCATACATACACCCGCACCCACACACATTAACACACATTCTCACACACGCGCGCACGCACATACACACATACACATTCACCATGCGCTCGCACACAAACACGCACACACAAACACACACACACACACGCACACGAACGTACGTACGCAAGCGCACGCGCACGCACGCACGCACGCACACACGCACGCGCACACGCGCACGTACGCACGCACGCACGCATACACGCACGCACGCACGGCCGCACACACACGCACGCACGCAGGCAGGCTCGAACGCACGCACACACGCTCACACACATACACACACACGCACACGCACGTTTCTTCTGGCGTCGTGGCACCGCGCCGCAGCGACAGGGCGTAAACGAATCAAAGATGTGGCCGCGCACTCGCGTGTAGAGGCTGAGCCTTCGAGCCGTTTGGAAAGAAAAAACAGACACACGCACGCACACGCACACGCACACGCACACACATACACACACAAAACACTTATACACACACACACACACACCCTGAGACGATTCGAGCCTAAGTCGGGGAGGACAAGAAAGAGGGCCTGGCAATGGTCCACTGAAAGGTTCGTTGAATTGAGGGTGCCTGTGGCCTCCCTTGTGGCCTCTTGGGCCTCCTTGGGGAGTTCCGTGCGCATCGTTTTTTGGGTCGCTGGGGGCATCTCGGGTCTTTCCTGGAGGCTTCTTGGGCTGCCATGGCGGCGTGCGCAGTCTTTCTTTGACGGACTGGGCCCAGAAATGCTCTCGTCGTGAACAATTCATGATGTAAGGTTTTGGGCCTATTGGGGTTTCTGGGTGCCCTTGCCAGGCCCCGGGGCCGTCAGAAAGCTACCCAGGATTCTGGATGAAGGGTCTAGGACTTCTGGGGATTGCGTATTGAAGAATGTGGACTTCGCATGTCTGGGGTGTGCCCGTGCCCGCTGTCAGATGAGCCGGGCCACCCAGTAAGCCCAGGTGCAGTCCGCCCGCATGGTAAGGATGGGCAACCATCCCAAGGGTACCCTTGCATCCTTGCCTCCTCAGTCCATCACTTGCCATGTTCGTTTTCCGCGCCCCGCTCAAAAAACTTCGAAACAGCCTTCCAAGGCCCTTGCGTCCTTGTCGTGCATCCTTATGATACGGGTCGACTGCCCCCCCTTCGAATCCGATGTCTGGGCCCAGCTTGGGGGGGATGAACGCATCTCGTGCGCCTATGGGGTGGGCCCAGCGGGGTCGACGGATAAGAGGGCGCCTCTCTGCCTTGTCGCCTCGCGGCAACGGCTAGGAGGGTTTCAACGGTTTCAACCGACACGAGCAAGAGCTCTGCTTCTTCGCCTCCCTCCCCCCTCTCCGGTAACCCGTCATGCCTCCTCCGTCTCCACCTGTTGGGTTGGGGGAGGGGGGGGGGAGTACGAACACGAGTGGGTACGACATCTGCTGAATGCAACCTGTTTCGGCCTCGCCGCCGGGCGCTTCCTCGATGCAAGAGGGCGCCTCCGGGGCGCCAGGAGGCACCGGGGAGGATTGGCTACGCTGAGCCGAATCGGTAAGCCCCCTTGGCTGCCCCACCCTCCCTCCTTGCTCCGACCCGATCCTTCCAGCACATCCCATCACCCCTCCTCCGTCTCCTCCTTCCTGGGAGGCCGATCTTCATTCATTGACTCTGTCCAGTCGTTGCAGAGCAGCTGCTACAGAGTCCATCTCGGCCTCGTGTGCTGCTGCTGCTGATGCCAGGCGAAGGGTCGAAGGGTGCGCACGCGCGAAGCCCCCGCGGCTAACACAACTCCTCCGTCCCACCAGTGCAGGACCTTTCGCCCCCCGCCCTCGGCCTCCTCCTCGGCTGCAACAGTCGAATCCCTCGTCTTCTTGGTTCGTCTGAGCATGTTGTTCAAAGAACGCCGGCTGAGCACTTTTTGTGCATAGTTCAACAGGGTGGGCCGAAGCGTGAGTTGATGAAAGCGCGTTCCATGCTCTTCACGATTTCTCTTCCATATCTCGCTAACTCCTCCCTCTTGTGTGTCTTCTCGTAGAAACGCGTCTGGACGGTCAAGGGACTGCAGCGGGAAACAAGCGGCGCCCTCCCAAAGTGGGTGCGATGCAGGCCGATTCGCTCCGCTTCCTCGGCTCCTTCTTTCCGTTTCTGTCTCTCTCTCTCTCTCTTTCTCTCTCTCTCTCCCTCCCTCTCTCTTTCCCCCGGTCCATCCTCCCTTCCCAGCTCCCTCTGCTTCAGACCCCTTGATTGGCCGTGGTGGTCCCCTTCGTACTGCAGACGTTAGTCGTTCTGATGCTGGCTGGTCTCTTCCGATCCAGCGTTCTCTGATTTTCATGCGCCGTTGACGTTTCTGCTTTTGCGGCAGCACGGGTGAACGACGGAATTCGCGGAACGCGCGCGATCGCAGGGGATGTTTTGGGGGTTCGGCCTGTCCTACGTAGCGTGTGCGGTTCAAGGGGGCTTTGTAGGGGATTGTTTTGAACTGTTTCGTGGTCTTATGTGGCCGAACGTTGATTCAATGTGGCATCTTCTTTGCTACGAATTCTCAAGGTGTCGCTTGCTGCACGGCCCGTGGTGCAGCGTGCCCCGATGGCGCCCAGATCCGTCGGCACGGGCTCCTGACATGCCCCTCGGGGGTGGACAGACCCCCTGCCCTGACACGTCGATCAAGGAATTGACCGTTTTCGGTTCGCGAGAGGGCATCGCGGCCGTCATTTTTGCGGGTCCAGGTCCGTCGGTTTCGGTCCGAGGCCGCTTTCATTAAGGGAAGGTTTACTAAAGGGAGGTTTGTCCACCGCCGAGCCTCGTGCTGGTCATCCAGCCCATGGCTGGTGTTGCCTTGCTCACGGCTATTTCGTCTGCGGATTTCTGGCTGACATGTCGGGTAGCCGCGGCTGGACACTGGTCCACGTTTCAAGGCGGTGGCCCTCCGGCTTTCACATCAGGCAGACGGGGGGGTCCATGTTCTTGGTCTGTCGATGTGCGTGATTCCAGGCGCAGCGAAACACAGAGCAGGCTAAAGGCAGCTGGCGACTCCTTCGGGGGGTCTGATCCGACGGTGGCCACCGTCAGAGCACGCGCGTCGTTCGCAGAGGCCCGCGGAAGCAATCCCCGCGCAGCGGGCCAAGGGCTGGCGTGCCGCAAGTGGCGCTGGCGCCGCAAGCCGTCGAGCGCCGAACGCGTTGCGAGCGAAGGCCTTGCAGTCGGTGCTGTGCCCACTGGGCTGTGCGCAACGGGCCCGAAGAGTCATTGGCAGTGACATTTTGAGCAGGAGGAGCACGGGGAGGAGGAGGAGGAGGAGGAAGAAGAAGAAGAGGAGGAGGTGGACGAGGAGGAGCAGGAGGAGGAGGAGGAGGAGGAGGAGGAGAACGAGGAGGAGGAGGAGGAGGAGGGGGAGGCGGAGGGGGAGGGGGAGGGGGAGGCGGAGGAGGAGGAGGAGAAGGAGGAGGAATAGGAAGATGCTGACGTTGATGCTGATGCTGATGCTGACGCTGCTGATGATTATGATCATGATGGCGACGGCGGTGACGATGACGATGACGATGACGACGGCGAGGATGATGATGCTGATGATGACGATCATGATCATGATGCTGATGCTGATGCTGATGATGATGCTGATGTTGATGATGATAGTGGTGATGTTGATGTTGTTGTTGATGGTGATGATGCTGATGATGATGATGATGGTGACGGTGGCGGTGGCGGTGACGGTGATGGTCCTGATATTGTTGCTGATGATGGTGATGATAGTGATGGTGGTGATGATGATGTTGATGATGAGGAGGATTCTGATCAGGATGATGATGACGACGATGGTGATGATGATGATGATGCTGATACTGATGATGATGGCTGCTCATGATGATGATGGTGATGATGATGATGATGATGATGATCATGATGCTTATGATGATGCTGATGATGATATGATGATGATGACATGATGATGCTGATGCTGATGCTGCCGATGATGCTGATGGTGATGACGGTGGTGGCGGTGATAATGATGATGCTGCTCGTGTTGATGATGTTGATGATGCTTCTGCTGATGATGCTGATGCTGCTGCTGATGATGAGGATGAGGAGGAGGAAGATGAGGAAGAGGGGGAGGAGGAAGAGGAGGAGAATGAGGAGGAGGGGGAGGAGGATGAGGAGGAGGAGGAGGAGGAGGAGGATGGACGGGGCAGGAGGGGGAGAGCAGGCCTCTTGGGGCCACCAAAAAGCCCCCCTGGGTCTTTCTGTCGGGGGTCTCTTGGGCCCTCCTTGGGCGAGAGAAGCACGCGAAGTTGGCATCCGCAGCTCGGATCAGCTATCGTCGCTGCCTTGATCGCGGGTTCGGCCCGTGGCCAGGTCCTCGGCCTGTGTGTCCGTCTCTTCCGCGGCGCCCTGTGGACAGCGTCGGGGTCCCCTGTGAGGCTGGTTCCATGCATTGGACCATCCCGAGACACCCTGGCTCATGCTTGATCCAGTCAGCAATGACTCGCTTTGAGGCGCGCGCACGTGCAGGCACTCGCCAGCCGCTGCCGCAGGGAGGGGGGGGGCGGCCAGGCTTCCCCGCGGGGTCTTCCCACGGCCCTCTTCTTGGACGCCCGAAGCGAACGGGTACGGAGCAAATGGGCACAAGGCCCAACAACAATTGTTGTTACGATGCCCCAACCTAATTTAGACTCGATCACCAGAGAGAATTTCGAGCACCATGAAAGTACTGAACCTGGAGGGGTTTCACGTATGGGGCCCTGGGAGGCGATACTCTTTCGACACTGTTTCGATATTTTTCTGTGTGCTTGAAATTGTTTCTGGGGTCATTGGCCCGTAAGTACGATGGGGACAGCATAAAACTGTTGTCCAAAACCGACAGCGGCTGCTGTGGTGCAGGCGACTTTTTGTTTTCAAAGAACAGCGTCCGCGGCGGCGCGGGCAACGAGAGTCCTGTTCAGAGATGAGCAGGAACTGCTGCTGGGCATCTGGCCCGTGCCTTCCGTACCCGCTTCGATCGTCCCGGGTCTCTCCCTGGACTCCGGGGAGGAAAAACCACCCGGACCCGACAATTGCGTTCACTAAACGGCCCTCCGTGGCGGCGGCAGCGCCAAGCGTGCACCCCCCGTGCCGCCAGAGGCGACGAGGGGGGAAGGCTCCCGCCCTCGCAGCACCTGCCAGGCACAAGCCGGGGATGCGCGCTGGCCGGGCCAGACCCCGGCCCGGGACCCGACGTACACGCGGGGGCCTGGGCACGCTGGGCCTCCCGGCGCGCTCGAAGAGCAGGAAAAGACGTGAGAAGCATAAACTCAGGTTTCAGTCGGGCCTGTCCCTCTGCAGGGGGGAGTCTGCAAAAGCAGCCAACACAGATTGTACGGGGACGATGTTAGGTATTTTTGTTTGGTAACTCTCTAATGCTTGTTTGACATTTTTATTGGCCGTCCAAAATCTCCCTGTAGGGCGACGTGCCCAATCTTGAACTTAGGTCGGGCATGTCCCCCTACAGGAGGAATATCCAAACACAGCCAAATATGAGCAAGGAGACGATTGGTCGATGAGTCTTGGCTATGCTTGAGTATTTTTTTAATGTTTCTCTTCGACAAGCTGCCTGTAGGAGGACACGCGACCTAAGCATAAACTTTCGAGGCTCGGCTCGGAGCCTGGCGCAAAGCCAAGAAATCCGCGCGGGCCTCCAAAGGTTGAATGCTTACTTGCTGATTGATTCTGCCCCTGCACGTGCATCGGGCGCGTGGGGTCTCCAGATTTGTTCCGCACGTGCATCTGGTCGTGTGCGCGTCCAGTGGTTCAAGGAACAGGCAATGACATAAACAGGAACTCCGAGGGCCGAGCGGATGTCTCGGATCCGCGCTGGACCCCCCTTGGCGTCGCCTCCGCCATCCGCGTGGACCCCCGAGCTTTTATGCTTATGTTATTGCTCGTTCCCCTCGTGAGGCAGAAAGGTGCAGCGCAGGGTTCAGAGCGTGAATTACCTACCCCGCTTTCGCTTCCAGGAAAAACCAAGTCATACCACGCGCCTCCTCGTCAAGCGACCTGACCAGTACAGGCCGTAGTTTGGCATCGCTTGGTATCTCTTGGAAGCGAGGGTGGTCAAAAGCGAGGTAGGTTTGTTTTCCCCTTAAGGGTGGCACACCGCGTGCAGTGTGGGGGGCTCTGGAAGACGATGCCGTGTGCGTCGCCGCTGCCAAGGTCGTCTTGGATTTGCGGCGGATCTGGCGCGGCTGCCGTCGTGCGGCGCGCTCTGGCTTCCTTTCTGTCGGCCTGGCTGCTGTTGGGGTGACCAGCCACGGCTTGGCGCAGAGCGCCTGCCAACAACTTGCGCGGGCGCATGCTCGCCAAGACAGCGCCCGAGTTTGAGACTAGAGCTTGGTGCGGGGAGAGAGGCGTATGCAAAACGTAACTTTGGGAGATGAGTCAAGTGCAGCACATCAGTCGGTCCAGGAGGCGTTGCGTCTTTGGTCTCATCTTCGACGCGTGAGGCGTGCTTGGCCTGGTCCGTGTCGTTTCAGCAAGGCGACGCGGCCAGTGGCGCGCTATTGCTCATAGGTTGCTTCATGGCGTTCTGCTGTGCCGTCGTTCGGCGGACGCCAGGTGTAGTGCTGCCTGGGCGCGTGACATGAGTTGTGCTGCGCCTGGCCTTGGACGTCCCCGAGTGGGCGCACGTCCTTTGCTTCTTCTGGCGTTGTCGTGCCCTGCCGTACTGTCTGTGGCCAACCAGCTGCCCTTGGCGCCTGCACACCGGCAGTTTGGCCTCCAGCCGTTTAGCGCAGTTGTCCGCCTCCGTCGCGTTCGTCTCCCGCGCACCCGCACGCAGCGTTCAGGCAGCGTGCTGAGCGGGAGCGGACGGACCTTGCCGAGGGTGGCACTCTCGGAACGCATGGCAGCGGCCGCGCAGCATATTGCGCACTCGGCGCCGGCGCGGGAGTGTTCGGGCCAGGCCTCCTCCAGCTTTTCAGCTTGGCGGGGCCCGTGCGCGCGACCCGACGGCCGCCCCACCTACCTGGGCGCGTGCAGGCTGGCGCGCTGCTGCCCGCGCGCCCGTTTCCCGGGCCCGCCGGGGGCAGGGGCTGGGGCTGGACCGCAAAGGGGGGGGCAAAACGAGAGGGGAACATGGGCGACCACCGCACCCGGAAAGGGAGGCAGTCTGCCAAGCCTCCGCGCTGCCTCCTGACTGTCGCCCTCGTCCTCGTCCACGTGCTGTGTCTAGCACGGGTCCAGCCGGGAGTTCATCCGCGGCCACCCTTTTTTCTGGCCGCGGAGTTTTCGTTCTTCGCGGCTGCTTCTTCGTCGGTCGGCGGGCGGCGGGGTCAGTTGAGCATTCCTGGGGCGGCTGGCGTGCGGCTGGCGGCGGCGGGGTCCGCCTTCCTGCAGTCGGGTGGAGCGCGGACCCGCGCCGCCCTCCATGGCTCGCTTCTCCTCCGCCTCCTCCTCCTCCTCCTTCTCCTCCTCCTGTTTCCCCTCTCCCGTAGCCATTTGAGCTCAAGTCCGCAGGGTTTCGCTCAAGACTTGATGTTCTGGCAAGGGGGTCAGCGGCCCCAGCTGCTTTTCCTGGCCGCACCCGCCACGCCACATCCCGTATAAGGTCACCTTCCTGGGGGCCATCGCGGACACGTTTTCTTTACCAGTGGGCTTCTGCAGGGGGCCCACACCGAAGGAGGCTGAATGATATCTCACTTGCTTGGCGTGCAGGTATCGCAGGACACTCAAGACGAACACGTTCTGCTACACCTGCAGCGCGACCCCCCCCCCGAGCGAGATACCGTGGAGGGCCGACCGGGGTGTGCTTGGGCCCCTTCGCCGCCAGGGGGTGGCCAACCTGCTAGTGCGGAGGGGCCAGCCTGCCCTGCAGGCGCGTGGCCGCAGTGGGGAGGGCCGCCTGCGAGATTGGCGCCGCCCCGCTCTTCCACTCCGCCGAGGAGGGTCCCGCCGCAGACCACCGACGCCCTCGTGGACCAGCTCAGGGCCAGGGTTGGAGACGCGGCGGGTGCACAGCTGGAGGCAACAGCCAGCGCCGAAGCCCCCCCCCGCGCGAGCCCCTGCTGGAGGAGACAGTCTCGGCCAGGGGGGTGGCCTGCCGCAGGGCCCAGAAATGGTTGCGATATTGCGTGGCGAAGGAGGACGAGGCAGCCAAGTGGCTTGAGCAGCTGCGGGCCGCCACGGAGCAGGCAGCGGCTGAGGCGCACGGCGCCGACCAGGCTTGGAAGGATCATCGGCGAGTCGAGCTGCAGCGTGCAGGGGGCGTTGAGTGGGACCACTTGATGGAGCAGCCGGAAATAATCGCAGGCTCAGAAAGACACAGTCGAGATTGTGGACGGGTCCGTGCTTGATTTCTCGGGTTTGGAGCTTGAAGCTTTCGGTGAGCAGAGCTGGGCCACTCTCAGGCCAAACCTGGCATCGCAGATCAGAAAAAGGCAATCTCGGCTGCAATCGGCCCCAGCGCGGAACACATCCAAAAGCTCAGACAGGAGGCAAGAGAGGGGCGACAGCGGCTCGCCAGCGAAAGGGCCCACAAGGCAGACGGGGCAGACCCTAAATAGGGCGAGGTGGTGGTGACCGCCGTTTTTGGGATCCCCAGGCGTCCGTGGGAAGCCACATCGGCAAACCCTGAAAAGGGAGGTGGAGGTCGCGGGCCTGGACCACTGCCGCAGGCATGCGGGTGGGCGGCCTCTTTGGTCGAGTCCAGCCTTTTGTCCGTGCCGCAGACGCGCAGGTGGTCAAATCCACTGGCGAGACCGACTCCGCCCAGGCTGGTAGCTGGCCGCCACCGCCGCCGCCCATGGGCGGCGCTCTCACAATTCGCGTTTGCACAACAGGTCGTCAGCGGAGGTAAAGGGGTACCGACACAAAAGGAGCCCTCAGCGGACTGAGCATGTTGGGGCCAGCCTGCTGCGGCCAGCAGGCGCGACCTGTCACGACAGCTGCTGCGACTTTTTCGGCATCAGCGGGAGCCTGGACTATGACGTCGACTGGTTCTCCGCCGTGGCAAGCACACCAGTGGGGCCGCACTCGGTGGTGGTCCTTCGCCTCCGCCGGTTGGCTGGTCAGGCCACAGATTGGAAGCGCATCGCTACCCCAAACG
>CAUYUJ010014658.1:102500-117500 GCA_963575745.1 Prorocentrum cordatum
CGTGTCCGCGCTGTCGCCCTTCGTGGCCTACTTCGTGCCCTTCGCGGCCCTGCTGTCGTTCTCTCTCGCTCTCGCTTTCGCTCGTCGTTGCCGTCGTCGTCGTCGTCGTCGTCGTCGTCGTCGCCGTCGTCTTCGACGTCGTCGTAGTCGTCATCGTCGTCGTCGTCGTCGTCGTCGTCGTCGTCGTCGTCGGTCCCCTGTCCATCCTTTTTGGGGTCGGGTCGACGGTCTGCGGCCGCCCCGCCGATCAGCGCTGCCACTGGCCAGGCCGACGGTCCGCGGCCGCCCCGCCGCTTGCCGGGGCCCGGCCTGCAGGGAAGAACGGTATACCCCCCAAATAAGGCTTCGATCGAAGACGGAGATGGCGGGTATTGAGGGTTTGGGGGCTACGCGCTATTGAACACTCGGGCATATAAGGGCGAACGGTCTTAAAATGATTGTTGTTGTTGAACATTATTTCTTCTTAAGAATAATTATTGTTGGGACCCCTGGTGCGCGACCCCCCTCCAAAACCTAGGCCGCAGCTACATTTTCATCATTTTTTCGCGAAAGCTTCAGAAAAGTGGATTAGTACCGGATCCGGTTGTTTTGTTGTACTCCGTTTTCCCTTGCAAAAAACACTATAAAATGAAAATTCTTGTTCTTACTTGATCAAATTGCAAGAATCCCTTGCAAAAAATAAGGTAAAGTGGACATTCGTGCGCGCAAGACGAAATCCTTCCAAAACCTTAGGTTTCGTAACGATTTTAACATAAAAACATCAAAAACCCAATGGTTTTTTAAGAAAAAATTGTCAAAATGTCCTTCCGCGCGCGCTGTCCGAATCCCACAAAACCAATGGTTTTTCAACATTTATGTTACATGAGCTCGCGCGAGCTACTTTTTCTTGTTCTAACATAATCAAATTTCAATAATCCCTTGCAAAAAATAAGGTAAAGTGGACATTCGCGCGCGCAAGACGAAATCCTTCCAGAACCTTAGGTTTCGTAACGATTTCAACATAAAAACATCAAAAACCCAATGGTTTTTCAAAAAAAAATGTCCAAATTTCATCCCGCGCGCGCTGTCCGACTCCCACAAAACCAATGGTTTTTCAACATTTATGTTACATGAGCTCGCGCGAGCTACTTTTTCTTGTTCTAACATAATCAAATTTCAATACTCCCTTGCAAAAAAAAAGTAAAGTGGACATTCGCGCGCGCAAGACCAACAAAAAACACGACGATCTCAGGAACTTGCCCCAAAAATGTGACCAACTCCGCTCTCTCTGTCTCTCTCTCTGTCTGCTCTCTGTCTCTCTCTCTGTCTGTCTGTGTCATGTATTGTATGTCACAATTGCAGGATGCTGGGCACACGCGCGCCCCGAATAAGTGACCAAGTTCTGTGGGTGTGTACCCCACGCCAGTGTAGTAGCCACGGTCGTCCGCACGCCACGAAGTGAAGTGTCCCAACGTCATAGGGCGGGAAGCTGGGTTTGGGTGGTCGCGAAGAGTCGTTTGGATATTTGGTAGAGCTTGAACTGCCCCCCCACGAAGTGGGGGTATTGTCTCGCGTCGCATGAAAACCCTGGCACTGGTGAGAACACTGAGCGTTCGGGTAAAATGATTGTTGTTGTTGTTGTTGTTGTTGTTGTTGTTGCTGCTGTTGCTGTTGCTGTTGTTGCTGTTTTTCGTTTGTTTTGTTCTCCGGGTCCTGGGGAAGCCTTATTCTTTTGGCCTGGACCCTCGGGACGCCGCGTCCAGTTGGCCCACTTCCGCGACAAGGGCCCTGTCTGAGGTCAGACGCACATGATGTCAGATTCAGCTTGTGCCGCTGCCAGCCGCTTGGGGCCAAGAGCCCTGTCGAATATCGACTCTGTCCATGTAGAATTGGCTGTCGCTGCGCTGCCTGTCGCTCCAGTTTTTGAAAGTCACAGAGCCTGAGACACAGGCTCAGCTGGTCAACCTCGCTGCGCCTCTGTCCAGCTTGTTCGCAGAGGCGGGCCAGGAGAAGCTGCGAGGACTCACCGTGACCAAATTGTTCAAGCAGCTGGCTGACGGCACGGCTCGAGGGCCGCTCGCGGACGCGGTCCAAGCCGAGGTCACCAGCAGGGGGGAGGTGACAGAAGGCCGACAGAAGTGGAAGTCGTGGGCGAAGTCGTCGGTCCTTAGGGGAGGTCGCGTCGCGCACAGGTACAGCAAAAGGCCCTGCCCCGCCGCCCCTGCCAGTTTGTGCCGACGAAGATGACCAGGAGACTTCGGCTAGTCTGCCTGCGCTTCTGGTCGGCCACGCCGCTCTAGAGCAGCCCTCGAAGGAGTGGGCCCCCATCTGGACGAGCGAAGCGCGCGAAGGGGGGCAGCGCCCTCTAGACTGGCCAATGGGAGAGACGCTCGAACCAATCACAGCAGAGCAAATGCTTGAAGCGTCGGCTTCTTTCAGCCCGACCACGGCGTTGGGCTGGACTCTTTCAGCCCACGGCTTCTGTGGCAGCTTCTTTGACCGGCGCGGGAGAAGCACCCGCAGGTCGGACCGATGTGGCTGGGTTTGGAGCAGAATCAAACACAGCTTGTGCTCAGAATGGGGCGCTATGCGAAGGGGAATGCGCACCAGCACAGCCTGTGATGAGAGCGCTTGGGTTTACAGCGCGCTTGCAGCTTATGCCCGTGCTCAGCCTGGCTGGGCATCCAGCACACTCTTTGAAGACTTGCGCAAGTTCTATGAACACCTCTCGCATTAAAAGCTGCGAGACGCCGCCAACCATGTAGGTTTGTCGGGGGCCCGGTTCAGGGCCTACTGTTCGATGTGTCCGGCGCCGCGCCGAGTCTCTTGGCAAGGCGCTGTCAGCCGAGTCCTTGTGCCCAACGGCATGGTTGTGGCAGGGTGCTTCGGGTCCACGACGCTGTCGCACTTGCTTCTCTCGTCCTGTCTGCGGCGCGCAGCGACGGCCAGCCCAGTCGTTTTGATTAAACATGTAATTGGCGATGTTTCGCTGCATGCTGTCGGAGGGAAAGAGGTTGTCCGCAAGGAGCTAGGGCAAGCTTTTCGCACGGTGACGGCTGACCTCAAGAGCAAAGGGCTGCTGATTGCTCGTAACAAGCTCGGCCTCCTCTCCTCCTCGGGCAAGGTGGCGGGCGGGGTCCTCCTCGATTGTGACCTCCCCGAGTCGGTGCGTGCCCAGGTCCACCGAGACCTTGGAGGGGGCGCGACCGACGGCAGCCGCAGGCGACTTAGTACTCACCGCGATCGTTTTTGTGCCGCCCAAGCGAAGGTCGGAAAACTCGTAGCCCTTCGGAACACTGGAGCCCCAGCGGACTTTGTTTTTCGGGCGGGGGGGTCGGTAAAGTTTCTTTGGGGAGCCAACATCCAAGGGCTCCCCGGCGGCAAATTTTGACAACTTAGGGTGGCCGCCTTGCGCGCCGAAGGGCGCCTTCCTCGAGGCTGCTCCTTGGAGCTAGCGTCCATGTGCTCATGAGGCGGCTGGACCCGAGACCCTTTGGTCTTGGTCACCGCTGATGCATCGAAAACCCATGCGCAGATACTCAGAGATGGACGCCTTTCTCCCGCTGTGCTGCGCTTTCTGTTTACCCAAGGGCAGGCCACAGCGGCGAAAGCCCGCCCTCGGTCGCAAGTCAAGGACCCGATTGCCGCTCTGATCCTCGCTGCTGCCAGAGTAGGGATGGAGTTTGCTGACCACTGGACCTTGCACGAAGCCTCGGATGAGGTTTGGTCCCTGGCTTCTGTCTCGCCTGCGTTCGTGGCTCGCCGTGCCTCGCTTTGCCGCTCGGCGCCTGTCAGGCCACCGTGGCCTCAGCAAAATTTGACAAGGCAGAGGCTGGATTGGTTATTTTTTTGATGGCCCTTCAACGAAAGGCTGCACTGTAAGGTGATAGGCGACGATGACGGGGTGGAGTTGGGCACTGGCGGGGCTTGGGGGTTGCGGGGGCAGAGGACCTTGAAAGACCTTGTCATGGGCTCGCACCGGTGCCAGCAAAGGCTGCATCAGCACGACTCTCAGCTTGAGGCAGGCTGCCTCATTTGTCACGGTGCCCGTGGCGCCCTTTTTCACAGGCGCCTTGCGTGCCCTGCCCGTGCAGCTTGGCGCCATATATATATATATATATATATATATATATATATATATATATATATATGATCACGCCCCTAAGAAAAGTCTCCCAGTCCCAGTCCCAGTCCCTGGCCGAGTCCGCAGCGAAAGGGGCCGCTGCACCTGGCTCCCTCCGGCTGGCCCCCTGGCTGGGCTGCCGACGCCCGCGGTCGCCTTAGGCGGCCCGACGGGCCCGCCGGCCACCGCGCGGTCTTCGCGCCGCCAGCCGCCGCCGCCCGCCGCCCGCCCGGCCGAGCCGCCCTGCGTGCCTCGGCCTCCGGAGGCTTCCGGCGGCGCCCGGGAGCCGCGGAAGCTCTCGAGGCCCTGGCCCGGCCGGCTCCCCTCCGCGCCCGGGCAAGGCCGCCCGCGAAGGCCGCCAGAGCTGCCCCAGCCCGGCGGCCCGCGGCCGCAGCAGCGCCCGCCAGCCCTGCCCGCCTGCCGTGCGAGCGCCTGCCTGCCCAATCCCAGCCCTGTAACCCGCGACGTCGGGTCCCAGCTTCGCGTCCAGCATCGCGCTGAGCAGCACGAATGCCTGTTGCCACTGCCCCCTCTTCTCGCCCGCGCTGATCCCAGCATTGTAGCTGATGACACTTGACGCCACCTTCGCCTCCCACATCTCGCTGAGCAGCGAGAGAGCCCGCTGCCACTGCTCGCCGTTCGTGCACGCGCTGATCCCAGAGCTGTAGCTGATGACATTTGGCTCCACCTTCGCCTCCCGCATCTCGCTGAGCAGTGGGAGAGCCTGCTGCCACTGCTCGCCGTTCGCACACGCTCTGATCCCCGGGCTGATCCCAGAGTTGTAGCTGATGGCATCTGGCTCCGACCTCACTTCCCACATCTCGCAGAGCAGCGATAGAGCCCGCTGCCACTGCTCGCCTTTCGTGCACGCGCTGATCCCAGAGCTGTAGCTGATGACATTCGGCTCCGATCTCACTTCCCACATCCCGCTGAGCAGTGATAGAGCCCGCTGCCACTGCTCGTCTTTCGCGCACGCGCTGATCCCAGAGCTATAGCTGATGGCATCTGGCTCCACCTTCGCCTCCCGCATCTCGCTGGGCAGTAAGAGAGCCCGCTGCCACTGCTCGCCTCTCGCGCATGCGCTGATCCCAGAGCTGTAGCTGATGGCACTTGGCGCCACCTTCGCCTCCCACCTCTCGCTGAGCAGTGGGAGAGCCTGCTGCCACTGCTCGCCGTTCGCGCACGCGCTGATCCCAGAGTTGTAGCTGATGGCATCTGGCTCCAACCTCACTTCCCAAATCTCGCAGAGCAGCGATAGAGCCCGCTGCCACTGCTCGCCTTTCGTGCACGCGCTGATCCCAGAGCTGTAGCTGATGACACTTGGCTCCACCTGCGCCTCCCGCATCTCGCTGAGCAGTGGGAGAGCCTGCTGCCACTGCTCGCCGTTCACACGCTCTGATCCCAGGGCTGATCCCGGAGTTGTAGCTGATGGCATCTGGATCCGACCTCACTTCCCGCATGTCGCAGAGCAGCGATAGGGCCCGCTGCCACTGCTCGCCTTTCGCGCACGCGCTGATCCCAGAGCTGTAGCTGATGACATTCGGCTCCGATCTCACTTCCCACATCCCTCTGATCAGTGATAGAGCCCGCTGCCACTGCTCGTCTTTCGCGCACGCGCTGATCCCAGAGCTATAGCTGATGGCATCTGGCTCCACCTTCGCCTCCCGCATCTCGCTGGGCAGTGAGAGAGCCCGCTGCCACTGCTCGCCTCTCGCGCATGCGCTGATCCCAGAGCTGTAGCTGATGACACTTGGCTCCACCTTCGCCTCCCGCATCTCGCTGAGCAGTGGGAGAGCCTGCTGCCACTGCTCGCCGTTCGCGCACGCGCTGATCCCAGAGTTGTAGCTGATGGCATCTGGCTCCAACCTCACTTCCCAAATCTCGCAGAGCAGCGATAGAGCCCGCTGCCACTGCTCGCCTTTCGTGCACGCGCTGATCCCAGAGCTGTAGCTGATGACGCTTGGCTCCGCCTTCGCCTCCCGCATCCTGCTGAGCAGCGAGAGGGCCCGCTGCCACTGCTCGCCGTTCGTACACGCGCTGATCCCAGGGCTGATCCCAGAGTTGTAGCTGATGGCATCTGGCTCCAGCCTCACTTCCCACATCTCGCAGAGCAGCGATAGAGCCCGCTGCCGCTGCTCGCCTTTCGCGCACGCGCAAATCCCAGAGCTGTAGCTGATGACGCTTGGCTCCACCTTCGCGTCCCGCATCTCGCTGCGCAGTGGGAGAGCCTGCTGCCACTGCTCGCCGTTCGCATACGCGCTGATCCCAGGGCTGTATCTGATGCCATTCGGCTCCAACCTCACTTCCCACATCCCGCTGAGCAGTGATAGAGCCCGCTGCCACTGCTCGTCTTTCGCGCAGGTGCTGATCCCAGAGCTATAGCTGATGGCATCTGGTTCCACCTTCGCCTCCCGCATCTCGCTTGGCAGTGAGAGAGCCCGCTGCCACTGCTCGCCTCTCGCGCATGCGCTGATCCCAGAGCTGTAGCTGATGACGCTTGGCTCCGCCATCACCTCCCATCTTCCTCCTCCTCCTCCACGTCCTGACTCCCTGGCTCGCTGCCACTGCCCGCTGACGTCGAGCGCGATTATCTTCGCCTCCTCCTTCTCCTCGACCTGGTCCTGCTCGTCCGCTGCCTTCTCCTCCTCTTCTATCTCCTCCTCTGCCGCCTCGCTCTCCTCCCCAGCTCGCTGCCACTGCCGCTGCCCATTTTTCGCACGCGCGCAGGCCCCAGCGATGCAACTGATGACGTTGGGCCCCAGTTTGGGAATCAGCAGCGCCATAGCCTGCTGCCGCTGCTCCCTTGTCTCGCAGGCGCGGCTGGGTCTGGACTCCAGGCGGGGGCGGGGCGGGCGGGGGACGGAGGGCGAGGGGGCGAGGGGCACGAGCCGGGCCCGAACGGCGAGGGGCGAACGACGCGGGGGCAGGGGGCGAACGAGACGGGACCGAGACGAGGGGACAAAGGCCGAGGGAAAGGCGAGGGGAAGGGGCGGTGGGCGTCGTCGGTGCGCGTCGTCGTGCAGGTGCGCGTCGTTGCTGCTGGTCGTTGCAGGTGGTGCCCGTCTTTGCTGGGGGTCGTGTTGCCAGTCGGAATTGGTGCTGGTCGCAGTCGTGGTGGTGCTGCTGCTGGTCGTGGTCGTGTTGGTGGTGCTGCTGCTGGTTGCGGTCGTGGTAGTGATGCTGCTGGTCGCAGTCGCGGCGCTGCGAGTCGTAGTCGTGGTGGTGTTGGTGGTCGCAGTCGTCGTGGTGCTGGTTGTGCTGGTGGTGCTGGTCTTGGTGGTGGTGCTGCTGCTGCTGGTCGCAGTCGTGGTGGTGCTGCTGCTGGTCGCAGTCGTGGCGTTGCTGGTCGCAGTTTTGGTGCTGCTGGTCGCAGTCGTGGTGGTGCTGCGGGTTGCAGTCGTGGTGGTGGTGCTGGTAGTGGTTCTGCGGCTGGTCGCAGTCGTGGCGCTGCTGGTCGCAGTCGTGGTGCTGCTGGTCGCAGTCGTGTTGGTGCTGCTGGTCGCGGTTGTGGTGGTGCTGCTTGTCGTGGTGGTGCTAGTCGTAGTAGTGGTGGTGCTGCTGGTCGCCGTCGTGGTGGTGCTGGTTGTGCTGGTGGTGCTGGTGCTGCTGTTGGCCGTGGTGGTGGAGCTGCTGGTGGCAGTCGTGGTGGTGCTGCTGCTGGTCGTGGTCGTGGTGTTGCTGGTGGCAGTCGTAGTGCTGCTGGTAGTAGTCGTGGTGGTGCTGCTGGTCGCGGTCGAGGTGGTGCTGCTGCTGGTCGTGGTGGTGCTGCTGCTGGTCGCGGTCGTGGTGGTGCTGGTTGTAGTCGTGGTGGTGCTGCTGGTCGCAGTCGTGGTATTGCTGGTTGTGCTGGTGGTGCTCGTCGTGGTGGTGCTGCTGGTCGCTGTCTCGGTGCTGCTGCTCCCGGTTGCGGTCGCGGCGCTGCTGGTCGCAGTCGTGGTGCTGCTGGTCGTGGTCGTGGTGGTGCTGCGGGTCGCGGTCGTAGTGGTGGTACTGCTGGTCGTTGTCGTGGTGGTGCTGCTGCTGGTCGCAGTCGTGGTGCTGCTGGTCGCAGTCGTGGCGCTGTTGGTCACACTCGTGGGGCTGCTGGTCGCCGTCGTGTTGGTGCTGGTGGTGCTGCTGGTCGTGGTGGTGCTGCTGGTCTCTGTGGTGTTGCTGCTGGTCGCAGTCGTGGTGGTGCTGGTCGTAGTGGTGGTGGTGCTGCTGGTCGCAGTCGTGGCAGTGGTAGTGCTGGTTGTGCTGGTGATGCTGGTCGTGGCGGTGCTGCTGGTCGCAGTCTCGGTACTGCTGCTCCCGGTTGCAGTCGTGGTGCTGCTGGTCGCTGTCGTGGTGCTGCTGGTCGTGGTCGTGGTCGTGGTGGTGCTGCGGGTCGCAGTCGTGGTGGTGGTGCTGCTGGTCGCTGTCGTGGTGGTGCTGCTGCTGGTCGCAGTCGTGGGGTTGCTGGTCGCCGTCGTGGTGGTGCTGGTGGTGCTACTGGTCGTGGTGGTGGTGCTGCTGGTCGTTGTGGTGCTGCTGCTGGTTGCAGTCGTAGTGGTGCTGGTCGTAGTCGTGGTGGTGCTGCTGGTCGCAATCGTGGTAGTGCTGCTTGTGCTGGTGGTGCTGGTGGTGCTGGTGGTCGTGGTGGTGGTGGTGCTGCTGGTCGTAGTCGTGGTGGTGCTGCTGGTCGCAGGCGTCGTGCTGCTGGTCGCAGTCGTGGTGCTCCTGGTCGTGGTCGTGGTGGTGCTGCTGGTCGCTGTCGTGGTGGTGGTGCTTCTGGTCGCAGTCGTGGCGCTGCTGGTCGCGGTCGTGGGGCTGCTGGTCGCCGTCGTGGTGGTGCTGGTGGTGCTACTGTTCGTGGTGGTGCTGCTGCTGGTTGCAGTCGTGGCGGTGCTGGTCGTAGTCGTGGTGGTGCTGCTGGTCGCAATCGTGGTGGTGCTGCTTGTGCTAGTGGTGCTGGTGGTGCTGCTGGTCGTGGTGGTCGTGGGCGCTCCTGGGGCTCTCTCGGGTTTCACCGAGGGCCTTGGCCATCTGGGTGCCACCTTGAGGCCTCAGAAAACTATCGAAAACGAACGAGCGACGATGCAACAAACATTGATTTAGTCACCTTGAGTCCCGGTAGTCTGCTGAAGCGAACGGGCGACGATGTGACAGACATCGCAAGGTGTTGAAGGGTGTTGGTTTCCTAGGGGGCCCCATGGCAGTCTCGGAGGCCTCGTGGGGCCGTCTTGGAGCGTTCTCCGAACCTCCTGGATTACCTGCGCCTTCGTGGGCCCTCTTCAGCTATCCGGGGCCATCTTGGAGATCGTCTTGGGGTTTCGGAGTCGCTGTGGGGGCCGTCTTGGGTCATCTTGGGCGCTCCTTCTACCCGCGACACCCCGTCTAGGTCCACGGGGGGGCGCCAAAGCCTCGCCCGAGGCTCTACGAGTCAACGTTTTCTCAGGGGGGGCGAAATGGAAAGCCACGCGGGCGAACTGCTAGAACGTGCAAAAACTAATTACGCACCCGAGGACCCCCACATACTTATATTATGGCTGAGGTGATGATAGCTGAAGTGAAGCATGTGAGAATGATGTTGGTGGCCGTTGCCCCGCCGATACCGTTGGGGACGTCACTCAAGAGGAGAAGTGGAAGAGGAGAAGCGCCGCGCCAGCCACACTTTGCGAGCCCGAAACAGATAGCGACTGCACCCCCAAGGCACCATCCCGTTATGGCGTCGAGAAAGTGCCACGCCTGCCACGCTTTGCGGAGCCGCGCTTGCTATGCCCTGGACGTCCGTCGTACATAGTGGCCGCGGTGAGGGACCAACCCTTGTGCACCCTCTATGGTGTCGAGAAGGTGCCGCGCCTGCCACGCCCCGCGACCCTGGGGCGGATAGCGACCTCGGTGAGGGACCACCCCCTGCGCACCCCGTGTGGCGTGGAGAAAGTACCACGCCCGCCACGCCCCGCGACCCTGGGACGGATAGAGGCCGCGGTGAGGGGCCACCCCCTGCGCACCCCGTGCGGTGTCGAGAAAGCGCCACGCCCGCCACGCCCCGCGACCCTGGGACGGATTGAGACCGCGGTGAGGGACCACCCCCTGCGCACCCCCTGTGGTGCGGAGGAAGTGCCACGCCCCGCGACCCTGGGACGGATACAGACAGCAGTGAGGGACCACCCCCTGCGCACCCCCTGTGGTGTGGAGGAAGCGCCACGCCCGTCACGCCCCGCGACCCTGGGACGGATACAGACCGCATTGAGGGACCACCCCCTGAGCACCCCGTGCGGTGTCGAGAAGGTGCCGCGCCTGCCACGCCCCGCGACCTTGGGACGGATAGAGACCGCGGTGAAGGACCACCCCTCTGTGCACCGCCTTTATGGTGTGGAGGAAGCGCCACGCCCGCCACGCCCCGCGACCCTGGGACGGATAGAGACCGCGGTGAGGGACCACCCCCTGCACACCCCCTTATGGTGTGGAGGAAGCGCCACGCCCGCCACGCCCCGCGACCCTGGGACGGATAGAGACCGCGGTGAGGGACCACCCCCTGCGCACCCCCTATGGTGCGGAGGAAGTGCCACGCCCGCGACCCTGGGACGGATACAGACAGCAGTGAGAGACCACCCCCTACGCACCCCCTGTGGTGTGGAGGAAGCGCCACGCCCGTCACGCCCCGCGACCCTGGGACGGATACAGACCACAGTGAGAGGGACCACCCCCTGTGCACCCTCTATGGTGTCGAGAAAGTGCCGCGCCTGCCAGGCCCCACGGCCCTGGGGCGTGCCTGCCACGCCCCGCGACCCTGGGACGGATAGAGACCGCGGTGAGGGACCACCCCCTGCGCACCCCGTGTGGTGTCGAGAAAGCGCCACGCCCGCCACGCCACGCGACCCTGGGACGGATAGAGACCGCGGTGAGGGACCACCCCCTGCCCTTTATGGTGCCGAGAAAGTGCCACCCCCGCCACGCCCCGCGACCTTGGGACGGATAGGGGCCGCGGTGAAGGACCACCCCTTGCGCACCCCGTGTGGTGTGGAGGAAGCGCCACGCCCGCCACGCCCCGCGACCCTGGGACGGATAGAGACGCACTCCCCATGGTGTGGAGGTAGCGCCACGCCCGCCACGCCCCGCGACCCTGGGACGGATAGAGACCGCAGTGGGGGACCACCCCCTACGCACCCCCTGTGGTGTCGAGAACAGCGCCACGCCCGCCACGCCCCGCGACCCTGGGACGGATAGAGACCGCGGTGAGGGACCACCCCTCTGCACACCCCCTATGGTGTCGAGAAAGCGCCCCGCCCGCCACGCCCCGCGACCCTGGGACGGATAGAGACCGCGGTGAGGGACCACCCCCTGCGCACCCTGTGTGGTGTGGAGGAAGTGCCACGCCCGCCACGCCCCACGACCATGGAACGGATACAGACCGCAGTGGGGGACCACCCCCTGTGCACCCTCTATGGTGTCGAGAAAGTGCCACGCCTGCCACGCCCCGCGACCCTGGGACGGATGGAGACCGCGGTGAGGAACCACCTCCTGCGCACCCCGTGTGGCGTGGAGAACGTACCACGCCCGCCACGCCCCGCGACTTTGGGACGGATAGAGAGGGGAAGAGGGAGGAGTGAGTGAGCGCGGGTGGGGCGCGGCAGAGAAGAAAGCAGTAACCACACGAAGCATGCCGCCTTTCCCGCGCGGAACGCAAAATTGCATGCGATTTTCCTGTGGTCAACTGGACAACCAGCAAACTCGCCCGAGTGAACTGCCGGGTGGCCTGCCCGAGCGGTTACAAGAGCGAGTTGGCGAGTGAGTTTCGGGCGAGCTTTCCACTTGGGGAGGGTGGGCTGGAGGATGAGGCTGCGCATAATTGAATGGCTGCACCCTCGGGGCGACGGTCAGCCTGCCGCGAGGCGCGAAGTGCCCCAGGATTGCGTGCAACTGGCTGGGCCCACTCGCGCATTGAAAAGCACGCGCCGCTGCTGTCAGCACAGGTTGCTCATAGTTCGCAGCGCTCGAACGTAGAAGGGCGCCGCAGGCGAAGTGGGTCGTGATGTGCAATCCACGCGCGTCCCCCTTGTCCTCGCGGCCCTCCCTCTTCCTCGCCTCTCGCTCCGCCCCGTGTCTTGTTTACGACGCCCAGCTGGCTTGGGCGGCTGCAGCCGAAGCTTCTTTCATCCAAACTTTCAGGGCTGGCTCGAGGTGCAAGGCGCAGACGCTAGAGGTGAAGCGCGGGCGGGGCGAGTTGGGGGTGGGGCGCGTTTTTTTTGTCTGGGGGGGGGGGGAGCGCGGGGGCAGGCGCTGAGACCGCCACGGGCGACCGGGCGAGAGGGGGTGGATTCGCCGGCCGGGGAAAAAAGGGAAATAAAAAATAAAAGAATACCCTGTGACGTACCCAACCAAAGTACCCTGTGACGTACCCAACCCTTTCGACACGCGCGGCTTTCGCCCCCTGTCGCCACTCCTCCCCGGCAGGAAGGAACTGGCGAGTCCACGTGTTCCGCCAGCGGCATTGCCCGGCGACTCGCTGTGGCTGGGCTCGCGCGGCTCACCGTGGCCGAGCCCGCTCAGTGCAGCTCGCGCCGAGGCCGCCAGCCACGGCCCCAACCCGAGGTGCAGCGCGAGCGCAGCAGCCGCGAGGCCGAGCGCGCGCCAACCCCACGGCGCGAGGACCACGCTGAGCACGTTCCCGCCCAGGCCACCCAGGTCGTGGCGGCTCTCGACGCTGTCCGCGATGTAGAACTCCCGGAAGCAGATCTTCTCCGCGGCCACGGCGCCGAGGGCGATTATATCGAGCCAGGGAGCAAGAAGAGCGCCGCGGTCACCAGGAGCGTCGCGCGCGCGGGTGTGCCCATCCGTCCCCAATCGGAAACCTCGCCGCATGCCTTCACGTACTCCGCCTCCTTCGCCGCGCGCTTCCGCACTTCGTCGTGCCCTGGCCGATGCGTCTTTCAGAAGCTCCTCCTCCGACGCATCGTCTCGTTTCATGATGCCTCTAGGCGAAGACGACGGCGGCGCCTGCCTGGCAAGCAGCCGCGAGCCCTGTGGCCACAGGGGCAATTACACCCCACTTTCCTTCAGTGGCGCTCTCCATTGTCAACAAGACACCCACGAGGGTCTGCGGGATGATGCTCACGAAGATGATTGGAACTGTACCACGAAGCATTTGGGGAATGCCCAGCCGGAGTATGCCGCAGAGCACGCTCGCTGGGAAGTCGGGGCCTGCCACCAAGAGGCGCACCTTGGACAGCTTGAAGCCCTGTTCCTTGAGTGCTGCCTCCGTGGCCAAGACATCCACCTTGGTCACGCCAACGAACTGCTGCTCTTTTCCAGACGTGCTCATGAAATTGCCGAGCGCATACTGGACAAGGCGCGCTACAAACTTCGCCGCGCCTGCCGCGATACATGCCAGCACCAGGCCGTTCCAGATGCCGACGGGGCCCTCCTTCTGCGACAGTGCTCCAATCACGGCCAGCGAACATATAGACCCCACTCCCAGGGACGATGGGGTTCAAGAACATTCCCAGCCCGATAACCCACACCATCACGAAGATTGCGCCCATCTGTGGCCCCGCGGCTTCGCTTTCTCCATTCAGGTAGGAGGAGATGATGAATGCTGCCTTCGAGCCGACTGCGAGCACGACACACACTTCTGCCACCACACACGCCTTGCACAAGATATCTGCCCAATCCCTGTTATCCACGGACTGCAGAAATCTACTGTGGGATCGGGATCGCATAGACTGGTCGTCGACCCCGCTCTCTGCGCCGTTCTTGGCGCAGTTCTTCCGTATTTGTCCAGAGCCCTGTCGAAGGGAGTCATTATTTTCAGGCCTCCAACAGTGATCGCCTTCGCCCAGCCGGACTGCAAAAAGCTGATATGATATTCTTAACGAGTGGCGTATCCGTTTTTTTTGCTCGCGCTGGCTCACGCCTAGCCGAGGCCGCCGCGTGGGGCCCTGCCGTGGCCCGCCGCCCGCCGCCGTCGGCCTCGGCCTCGGGCCCCCCCGCAGCCCCCAAGATGTCGAAATCCGCCCGCACCACACGATAACGTGGGGCCCTCAGGATAGCGTGCATTGCTCAGCGCCTCCTCTCGGCGAGAATGTCCCGAGGCGAGGACCTCGCCCTATAGAGGGCCCCACGTCGCAGGGCCCCGTCTTGGACGTGCCGAGCACGAAACACATGATTTGTGCATTCTCGCCATTGCGTGGGGTCTTGAAGCTGCACTTTGGCTTCTATATGGGCCACGGGCCCGGGAAGGTCTTGAGGCGGAGCCACCGCGGCGCGGGAGAAGTGCAATCTCTCGCGTGTTCTGCTGGCTCGTTCGCAGGGTGCACACGCACGACACTGGGCAATGAACTTGGCAGTTTTCCGTCGCGTGATGATGGTTTTGATATTCTCGCCGCTGCGGGCTCCAGTGGTCTTCTCGGGCAACGTGAGGTGGCCGCCCGAGGGCCCGAGTAACTTTGTTCTAGGCCCTAAATGGGTCCGCAAGAATGCTTGCAGAGGGCACCAAGGGAGCACGAAAATGGCCCTAAGCAGACCAAATTCTCGGGAGAGTTGGCGCCAAACCGTCATTCATCGCAATGTAACTGGACCTCGTTGTGCACGAACAGATCCCCAGAGAGTTCAAGCTGACCCAGGACAGCCGAATTGAGATCACACATGGTTGAACATGGCAGATCAAACCTTCAGCTGTTGGCGAGTATGGCGGTCTCGCCCTAGCGGTTTCCAGTGAATGTCTCAAGTTCTGAGGTGGCCCAAGGATGGCGATGTTGTTGATGGTGGTGATTAATTGCATGATGCTGATCAGGGTGATTGTGTTGATGATGAAGATTGTGCTGATGATGCTGATGATGATGTTGTTGTTGAACATGACCATTATAGCACTGATGACCAAGCTGCGACTGACGATGGTGATGATGAGGATGATGAGTATGATGTTGTTTATGATT
>CAUYUJ010014658.1:120797-138297 GCA_963575745.1 Prorocentrum cordatum
GGTCCTGGGCCTGGCGGACCACCGGCTGCTGGTGCGCTACGCCATCCGCGGCGCGGGTGCGCCGGAGGACGCTTTCACGCTGCTGGTGCCGCTGCCCGAGCGCGAGCTGCGGAGCCTGACGGCCATGGACCTGTCGGAGGACGCCGAGTACCTCGCCGTCATCACCGAGGACGCTTCGGTGGTGATCGTGCCGCTGCTGGAGCTCATGTGCCTCTGCAACTCGAGCTGGGCAGACCTCGTGGCGGCGCGCCGGGGGGACAGGCGGCCACACCTGCTGCGGGACCCCCACGGGGATGATCCCGTGAAGGGCGCGCTGTCCTCCATGGCAAGCGCCTGGGCGGCCATGGGGCTCGCCGGAGGCGAGCTGTTCACCGAGTTCATCGGTGGCTCTGGCGCGGGTGGCGACGCGCGCGACTCTTCGGCGCTCAGATTCACCATCCCCACGGTCCAGCGCGAGAACGCCACCATCTCGTCTTGCGTTTGGTGGACGCGGGAGGCAGAGCCCGGGGGCTGCGGCAGCGCGCCAGGAGGCGGCGGCGCCACCACCAGCGTGGGCTCGGAGGACGGAGGCACCCGGGGCGTCGCTCAGGCGTCCGAGCACTACGTCGTCCTCGGCTCCCTGTGCGGCCAGCTCACCATCGTCGACGTGGCGCGGCAGGCCGAGGTGCGCAGCTTCCGCCTGGCGCCGATCGTGTGGCTGCAGCGGTGCCAGTCGCGCTCCAAGGAGTGGCTGCTGATAGAGACTGCGGCGGAGCCGAAGCACTGGCGGCTGCTGCTGGCTGCGACGATCGAGGGGAAGGCTGGCAGTCCGCCCGTGCTGTGGAGCATCACCGACGGCGTCGCGCTGCCCACCTCGGCGCACGAGAGCTTCGAGCTGGAACCGCTCAGCGGCATGCCGCCCCTCTACCAGCTGCTAGTCCTGCGGAAGGGGCGGGGGGAGGACTGCAGGGCCAGCCGCACGGGGTGGGCGGCCGCGGACTCGGAGGTGGTGGGGATGCTGGTGGACGACGACGTGGCGCCCGCCCGGGACGACGAGCTCCCGGCGCCGCTGTGCGTGCTGCTCTCGCTGCCGTCCATACCAGAGGAGCCCCTGGCGCGGATCGACCTGCCCATCTCGGCCGCGCCTCCCGGGGCTCCGGGGCGCAGGAGCCTGGCCGACGTCGTGCTGCTGCTCGGAGGGGGCATCGTGCTGTCGATCGTCCACATCAGCGACGGCCACGGCGGGGAGGAGACGGAGCTGTCCCTGAGCACCGCAAAGCCGCGGCCGTGCGAGGCTGGCATGGACCTCCCCAACACGCCCGCCAACACCATCATCCAGCAGTTCCGCGTCCCGGGCCGGGTGGTCGGAGGCCTCCCAGGGTACTCCACGTGGCCAGCAAGCTCCCGCATGGAGCGGGGCGCCATGGACACCGACATCGACGCCTGGTGCGGCAGGTCCGTCTGGACCACGCTGGCAGTAGTCTGGTCGCTCGCAGAGGTGTACATCCTGAAGGCGTCCTTCGCCCATCTCTGCGTGACGCTGCAGACCCAGTCCATGTGCAGCCTTGCCGGGCTGCCTGCGCGGGGCGCGGCGCCCAGGGCTGGCCCGCTCGGAGACACAGGACCGCCCGCTGGTGCGCTGCAGAGCCCGGAGCCCGCCTCCAAGGGCTCGGGCCCCGGGGAGCAGTTCGAGGGCGTGCTGCCGCTGGTCTGCTGGTCCTGGGACGTCGACTTCGACGAGCTGATGCTGCAGGCTGGCGAGCAGGCCTTCGCGAGCGCCCTCTTCGAGTCCAAGGACCGGGCCGTGCGCGCCGCGCTGGTGCTGTGGGCGCGGAGGTCCACCGACCTGGTGCCCCTGGGCCTGCTGACGGAGTGCTTCGGGCAGCTGGCGCAGGACGTGGCGGTGGTCCAGGCCCACGGTCCGGCCATCCTGCGGGTGCTCATGCCGCACTGGCCCGGTGTGGCGGCCGAGCTCGGCGGGGCGCGGGGTCCGGGCGGCCCGCCCGCCGGCGAGGTGGGGCCCGCTGCTGTCGCCTGGTTCTTGTCGCTCGCGGTGATGCTCCTCGTGGTGATGCACCCAAGGTGCACCGGGAGGGGCGAGTACACGCGGACGCGGCGCCCCGCCGCGAGCTCCAGCAGCGGGCCAGCTGCCCGCGACTTCGCGGAGGAGTGGCAGGCGTGGGTGTCCGCAAGGGTCACGGAACTGCTGAGCGGCGGGCGCGGTGCACCTCCCGAGAGTTTCGCCGTTCTCGCGGACGGCCTCCAGGCTGAGTTCGAGGCTTGGTGGCAGCGGGAGTGGCGCTCGGACCACGAGGCGGGCCACGGCGGCGAGACGCGCGGCGCAGGACTCGACTCCCCGTTGGCGCCAGCCCTGGAGGTGCCAGCCGCCAAGGACGAGTGGGGCCCCTGGCCACCGATGCCGCAGTTGCCGCTGGAGGCCGCGCGAAGGGGATCTGGCCGCGGCGCCGCGAGCCGCGCGGGCGCCAGCACTCTTCTCGCGGTTCCAGGCTCGCCTCGCGAGGCCGCGGAGGACTGCTGGTGTTCCAGGCTGCTGCTGCTGTGCGGGCTGCGGAAGCGCTGGCTGCCAACATCCACCAGCGACTTCTGCGCCCTCGCCAGCCACCTGGTGCAGCGGCACCTGCGCGGAGGGGGGCTGCTGGCCGCCTCGGCGCTGGTGGCCGTGCTCTTCCGGGGCCTAGCGCTGACGGCGTTGTCCGACGCCGCTGGGGGGGCAGACCCAGCGGCTGCGCGGCGGCAGCAGTTGCCCGCCGCTGTGCGAGAGGGTCTGGGCGTGGTGTTCTCGTTGTTGTCCTGCCTCGCGATCGCCAGGCCCGCTGACGCAGCCGAGGGGGCCTGGCGGGTGCTCTGGGAGGCGTTGTGCGCGTTGCGCCCAGGCTGCGCTGGGCTGGGCCCGGGCTGCAGCAACCTCAACGGGCAGGCCACTGCGGCCGCGGGCTGCGTGGAGCTGCTGCTGCGCGCGCCCGCCGCGTGGCTGGAGGCGGCGCTTAGCGCGGCGAGTCCTGGAGGCGGGGATTCGCCGCGGCTGCCGCCCTGGAAGGCGCCAGCGGGCTCGCGCGGCGGGCAGGCCTCGTGGTCGGAGGCGGACCAGCGCCTGCTCGATCTGATAGGAGAGCTGCCCGACTGGGGCCGTTGCGTCGAGCTGTGGCCGCAGTGGAGCTGGGAACAGGACGGCGGCGCCCGCGCCGCCCTGTCCTCGTCGCGGGCCTTCGGCGCCACAGCGCGGCACCCTCCGCCGCTGGGCGCCGAGGTGGGTGACCCGCGCGGCCCCTCCCATGCCCTGGCCTCGCTGGAGCGCTGGCTCCTCAAGAACGCGGCGGTCGGCGACGACCCGGCCACGGCGCAGGCAGGCGACGACCTGGGCGCCGCCGCCGAGCTCGAGCGCGCCGCCCAGCGCGCCGAGCCCCTCGACGGAGGGCCCCCGGGCGGCCTGGGGCTGCTGCAGCAGGCCGCGGCGGCCGAGGCGGCGCGCGGCTGCGCCGCTGGGGCCGGCGGCGGGGAGCGCCTCGGCCGCGCGGGCTGGTGGGCGGCGCTGTGCGCCAGGCACCCCGGGGCCCTGCCCACCCTCGTGCTGGCCCTCATGGCGGCGGAGCACCGCTGGGTCTGGGAGCTGCCCTGGGCGCCCGGCTTCCGGCTGCACCTCGCGCGCGCGCTCTTCGCGGCCCGGGCCGCGGCGGAGGCCTGGCCCGCGCCGGGCGCCGCAGAGGGGGCCCCGCCTGCGGCCAAAACCGTGCGGTCCTCCTCGTCCTGCACTCGTCTGTCGATCCGATCCCGATCCGATCCCGCGAGGATTCCGACGCGATCCGATCCGTTTCTGACCCGATCCGGTTTCGATCCAGCTCGAGCCCTGATGGAGGAGGAATGGGGGAGGAGGAGGAGGCGGAGGAGGAGGAGGAGGTGGCGGAGGGGGAGGAGCAGGAGTGACTGGAGGAGGATGAGGAGGAGGAGGAGGACGAGGACGAGGAATGGGATGATGATGATGATGCTGACGCTGCTGATGATGATCATGATGCTGCTGCTGCTGATGATGATGATGCTGATGATGATGATTTTTGATGCTGATGATGGTGAGTATGATGATCATGCTGGTGGTGGTGGTGATGCTGCTGCTGCTGCCGATGATGATGATCGATGATGATGATGATGCTGATGATGATCGATGATGATGATGCTGCTGCTGCTGACGATGATGTTGCTGATGTTGATGATGATGATGCAGCTGATGGTAATGACGATGATGAGGATCATGATGATGGAGGTGGTGATGATGCCGATGATGATGATGAGGAGGAGGAGGAGGAATATTAGGACGAGGACGAGGAGGAGAAGGAGGGAGAAGGAGAGGGAGAGGGAGAGGGAGAGGGAGAGGGAGAAAGAGAGGTAGGGGGATGATGATGACGATGCTGATGATGATGATGATGATGATGATGAGGAGGAGGCGGAGGAGGAGGAGGAGGAGGAGGAGGAGGAGGAGGACGAGGACGAGGATGAGGATGAGGATGATGCTGCTGATGCTGATGTTGGATGATGATGTGATGATGTAGATATATGATGATGTTGATGATGATGATGATGATGATGATGATGATGGTGATGGTGATGATGATGATGTGATGATGATGATGCTGATGATGTTGATGGTGATGTGATGCTGAATGCCTGATGATGTGATGATGAGATGATTTTGTGATTGCTGATGATGATGATGATATGATGATGTTGATGTGAGGTGATGATGATATGATGATGATGATGTGATGTGATGATGCTGATGCTGATGATGATGATGATGATGCTGTGATGCTGATGATTGCTAGTAGTATGTGTGATTGTTGATGATGCTGATGATGATGAGTGATGTATGATGATTGTAGTTTATGATGATGATGTTGATGATGATATGATGGATGATGATGATGATGATGATGGATGATGATGATGATGATGATGAGATGCTGATGATGCTAGGTGATGCATGATGCTGCTGCTGATGATGATGATTGAGGAGGAGGAGGAGGAAGAGGAGGAGGAGGAGGAGGAGAAGGACAAGGAGGAGGAGGAGGAGGAGGAGGAGGAGGAGGAGGAGGAGGAGGAGGAGGAGGAGGAGCAGGATATGGAGGGGGGAGGAGGAAGGCGAACCCGATCCGTTTCCGATCCGATCCCGCCTCGCTGCACGACCCGGCTCGGGCCTTCGGCCGTGCGCGCTGCCGGGGGCCAGCCCCCCCCTCCTTCGATGATCCCCAGGACGCGTGTCAGCCCAATGTGTGTTTGCCCCGCTCAGCTCCGCCGACGGCACGCCGCCTGCTTTGGCCTGAGCGGACTCTCTGCCTTGCCCTTTGCTGTCCTACCCTTTTCGTCGCCCCTGCCGAGGACCGTCCCTGCGGGCGCTGGCCTCGGCGAGGCGATGCCGCAGGCAGGGCGCGCGAGCAGGGAGCCCAAGGTGCGCCCTGCTCGAGCAGGAGGAAGTGGAGGAGGGGGAGGAAGAGGAAGAGGGATGAGGAGGAGGAGGAGGAGGAGGAGGAGGAGGAGGAGGAGGAGGAGGAGGAGAAGGAGGAGGAGAGGAAGGAGGAGGAGTGGCAGGAGGCGTCGGAGAAGGAGGAGGAGGAGGAGGAAAAGGAGGAGGAGGAGGAGGAGGAGGAGGAGGAGGACGAGGATATGTAGGATGCGCCGGAGAAGGAGGAGGAAAGAGGAGGAGGGGAGGAGGAGGAGGAGGGGGGGGGGGGTGAGGGGGGAGGAGGAGGCGGAGGAGGAGGAGGAGGAGAAGGAGGTGGAGAAGAGGACGAGGGTGAGGAGGAGGAGGAGGAGGAAGGAGGAGGAGGACGGAGAGGACGGGGGAGGAGGAGGGAGGAGGAGGAGAAGAGGGGAAGGAGGGGGAGGAGGAGCGAGAGGAGGAGGAGGACGTGGAGGAGAGGAGGAGGAGGAGATGGAGGAGGATGGAGGAGGAGTGAGGTGGAGGAGGAAGAGGCGGAGGAGGAGGAGGTGGAGGAGGAGGTGAGGAGGAGGAGGTGTAGGAGGAGGAGGAGGAGGAGGAGGAGGAGGAGGAGGAGGAGGAGGAGGAGGAGGAGGAGGAGGAGGAGGAGGAGGAGGAGGAGGAGGAGGAGGTGCGCCCTGCGCGATCCCGAGGATGCCCCCAGGTGCACCAGACCTCCAAGAGGTCCAGTGGGCTGTGCACGTCGGCCTCCCTTCTCGTTGCTCCTCTCCGCCAATGGTGATGGCGACGACGATGACGATGACGCCATCACCATCATCGTCACAATCATCGCCACCCGTCACCATCATCATTAGCAGCATCATCATGGTCAGCAGCAGCGTCATCATAATCATCATCAGCAGCATCATCATCATCATCATCATCAACAGCATCATCATCATCATCTTAATAATCATCATCATCATCGTCGCCATGACCATCACCATCCGATCACCATTCACAAAGTATCATCATCAGCAGCATCATCATCAGCATCAGCAATCATCATCACCTTCACCACCGCTACCACCATCACCACCATCACCAACATCATCACCACCATCATCATCACCATCATCAGCATCTTCACCATCACCACCACCAACATCATCACCATCACCATCGTCACCATCAGCATTACCACCATCACCACCGTAATCATTATCACCATTGCCATCATCATCGTCATCATCACCACCAGCATCATCATCATCATCAGCATCATCATCATTGTGATCATGTTCATCTTCATCTTCATCATCATCACCGTCAACGTCATCATCATCATCACCATTACCACAATCACCATCATATTCATCACCATCACCATCACCATCCTTACCATAAGCATCATGATCGACATCATCTACATCATCAGCATCGTTATCATAATGACCGTTAACACTATCATCACCATCATCACAACCTTCATCACCACCACCATCAACATCGCCACCATTGTCACCACCATCGTCATCAACACCATCACCATCATTGTCATCAACATCATCATCGCAGTCATCACAATCATCATCAGCAGCAGTATGATCACCATCATCACCATCATCATCCCATCACCATCATCATTATCGCCATTCATATCATCATCAGCAAGAGCAATGACATCATTATCATTACCACCACCATCATCGTCATCATCATCATCATCATCGTCATCGTCATCATCATCGTGATCATGTTCACCTTCATCTTCATCATCATCACCGTCAATGTCATCATCATCACCATTACCACAATCACCATCATATTCATCAACATCACCATCACCATCCTTACCATAAGCATCATGATCGACATCATCTACATCATCACCATCATCATCCCATCAACATCATCATTATCGCCATTAATATCATCATCATCAAGAGCAATGACATCATTATCATTACCACCACCATCGTCATCATCATCTTCATCATCATCATCATCATCATCGTCATCGTCATCGTCATCGTCATCATCCTCATCATCATAACCTCCTCCCTGGCTCCGTCTCGCGGGAAAGAACAGTACCCGCGTTCCTGCGCCCCCACGTGCGTCGATGCCGGTCTGATTCGTCCGCATCCTTGCCCCCTTTCTTTCGTGATCCCGCCCGCCTTCTCGTCTCATCGACCCCGTCCAGGTCCAGACCGCTCGCCCCTCCCGCGTGGGCACCGGGGGAGCGTGGAGGTCGCCGAGCGGCAGAGCGCGTCAGGGATGGACCCCCCGAAGCGAAGCGTCACGACCGCCACGAGAGGGGGGACACGAGGACGGTCGATGGCCATGTGCCATGAGGCCGAGTGCACTCGAGGCGTGCCAGAGAGGGCCCTGCCTTCGAGGGTCGAAGGAGTTACCATCTCTCCCCTGCGGCGGAAGGGCGGCGGAAGGTGGCGGAAGTCAAAGACGCGCCCCCAAGGGATGGAAACGTTTGTAGGGTCAGGGTTTCCGTGATCCGCCGCTTGATGTGGACAGCTCGGGCGAGAGCCGAATGCACATGCGGCCGTGCGTCTCTCCGCAGCTCGGCCATGGCGTGGCCGGGCACGCTGGCCTCCCGCGCGTGTATCTCGTAGCTCTGGCGCGTGGCCTGCGTGCGTGCGTGCGTGCGTGCGTGCGTGCGTGCGTGCGTGCGTGCGTGCGTGCGTGCGTGTGTGTGTGTGTGTGTGTGTGTGTGTGTGTGTGTGTGTGTGTGTGTGTCTGGGTGTGTGTGTGTGTGTGTGCGTGCGCGCGTGTGTGTGTGTGTGCGTGTGTGTGTGTGTGTGTGCGTGTGTGTGTGTGTGTGTGTGTGTGTGTGTGTTTGTGTGTGTGTGTGTGTTTGTGTGCGTGGGTGGGTGCTCCAAGCTTCCTGGTTAGAAGATGGGGTCCTTCGGAGCCGTCGTCGTGGAGCAGTGCACGGCCAGAGCTCTCGAGTTCTCAGCTCCTGTAGGCGGAAACGTCCGCCGCTTACGCTCTTGGTTTTGTCGGGACGCCCGGATGTCACGGGAGCAGAAGGAGCAGCGGCCGCAGTCTGATAGCACGTGCACGCATGTGATCACACTTGTGTCAGGATCGCACTTGTACTCAGCATCGTTGCCACGCCATGCAGCGAGGGACTGCGAAGAGTTGTTGCAAATATGTGGGCATGCGTGAAGTGTGTGCTTCTGTTCCGCAGTTAGCAACGCTCGAGCCAGATGGTAGCCTCGTTTGGGCCATGCCACTGCTATCGGGCAAGCCACGGGATAAGCTTGTGGCGGGCGCGCTGCTGCTTGTCACCTGTGTATGGGCGGCGTGGAAGGCGGCTCGCCTCCCTGAGCCGTTTCCCAACGCTCTGCCACGACTGCTTGCCGGCCCTATGTCTACAACTCCTCGCCCTCCTGCCCATGATTCTCGTCCTTCTCTCATCATCTTTCACCCTTTCCTCCTCCTTCTCCTCTTTCTTCTGCTCCCCCTCCTTCTCCGGACCCTGGGCAAGCTGCGGGCGCGCGAACTTGATTAAGCAGGAGGGAGTCTAGAGCGCTGGCAGCACACATCGCGCTTTCAGCAGTTTTTGTGCACGGATGGGTTCACAGTGGAAACCCATTCCAAGAGACACCCTGCTTGACTCCAGGGTGCCCTGGGTTTGTTGGGTTTCGATGGTTCTGCCATGGCAAGTGTGACGCTCCCACACCATAACCGAGCGAAGTCCTGGGGTCTCAGGGTCGGGCTTCTCGTTGAAGGTTTCTTGTGGTCGAGCTCCTACAGTCATCCCGCATGGGAAGGACGGGCAACCTTCCCAAGGGTACCCTTGCTTACTTGCCTCCTCGGCCCATCCTTGGCCGCTTTCGTTGGCCGCGCCTGGCTCGAAAAGTCTCGAAACGGCCTTCCAAGGCCCTTACATCCTTATCGTGCATCCTTCTGGTAGGGGCCGGCTGCAACACGCATTCGCTCGATCCTGCTGTTCAGGAGGCGCTGCTGCCCCCAGAGAACCCCCACGAGCTCGGCCGTCGCCGCCGCCTCCCCCTTGTCCCCCTCGCCCACAGCTGCACAGTCCGGATGTGAATCTCCACTCTCCCCTGATGCCCTGTGTGTTGGGGGGGCGTCCCCTCTCGCATATGGCTGTTTCGGATGCTGAAGTTCAAGCGCTGTTGAGGTCTAGGTGTTTTTTGCCCATTGTTCATTCTCTGGCCGTTCAAAACGGGCGTCCTCGCTGCAGCGCTCCGCCTGCTCCCGCTGTTGAGGCCCACTCTCGCCACAGCGCGGGTCACACTCCTAGATCCAATTCGTTGCTCGCCCTTGTCGCTCCTATCCTGTTCCCTCCTCCGCCTTTCCCTGGTCCTCCTGCTCCTCCTGCTCCTGCTGCTACTGGTTCTCCTTCCTCGTCATCATTCTGCGCCTCCTCCTCCTCCTCCTCCTCCTCCTCCTGCGCTCCGCCACCACATCCTCCTTCCCCTGCTCGTGCAATGTACAAGGTCCCCTTGCTGATTGCGCACTACACGATGGGGTCACGCTGGGGACCAAAACCATCTGGAACACTCTGGCGGGCGCATGCAAAAGAATTCGGCGCAGCGGGAAGGGATGAGCAGGAGGGGCAGGATGTTAGATGTGGCGCGAGCGCACTGCGCTTGTCCTCCTCCGCTTTCCCGCGCCACCTCTCCCTCCTCACCCTCGTCCGCCTCCGCCATCCTGCTGCCCCTCCTCCTTTTTTCCCGAGGTATGCTCCCTGCCGGCCCTAGTGAGAAGTCAGGGCTGTTGCCCAACCAAATCGCAGGGTATTTCGCAGAAGCGCGCAAGGCATAAGTCTAGGTGTGTTGACGTTGACCCCATTATGCGGATGTCCTGTGTCCTGTCCTCTTTTTTCCGCCTCCTCCTCCTTTTTCCTCCTCTCCCCCCGCTTCCCCTCCCCTCCCTCCGCTTCCCTGGTGCTGATGGCCAGTTGTGATGGGCCTGCCACCTGGGATGTTCGTTGTGCTCGCAAGACGGCCTTGAGAATCGAAGGAAGAAAACGCCATAGACATAAACTTTTGGCGCTCCGAGCGGGTTTCTTGGATCCGCGCTGGGGCCCCCTGGCTGCGCCTCCGGCGCCGCCCCTGGCGCGCTCCGCGCGCCAGGGAGGGGGACACAGCGCGGATCCAAGAAATACGCGCGGAGCACCAACAGTTTATTTTTATTTCTTATTTCTTTTCTTCATCTAGAGAAGGGGGGGGGGGGGGGGCGCATTGTCCCTGGTTGGCTCCCAGTCGCCTGGGGGAGGGGGTGTATACTAACAGGGAACAGTGATTCAGCCCCCCCCCTTTGGAACCAAAGGGGGGAGGGGGGGGTAGCTTCGAGCAGAAGGGGGTCAAGAGTAGAGGGGGGTAGCTGAGCCTTCCCCTCCCTTTGGAAAGGGGGGGGGCAGTTTCGGAGTGGCGAAACGGGGGGACGGGGGGGTAGCTTCAGGGGGGAGGCGAAAAGGAGGGGAGGGGGGGAGCTTCCGGCAGGGGAGGTGGAAGGGAGGAGGGGGGTAGCTAAGGGGGGACCCCCCAACCTTTGCTCCTTCGATGTGGGCGCGCCCTCTCAGAAGTCTCGAGGCCGGGTGCCGCCCGCGTGTGAGGCTTCCACGAGGCGGTGAACCACCACGCGGCCAGGGCAACCGCCCATTTTTACCCTCGTGACTCCGCAAGTCGCTTCCTAGCGACGGAGTGCATTTCGGCTTGCGTCTCCCCCCCCCTCCTCCTCCCCCTCCTCTTCCTCCTCCTCCTCCTCCTCCTTCTCCTCCTCCTCCTCCTCCGCCTCCGCCTACCTCTCCTCCTCCTTGTCCTCCTTCTCCCTCCCCCAACTCCTGCTCCGCCTGCTCTTCCATCAACTTCTCCTCGTCTGGCCACCAGAGGTGCTGGCAGGACAAGCCGGTCGCTTCCGCAGATAATCGCGCTCCGTTGGTGACGCCGGAGTTCAAATCTATCAACCGTTACACGCATGGGGCGGTGGTTTTTAAACTGTGACTCTCGCTTTAGCGCCGCGCACAGTCGTCTTTGAAACTTCCCCAACAGTTACAACCATGGATTGGGGCCGTTTTCGAAATGTGGCTCTCGCCTGGGGCGTCGCGCGCATTCGACATACAGTCGAGCGGGACTCCTCCCGAAAAGCCAGGCCAGCGTTTCTCAATCAACTTGGTGGAAAGTTGGCCCAGTTTCTTGGTCACGTTCGTTCCTCCAGCGCTGACAGCAGAAAGTTGCCCAAACTCGTTTCAAGACATGTCGGGGATGCTGGCCCAGGTTTCTTAAATTATAGATTGATGGATCGCATCTTCGGCTGTAACGATATTCAACGGCCATGCGGACGGAGGGACGGGAGGTCAGTATAGGGATCTCGCCTCATCGCCGCTCGCAGTTGTTTTAACATCTAGCTGGAATTACCAGGATGGCGGGTGGTTCCTCTTCAAAGTTTCGCTCTCTTCTCAATCCCACGCGTATTCGCGTACACATTTTCCATCGGCTACATGGATGAAAGAGGGGTTGTTTTCAAATCGTGGCGTTCGCCTTAGCGCCGCACGCGTTCGTCTCAGCTATTCTTCACGGGCGCACGGATGCAGAGAGGTTGTGGTCAACATGTGGTTGTTGCCTTGCCGCTGAGCACATTCGTCTCGATATCTCCCAACATCTGCGCAGATGGAGGGCTGCTCCGTTTTCAGCATGTGCTTCAGACTCTCTGTCTTTCTATTACCGGGTAGCTAAACGCCGCGCAACAGTTGCAAGTTGCAGGGATGCGCCCTGAAAAACTGAGGGAATCCCCAAGACTGGCATCGTGATGAGGCGATGCCCAGCTCAGGGACAGGGATATGCTCCCGGCTGGTAAGCGTCTCGTTTTCAAAACCAGAGGTTCTGTTTGATCTTCCCTTGAGCCGTAGGGTCCTGCAGCGTCGCCGTCCCTTTTAGCTGGCAGCGTGGGTGTCAGCTCCTGTCGGGCACGGGGCTCCTCGCTTGAATGTTTGCAGGAGTCGGGGGCGGAAAAGAGGGGGGTGATAACAAGGGGGGGGGATATCATGGCGTGGGCCATGATATTTCCCCAGATTTCGTGGCGCCTCTTCTTATTTCATTACGTCCCTGGCCCCCCCGCTGGGCCGCGCACATGCCGCCGGTCGTGATTTGCACCCCCCCCTCTTGGACACCCCCCTCTTGGCTGCTCCCCCAGGAGCACGGGGCGCTCGTCCTTCAAAGGGGGGGGCACGGTCCGCAGGCGAGAGGTGCTCGTCTGCGGCGGGCGGGGAAGGGACCCAGGGCGGCTGGTCGTGATGCAGGAGGAGGAGGATGGAGGAGGAAGAGGAGGAGGAGGAGGAGGAGGAGGAGGACAAGGAGGACGAGGAGGAGGAAAAGAAGGAGGAGGAGGAGGACAAGGTGGAGGATGCATCTTGGGTGTGCCTCTGCCCCCTCTCCTCTTCTTCCCCTTCCTCTGTCCGTGTGCCTCATTGGCAGCTGATCCCCGTCGCACCACGAAACGTGTTGGTGGGGGCGGTCCTGGCGTTTCGCCCGAGATGCCCCTCGCGGGTTTATCATGATGAAGCTTGGCAGGAGCAACCGCTGCAAGGATGGAGGGAAGTGGCTTTCAAAACCGGGGCGCTCGCCCCAGCGCCGCGCGCATGCGTCGTGAAAGCTTGTGGCAGTGGCAGAACTGGATGGGGGGTGCGCGACGCTACGGCGAGGGCCCAGTGCTGAAACGAAGCAGCCCGCCTGCATTGCTGCAGCTGCTGCGAGCACGTCTCACGAATGTGCGCGGCGCTCAGGTGAGAGCCCCGTGGCGAGTAGGAGCCACCCTCCATGCCTGCAGCTGCTGCAAGCTCTTGGGACCAGTGTGCCCTTCGCTACGGCGACAACCCTGATTTGAAACCCACCGCCCCCATTCATTCGTGCAGGTGTTGTAAGTGGTTTTCAGCGAGGCCGTGCAGCGCTAAGGCGAGCGCCGCAGGCCGTGTTCGTAGGCCTTGGGTGTTTATTTGTCGCTGCTGAGCGAATTCCAGTAGCTGGTTTCCATGGGTGGCCTGGTCGCCCCAGACGGCCCCCGGAGGCGCGCAGGAGCCACCGGGCGTGGAAGGCGGCGGGGCGATGGCCAGGGTGCCGGATGTCACGGCCACGGCCATGGCATCTTCCGATGTGGCATTGTCCCCTCTTTGTCTCTCAGCACGCCCCCCTGGCGTCCCCCAGGCCGCGCACGTGCCCTGGGCGACACGACCCCCGTCGGCTCCGCCCCGCGCACACTCGTCCCACGAGCTCTGCAACAGCCGCGCGGACGGAGGGTGAAGGCCCCTCGTCGAAGCGCCTTGTCCGCCGTAGCGCCGGACACCATGCACCAGCCTCGAACGTATCCCTATCCCTACGATCACTAGCCACCAAACCACCCCAACCCAACCCGAAGGCCCAAATTGGCCCTCGATTTCCATTGGGGGGGGGGTCGGGAACGATCGAGAAAGCACATGGAACCCGTACCCCCCCCAACCCGAAATCCGGGCCAAATTCGGATCTTCGGGTTGGGTTGGGGTGGTCTGGTAGGTAGTCATAAGATTGACACGCCAAAAGTCGATGACGCCCAGCATAGGGATAGGGATATGGTCCAGGCTGGCAGACCACGGGCTGCATCAGCTCGCGACGGCCACCAGGATGGAGGGCGGCTCCTGCTCTGTGCCACTCGGAAGTCTCCAGAGATCTCATAACCTCCACGCCTCGCTCCAGGGGAGCCGAGGATCGGGCCCAGACCCTGGGCGTTGTCTCGGAGCCTCTCGTCTTCGCGGAGCGTTCGTGCGTGCGGACCTGGGCAGCCGGTGGAAACGACGCTTCGAGTGAAGTCCAGCTTCTTAACCTCGAGCGTTTCCGCACTCTCAGCAGGGGTGTGATTTGAGCTGGGCCTCGGTTCCTCCTCCTCCTCCTCCTCCTCCTTCTCCTCCTCCTCCTGCTCCTCCTTCTCAAAGTGTAAGACCAGCAGCTTGAACGTATGGATCAGCTGCGCGGATAGGGGTCAGCTCCTCTCCACCAAATGGGGCTCTCGCCTGAGACGTCTGCAAACCTATGCGCCAGAAGCGTAGATTCGTGTACCAAATACACGCGTTGGGGGGGGGAGGGGATCTTTCAGAACGGGGCCCTCGCCTGAATGACAGGCTCGTCCGCTGCTCGTCTCTCAAGGGTGCGCTGCTTGCGTGCACGGACTTGTCAGAGGAGGAGACTTGCGAAGGGAGGGTGCCCTCCAGCATCGATGACGCATCCTGGGTTTAGTCTGGTCCTCCTCGTCTTCCTTCAACTTTTTTGCTCCTCCTCCTCCTGTTTCTCCTCCTCGTCGTCGTCGTCCTCTTCCCCCCCTGAAATCCGACGTCACAAAAACTTCTGACATTGTAGGTCATCGCCACCAGAGCCTTGGACCCAATCTTTCTGCTGCATTTTTCCATGGCAGATCGATATGTGATGGTCCTGGGGGCAGAAGCCGGGCCATAGTGCCTGGTGCAGGTTCCTCTTCCTCCTTCTCCTCCTCCTCCATTTCTTTTCCTCGTGCCAAATTCCTCTCTGTCGCACCCCCAGTCGTGTCGGCAAGGCGGACCAGGCGATTCGCATGAAACGTTCTCACCATTTATGATCTAGAATCTGGAAATTTGCAACAGCTTCACGGCTAGAGGGCGGATCTTTTTCAGAGTGTGGCATTGCCGCGCCTATTGGTCTTACAACCTTGCGACAGTTTTCAGGATGCAGGGAGGTTGGTTTTTCAAAATTTGGCTCTCGCCTCAGCGCCGCGCGCATTCGTTTCACACGCTTGCAGCAGCTTCCAGGATGGAGGGCGGGTCGTTTTCAAAATGCGGATATCACGTTGGCACTGCGCACATTCCATTCAATGCTTCCAGCAGTTTCAGTGATGGAGGGAGGGCTGTTTTCAAACTGTGACTCTCGCCTTAGCCCCTCGAGCATTTGCCGCACATTGTTGCAACAGTTTTAAGAACGGAGGGCGGTTCCGTTTCAACATGTGGCTCTCGTATTAGCGCTGCGCACAATCGTTGTATGCAATTGCTGCAAGGACTCGTATGATTGAAGCGCCAGGACTGGTGTCCTGGCACGATTTGGAGAAGTCAGGACGCAACAGTGATGTTGAATCGCAGTGTTGAAGTCCGAGGAACGGCGTTCTGGCACGATCTAGGAGTGTGGGGACGCAGCAGTGATGTGCATTGGTGTAAAAGTCTCAGGACTGGTGTTTTGAGACGATTGAGGATTCGCAGACAGTTGTCTTCCAATGGTGAAGAGGGGAGTTTGAGGGGGGGCATTGCAACATATGTGTCTTGGATGTGCATTGGTCCTCCTCCTCATCCCTGTCCTCCTCCTCCTCCTCCTCCTCCTCCTGCATCTCCTCCTCCTCTCCTCCACTTCGCCTTCACCGACGCCGACGGCGCCGACGACGGCGACGCCTTTCACAGGCGGCCCTCACCAGAGATGCAGCCGCAGATGCGGCTCTCCGGGCCGCTCTTGCGCCTGAGGCGCGCGGGGCGGAGGGAGGGAGGGAGGGAGGGAGGGAGGAGGACGAGGAGGAGGAAGGCGGAGGAGGAGAAGGAGGAGAAGGAGGAGGAGGAGGAGGAGGAGGAGGCAGGAGGAAGAGGAGGAGGGAGGAGAAGGAGGAGGGATGGAGGGAGGAGGAGGAGGAGGAGGAGGAGGAGGAGGAGGAGGATCGATGGGGCTGGAATTGGTAGGGTCGTTCTTCTACGGTCTTCAAGAAAGTGCCCCTTTATGATGGGCAGTCTGGGGATCCGAAGGAAGTCCAGAGCCGTTTCGAACATTGACAAGCAAATCTATGATCTGGGTCAGGCCCGCACCAGGGGAAGTGAAAACGGTAAAACAACGGCGCTGGAAACGTCAAACCAACGGCAAGTTCAAAAACGAAGAACAGCCATAAAGTTTGCGGTTCACCTGAACGACCTGGGAAGTCCAGGGATCCGAAGGAAGTCCCGAGCCCGTTCGGAGCCCGTTCGAAGCCTGGTCAGATCAGGCCAAAAGAAGCTATGCTCAGGGCCAGGCCCCCGCCAGGGGAAGCGAAAAGGGTAAAACAATGGCGCCTCGCTGCTGTAGTGGAAAGCCCCCCGCTGCTGCTCCTCGTTCCCCTTGATCGCTAGGGTGTCGCTCTGCTTGACGCGCCCTGCGGAGCCTCCCGGAGAAATGGGAGGCCGAGAGAGGTCGAGCGGTTGCCTGGGTCCGTCGGGCGCCTGGCCGCAGAGGCGGGTGAAGGGGCCCAAGAACCGGAGGCTGCCCGAAAGGGTTCGGACAAGGTTGGTTTCGCTAGACTCGAAGAAGAAAAAAGCGCCATTGTGGCGCTCCGCGCGGATTTCTTGGATTCTCGCCTGGGCGCCCTGGCGCCGGAGGGGGGTCCAGCGCGAATCCAAGAAATCCGCGCGGAGCGCCACAAGTTCATGTTTCTAGCGTTTTCTCTTCTTCTAAGAAAAGGGCTCGGACAAGGTTGGCTTCGCCAGACCTGAGGCCCCTCCGGCCCGACCTGGGGCCCCCCCCGCAGCCGTCGAAATCACACTTCTGGAACGAGACCTTCTCGCCGTTCCCGAAAGAAAAGGGGGGGGGAGGACGGGCTCCAAGAGACTGAACGGCAACAGCGCCGCCTCCAGACCCCAGGAAGTGCCATGGACGTGCACGAAGGCAGAATAACCCGGGAAACATATAACAAGTATTCCGACGGTAATCTCCCAAATTTCATTCGGAAGGCATCCTCCTCGTCGCCGTTGTGAGTGCGTCTGCTGTCTTCCGGTCTTCTTATCGCACCTGAGATCCAGGCTCCGCAATGTTGTCCACCATGGGCGTCTTCTCTCAGCTTCGTGCCCTGGGGCCCTCACAGCCGGCTCGAAACATGACGCAACCGGATGGGGTCTTGGGCTCCGGCCGTCTCGTTGTTCTTTCTTTCCTTTGGGCAGCGTCGCAGTTCGTTTGCTATGGTGGACCTCAGGGTCTGCACCGATCTTTGGCCCGGGACGGGCCCGGCCGGGATCCACGAGGCGGGCAGCTCCTGTTCCCCCAGGCGTGGGGCACCTCGATCCTCGACCGTGGGCACCGGCCTCTGGCCCGGGACGGGCCTGGCTAG
>CAUYUJ010014658.1:143297-158297 GCA_963575745.1 Prorocentrum cordatum
CAATATGGGAACATATGGGGGATCCTGTTATTAGTGTGTATTGATTTGTGTGTCCCAAGGCCCCTTCATTTTCGATGCCTGGGCCCCAGATCGAGGTCTGGACCACTTCCCTACAGGCCAGCTGTTCCTCCGGAGTCGTTTTTGGACGGTCCCGCGGCCCGGTGAGAGCCCCCCCGGAGGCCGAAACAGCGGCCCCAATGCCCATCTTACTAACAGCCATGCTACTACTAATCCACTAAGAAGAAAGAGGAGGAGGAGGAGGAGGAGGAGGAGGAGGAGGAGGAGGAGGAGGAGGAGGAGGAGGAGGAGGAGGAGGAGGAGGAGGAGGAGGAGGAGAAAGAGGAGGAGGAGGAGGAGCAGGAGGAGGAGGAGGAAGCCCGCCGCTCCGATGTTGGTGACAGCGTCGGATCTCCGGGGTGGGCGCCTGCCGATGCTCCGGCGAGGCTGTCGGCCACGACGTCCGCAACGGGACGCCGCTGGCCGCGCGGTCGCCGGGCGGCACCGGCGACCCGCCGGCCGAGCTTCCGCCGCAGGGCCCCGCGAGGGCGGAGCAGCCGGCGAGGATGCCCCGGGCCTCCCCGGCCGTGCCTCTCGCGCTGTGGGGGAGGAAGGGGGGCCGTCAGATTTGGGAGGGGGAGGAGGAGGAGGAGGAGGAGGAGGAGGAGGAGGAGGAGGAGGAGGAGGAGGAGGAGGACCCTGCGATTCTGGCGCTGTAATTTTTCCAAGCGGGCGTTTTCGCTGGGTTTCGGGCCCCAGGGCCATCACCAATCGTTTGGCTCGCAACATGACGCGGAGGATTGGAGCTGGTGCATTTTTGTGGTGCATTTTGTTCGCAACGTCGATCTTTGGGGTCCCCGCGTTGTGGAGGAGGGAGGGGGAGGTGGAGAGAGCCAGAGAGGGGGAAGGAGGGAGGGAGGGAGGGAGAGAGGGAGGGAGGGAGGGAGGGAGGGAGGAGGAGGAGTAGGAAGAGGAGGTCTTTGCCCATTTCTGGCATCTGGGGGCCCCCGCCGGGCCCTGGGGCCGTCAGTAAGGGCCCCTGCTGGCTGAATGGGTCCAGACCTCTGGGGGGGCCCCGCTGTCAAGCAGCTGCCACGGAGGCGGAGGTCTGGGGCCCGAAGAGGCACGGGCAGAGTCGAGTCTGAAGGCCTTCGCCGCCGTCGGCCTCTGTCTCTGGGCCCCGGGGCCGTCAGGGGGCGGTCTGCCGCGAGGAAGGCGAGGTCCAGGAGGCTGAGTGGGTGGTGGAGGGCTGCGGGCCGTCGTCGGTCCTCCTCCGCTTCCTCCCACTCATTCCTCATCCGTTCTCCTCCTCCACCTTGACTCCTCGATGATCCTCCTCCTTCTCCTCCTCCTCCTCCTCCTACTCCTCCTCCTCCTCCTCCTCCTCTTCCTCCTCCTCCTCCTCTCCGTAGCCATTTTGGCTCAATTGGCTCAAGGTTTTGAGTTCCTCAGTGGAACAAGTGGATACCGCTAGTCCGCGGCAGTGCCAGAGCGCTTGCGCTCGACAGTCTTTTTCGTTCAGCCAGTACCGCAGGGGCTCTCTGGCGGCCCAACTCACAGCAAAGACGTCGCCATGGTGCCAGCGCCGTGGACATGGAGTGGTAAGCAGCAGCAGGAGTCCAAGCAAGATTGGATGTGCAAGTTTTGCACGTTTCGTCGTACTGGGCCCCTCTCAGCAACTATGGGATCATTGAGAAGTGCTATAAGTGCAAGCTGCACAAGGGGGTGGCATTCAAGTGCGTCGTTCCCTCGGACTCTCCCAGCAGGACCAAGCGCAAGGCCGACGGCACCAATGTTGCAGCGGCTGCATCGTATGCCAAGTTGGAGAAGCGCCTGCACCAGCTGGAGGCCGAAAATGCAAAGCTGCGTGGTTCGCCTGACTCGGGCGGAGGCGACGCGGCAGACGAGCACAATGAGTCGGAAGAGCTACGTGATGAGATCGATGGGCTCAGCAAGCATGTGCAGTGGCTGGAGTCGGTCCGCTCCCCTTGGGCGGAGCTACCTCTCAAGGCTGCTCGCGAGCAGCTGGAGGGAGCTCGTCGCAAGCTGTATGAGAACAAGCCCTTGCCCGCGAAGCTCACGGCATTGTCGCGCCGAGCTGAGCAGGCCCGCGTCCGCTACCAGAAGGCGGAGCAGGACAAAATGGCAACGGACCAGAAGCTGCTCAAGGCGCAGGAGGAGGCCAAAGCAGCTGCGCAAGTGGTCCTGGAGCGCAAGAAGGTCTGCCTGCAGCTGGAGGAGCAGGTGCGTGCTCTCGCATCCTCGCAGCCAGCTGATGAGCCAGGTCAGCATCAGGCCATGGACCTCGCGGGCCCTGAGATCAAGTTGGACGAGGCCAAGTTGCTTTCAGCGCTTGGTGCGATGGAGGGCGTCGAGGACGCCAGCAAGCTTGCCCCGAAGCTGGCTGAGGTGCTCAAATCCTGGGCGGCTGAGCTGCTGGAGGGGCCGCCTGACAAGCGAGCCCGCGGGGCAGCAAGCGGAGGTCAACCAGCGGAGCCGCCCCCAGCAGCATGGGACATCGACACGATCGAGTTGGAGCTGCTGCGCAAGGATGTCGGCACCTTGGCTGACGAGGGTGAGGACGAGGAGGAGCTTCGAGCCAAAGCTCGTCTTTTGGCAGCAGGAGGCTTCAAGCCTAAGCGGCTACACGATCCTAACTATTGAGTGCCCCCTCGTGTCCTCGGATGCGGTCAAAGGGGGCGAAGTGGAAGACATTCGTTTAAGACCAGTAACCTACGTAGGCCTGCAGTTCCCTGACTACAGCTGCCTGGACCTGTGCGAGTATTTGAATGGAGAAGAGGCATCAAGCGATGTGGTTCCTCTCTCTGCTGGGCAACCTGCAGGGCAACACACTGATCCACCTGGCCCTGCCGTGCCACATGAGCCCTTTCCTGTTCATGATTTGGAGTTGCGCGGTCGGAGTTCAACTTACACAGCGCTTAGCAAGCTTCAGGTGGCTGGTGACAAGCAGCCAATGCAATCGTTCGGGGTCAGCGCGGCGTTCACGGTGGTATGCTACAGCTGCAATTCCTGGGCCACGGCTCAGAGTTTCATGGAATGGTGCGTGCTGGACCAGTTGCTACAGGCGGACATTTTCGTGTTGCAGGAGCTCCGCCTCGCAGCAGGTGAGCAGATCCGACGCGGTCAAGCTTGGGCTCGTGCTCGAGGCTATCGGCTGGAGGCGTCACCGTGCGCGATCACTGGCAATTCGGCTTTGTCGACGTCCTGTGGGGTAGGCCTGTGCACGCGGGCTCACATTCCTGTTGTAGAGTATTTGCCAGCATGCGCACACCCCAGGAGCAGGCTAAAGTTTTAGCGCGCTGTATTAGGCGATCTGCAGATTCTCTTCGTTCCGGTGCATGGAGAGGTGGGAGTGGGCCTAAAGGGCAACGTGGAGCTCTTGGGAGCTCTCATTGAGGCCATCAGGGCCTCGTGCCTGCCCTTCTGCATTGCTGGTGACTGGAACATCGAAGCTGAGCTTTTTGGGACCGACAGTTTTCTTCGGCATGGTTTCCTAAACGTGCTACACGCGGAGGTTGTGCGCGTTGAACAGCCCACGTGTAATGACAGCTGCATAGACTTTTTCGTGATGAGTGATGTGCTAGTGCCCTTCGTCCGTAGCACATGCCTTCAGCAAGACACTCCCGCGGGGCCCCACAAGGCGGTTGTCCTCAGGATGGCGGGGGTAGGAAGCCACAATTTCATTTACAGGCGGATCCAGCCCGAGGCGTTCAGGCTCCCAGAAAAGAGGGAGCCATTTGTTCCAGGAGACACCTCGGGCTGGCCAGGTTTCGAAATTTTTGCTGGGAAGTCCGCGGACAGTCTTGCGCGCAGGTGGTTCTCTTCCGCTGAGCTGTATCTGTGCATGTACACGGGGCTGCCCGAGTTTGACAGGCCTCGTTATTCTGGGCGTGCTGCTGGGTGCCGTCTGGAAAAAGTGCCCTTGTCATGCGCTTGGGGAAAAAGTGCCCGAAGAAAGGCCAGTGCGTTAACTCCGAAGTGGCTGACGCTTCGCAGAGTGACGATGCAATGGCTCCGCGCGCAGGACTCCACGGCCCCAGATAGGCATGCTGCGACCAGCAGCGCTGTTGCACGTATGGAGGAGGTTGGTACCGTTTGGACGGGTTTGGGGGAGGTGGAGGCTTTGTCGACTCAGGAGGCTGTGTCACCAAGCTCGCATGCCGCCTTCCTTGCTCGTCTCGGGGGCCCTGACTCTCGTGTTGAGGTGCGCGACTTGCTTCAGCGTCGCGCGCAGCAGCAGACGAGCAAGGATGCGTCGGAGGCGCGACAGTCTTGGAAGGAATTTTCAGAGCCCGCGTTCCAGGGAGGAGGGAGCCTTGCGCAAAGTGTTCCCGGGGCCCTCAGGGCAATTCCCAACCGGTGCTTGCTGACTCGGTGCCCGTCGTGGGTCATGAGGCCTTGAAGGCCATGTTGGGGACTTGGGTCTCGCCCTGGAAGCTTCCGCCCAGGGGCCTGGAGCCCCACACCCTCTCCTGGGACGTTTCAGGCGCGACCCCCCTTCCCGAGATTGAGCCAGCAGAGGTGCGAGCAGCACTTGGGTCGTTTAGGCCCAACTCTGGTCTAGGCTGGGATTCCTTTCGCCCGAGGTGGATTGAAAAGTTGCCTGAGCCTCTCATAGAGGCATTGCTCTTGATTCTACATCGGTGGGAAGCTGGACTAGAGCTCACCGACATATGGCTCACTCTCATCGTTTTTCTCCCCAAACCACATGGGGGGGGGAAAGGCCCATAGGCCTGCTGCCCTTGTTTGCTAGAATATGGCCCAGATTGCGACACAAGCAGGTCTCCAAATGGGAATCCAAGTTGCCCGATCGGTTTTTTTTTCTGGGGAGCCTCTAGTGAGACCTCATGTGACAAATCCGCCTGGATACACAACACCCTGGCGGCTGTGGCTCCTCAGTTAGGCTTTGTCAGTTTCAGCGCGCTTGTGGACCTCCGCAAGTTTTATGGAATGGTCAGCCATCAGGAACTGTTGCGTGCTGCCAGGGGTACTGATTTCCCCTGGCTCTTCTGAGGCCCTTGTGCGCCTTGTGCAGAGGCCCAGGAGGGCCGTTTACCAGCAATCGGTTTCGGAGGTCCTTAACGCGAACGGGTCCATTATTGCAGGTTGCTCATGCGCAACAGGGTTGGCTAAGTTGATGACGATCACAACGCTCAGGGGCATGGGCCAAGTGTAACCTCATTAGAATCAAGAACTTGATCGATGATATCAGCTTACATGTGATAGGAGGGCCCGCTCAGGTTGCAGATCAGGCTATTACTGGTCTAGCGATGCTGTTAAGAGGCATGAAAGACCGCAGGCCCCCGACTTCGTGGGACAAGTGCGGTCTATTGTGCAGTGATGATGAAGTTTTCCGTAAAGTAAGAGCGAGTGTGCGAGACCTTTGGCCAGAAGATGTTCCTTGCCCTGGACGCGACGCCTTCCATAGAGATCTAGGGGGAGACGCCATTGACGGAAGGATGAGGAGGATCAGCACTGAGGTTTCGAGGATCCCAGAGGCCATGCAGCGAGGCGTGCGTATCAAAGCTCTCCAGGGACTGGGTCGTCAAAAATCAGCTGTGCATCGGGCAGGGGCCCTGGCCACATCTCTGTGGGGCTCCAGTATCCATGGTGTGGCAAGTTCGAGGATCCAGTCCCTGCGCACGTCGTACTTGAACGTTGGCAAGTACAAGCCAGGTGCATCTGTGGGTCTTTCACTGCTGACGGCAGAGTGCGGCTGGCAGCAGGACCCATTGGTTATTGCGACGGTGGACGCTGTCCACACCTTTGCTGTCGTCATGAATTCACAGGCCGTCACATGGGCGGTCGTGGACAGGTTGCTCAAAGAAGCGAGGCCGCTGCTACTGGATCCACAACGCTGGGCCGAGTGCAAAAACCCGATTGCTGCGCTTCTCCTCTCGCTCCACAGGATTGGGTGGTCTTGGGAGGACGCCCACGCCATCAGAGATGACGACGAGCAGCTTTGGGACGTCAGAACCACTCCGCCCGCCCTCCTGAGCTCGATGGTCAAGCACGGGGTTCGGAGACACATCGATAGGGAAGCTCTCCACAGGCTCGCTGATGGTGACTCACGAGTCCCTCAAGGCCCTTTATCGTGGATACCCATGAGCGAGGTCTTACACTCAAAGCGCAGTAAGTTGACGCCAAGGGAAAAGAGGGCTTTCAGGGGCCTGTGCTCGGGGGCCCACTGGTGCCAGTACAGGGTCTCGAAGTCCTTCAACGGGGGGCCCTCGGTATGCTTGAGGTGCCAAGGCTGCCCAGGCACGTTCTACCATAGGTTCTTTGAGTGCGACGCGTACCACTACTTCAGGCAGGAGAGGCCCCCGAAGGAGCTCCACAGTGCAGTCGAGCGTATGAAGCAGGCCCCGGAGGCCCCGCAGACTCTTTTCTGCCGTGGCCTTCTTCCTGACCCTGCTCAAGCGTTCGCTTATCCGAGCAGGAACCCAGTGCACCACTTTTATGACATGGACCGTAAAGGAGTTGTTCATGTTGAAGGAGGCTTTGTTTTCACTGACGGAAGTGGGTTACACTGACATACCGTATATGAGAAGCGCTGGATGGTCAGTTGTTGCATGCGGCCATGAGCGCAGGAGGGTGGCCAGATTCTACGGTGCAGTGCCAAAAGACTTGTGCCCCCTACAAGTGGCAAAGTGTGGAGAGGATTATGCGATGCTGATGGTCTGCAGGCAGGTTCTTGGATCATACACTGTGCTCACAGACTGCAAGGGCACGCTGGCGCACTGTCGTTCTCCTAACCTGGCAGTGGGAGCAGGCAACCCAAGAGCAAATGTATGGAAGATGATTGCTCAGCACGAGGAGTTCCATCGGCAGGCGTTCAAGCATGTGAAGGGCCAGGCTACACCGACGGATGTGATTGAATTTGTGTTGTCCGATTGTGAGTTGATGGGCAACTCCACAGCGGATGCTTTGGCGAAGCGAGGGGCTGCATAAACTATGCCAGATGATGAGCATGTGGATTTCGTTCGTGGCTGCAGGAAGTTGCACACTATGCTACTGCAGTACCTTGGGAGTTTTCAAGCATGGCTATATGACTGCAACGCTGAGGGCCTGGACTACCATTTCCCGCTGAAGGAAGATGGGGCGCAGGAGGACCCAGGACAGCCTTCCCTGCCCGCCATGGTGGGCAATGAGCCTTTCGGTGAATTGATCCTGGAAGACGAGCTCGATGGTTTTCTGGAGCCATGGAAGGTGTCAGGCCACAGCCTAGTGGAATATCCGATGGTGGATTCGCCGCATTTTATTTTGTTCTGTTCTACGTGCTGTCAGCATTTCTGATCTGATTCCAAGAATCATCGAGGGCTGGCTCAGAAGTGTAAAGGCAAGCATGGAGGTGGCCGCAAGGTGGAGAACCGACGGCACTTCGATAATCCCAGGCATCCACAGGCGATACGAGCTCATGTTATGCTCGAGTCTCCGAGATCGCCATCTGGGCCAGCACGAAACATGGTGAGAGTGACCAAGAAGGGGGAGTTGGAGTTGAGCAGCCGCTCCGTTCAGACCCCAATAAAGAAGCAGAGGCTCCTGGACACTTCACGCATTCTCATGGCACACGGGCTCGAGTATTTGGAGGCCGTGGAGCTAGGCCACATTCCCGAAGATGATGAGGACGACCAAGAGTTTGAGTGAGTGTGCAGCCGTGGCTGCATACAGTGGTGGAGCCGCGATGTGGTGTTTGATCCTCGACGGCTTTGACAACTTGTTTTGCTTTCAAATCCTGTGCCCTTGGGGCGGCAGGTTCGTTCGTCGCCAGGTGGGTGACTCCCGTCCGAGCTTCTTGCGGTTGCAGCGTTGCTGGCTCTTGAATGCTCTATGTGGCGGGAGCGCCTGTCCGCTTTGCCGATGGTCGATCGAGCTGCTGTGTTTCAGCGTCCCCGTCGATTGCCACGCCGGCGGCGTTTTTCACGAGGGCTTACCGTTCGCTGACCTGGCGCTGAACTGGGTGTGGTGGTTGCACCAGCTCATGGCGCTGGGAGCCCTCGTGGTGCTCTTCGGCGCCCTGGAGGGCCTCGTGCGTGTGAGCACGGGCCTGCCGCGGGCCCCGTGCTCCCTGGCCGCCCGCGGCCGCGTTGAGGTAGGCACGTCCCCCACGCCCCGTCCTGGCGCTTGCAAGGTGGTCTTGGCATTCGGGCTCCAGCGTGTGGGTGCTGGGTGGGGGTTGTGAGGGCTGTACCTCCCTCCCCGTCTCTGGATCCAACTGCCCCTCGGCTTCCGCTCGCTCCTCCTCCTCCTCCTCCTCCTCCTCCTCCACATCATCATCATCATCATCGCCATCATCATCAACATCATCATCCTCATATCCCCTCCTCTCTCCTTGTCCTCCTCCTCTTCCTCCTCCATCATTCGTCTCCCCCTCCCTTGCCTACCTCTCCCTCTCTCGTTTCCTTCGATATCCCTCAGTCTGTATGTGTGTGTAGGTGTAGATATGCGCATGTATGTATGCATGTATGTATGTATGGGTGTTCGACTAGATATGTGTATATGCATGTGTCTATGTATGTATGTATGTATGTATGTATGTATGTATGTATGAATTTATGTGTATGTATGTCTGCCGGTGTGTGTATGTGCATATGTATATATGTGTGTAGGTTTGTCGATGCCTATGCGTGCCCGTATGTATGTGTACATATAGGTGCAGGTACTTATGGTTGTATGTATGGTTGTTTGCATGCATGTCTGACATCATATGTTTACATGTATGTATGTGTATATGTACATGCATATATGCGCGTGTATGCATGTATACATTCATGAATGTATGTCTGCCTGTATGTCTGCACACATGTAAGCATACTACATGCACGTGCGCATGCATGCATGTGTGTGTCTGTATGTATGCATGGATGCATGCATGCATGTGTGTTTGTATGTATGTACGTATGTATGTATGTATATATGTATGTATGCATGTATGTAATTCGGATTGTGTATGCATGCGTGCATACATGCACGCATGTACGCATTCGTGTATGCATGTGTGTAATGTAGGTAGGTCTATAGGTCGGTAGGTAGGTAGGTATGTCTGTATGTATGCATGTGTGTATGCATGCATGCATGCATGCTTGTACATGTAGGTAGTTTGGCAGGTCGGTAGGTCGGTAGGTCGGTAGGTAGGTCGGTAGGTAGGTAGGTATAAACAAACGCGTTCTGTGCATGGGAGGGGGGTCCAACCGCCCCCCCTCAATTGCAGGGGGGGAGGGGTTTGGAATCGGGGGGTTCGAACCGCCCCCCCCCCCTCTCCTCGCCCAGTGGCAATCGACGACAGCGAGCGCCAGCGCCGTCGATGGCGCTGCGGGCAGCGACGACGACGACGACGGCGACGACGACGATCGAGCCTTCGTAGGATGCCACGAAGGCTGTATCGAGCCCGAGTAAGAAGACCTCATTGGAGCTGGAACGAGCCTGAGTAGGATCCAATTTGAGCTGCATCCAGCTCTGGTAAGGTTATATCAGAGCTGGTTCGAGTCTTAGTAGGCTTCCATTGAAGCTGGATTGCGCTACAGTAGGATTAGGTGAGAGCTGGACCGAGCCCGGCGAGGATGCTATTAGAATTTGATCCAGCTACAGTAATTAGGATTCTGTTAGAGCTGGTTCGAGCCTGAATGGGATTCGATTCTAGCTGGACTTGGTTATGTTCTAAGGTTCCACCACCAGGGGTGGGTCGAACCCGACTAGGATGCAATTCATGCTGGATGCAGCTACAATCGGATTCTGTCAGGTCTTGATGAGCAGTAGCAGGAGCTTATTGAGGTGAAGCCCCGCCCCGGTTCGAACCCCCTTCCCCTTGGACAGGGGGTGGGGGAGGGGCTCGGCTCGAACCCCCTTCACCCCCCGTTGATGTGGCTGTTGTTCGCCCACCCCCCCCCCACAGTTTCTTGGGCGCTTCAAATGGTTGGGCCCCCCCAGCCCCCCCCCCCCGGTCCGACGCGCCCACGGCTTATTCCCAAGCAAGCGTCCGCGAAATGCGCGCTCTCTCTCTCTCTCTCTGTCTTGGGTTTCTCTCTCTCTCTCTCTCTTCCTCTCTCTCTCGTTCTCTCTCTCTCTCTCTCTCCCTCTCGCTCTTTCGTGTTCGGTTATATATATATATATATATATATATATATATATATCCGTAAGGGCTTCGCCCCCTGCCGCCGGCCCCCTCTCTCGGAGAATGGGCCATGGAAGAGCTAAGTCATGAGGCTTTGGCGCTGTCGTGCAGCAGTATCGGAACTTCATGCGAGGCCGATTCGCAATCGGCAAAACCAACTGATCACAAGAGGGGTTACCACACAGGGCGATTGGTAAGACGTGTATGGTTTACGAGCTTGGTTGCCACACCTTGGGATTAAAGGGCCGAGGGAGTACTCGCAGTTTGGGTTACCACGCCTTGCGATGGATGTGCCTGAGGGGTGGCACCGAATTTCAGAAATGTGGCAAATCCCCTTTGTTTTTGGACCCTGACCCCGCGGATCTGCGTGAGGGGTGGCACCGAATTTCAGACATGTAGCAACTCCCCTGTGTTTTCGGACCCTGACCCCGCGGATCTGCGTGAGGGGTGGCACCGAATTTCAGGAATGTGGCAAATCCCATGTGTTTTTGGACCCTGACCCCGCGGATGTGCGTGAGGGGTGGCACCGAATTTGAGAAATGTGGCAAATCCCCTGTGTTTTTGGACCCTGACCCCGCGGATGTGCGTGAGGGGTGGCACCGAATTTTGGGAATGTGGCAAATCCCTTGTGTTTTTGGACCCTGACCCCGTGGATCTGCGTGAGGGGTGGCACCGAATTTCAGAAATGTAGTAAATCCCTTGTGTTTTTGGACCCTGACCCCGTGGATCTGCGTGAGGGGTGGCACCGAATTTCAGAAATGTGGTAAATCCCCTGTATTTTTGGACCCTGACCCCGCAGATGTGCGTGAGGGGTGGCACCGAACTTCAGAAATGTGGCAAATCCCTTGTGTTTTTGGACCCTGACCCCGCGGATGTGCGTGAGGGGTGGCACCGAATTTCAGAAATGTGGCACATCCCCTGTGTTTTTGGACCCTGACTCCGCGGATCTGCGTGAGGGATGTCGATTTCGAGCCCCCCCAGCAATTCAGACAACGCGCCCAGGGGGTGCTAAAAATCCCGTTTGGGCCTCCCCCCCCTCGCGCGGTCAATCAACTAGTTATAGTAACCAGCAAGAAGCAGAACTGTAACACTGGAAACTACAAGCTACAACTGGTATTGGAAACTGCAAACCCGTGCCTCGCAGCCTGGTGGCCCCACAAGGGGGCCGGCGGATATATGTTGGTTGCCCTCCCCTGATCTCGTACATCTCATCTTGTATTGTATTATTCATAATCCCCCTCTTTATATGTACCACCTTTATCGCCACCTCGGTTATGCGAGGAGGAGGAGGAGGAGGAGGCGTGGCACGTGTAATAATATCACTCGATCCTGTTATCGATCTCATCATCGATACCACTGTCGATCTCACAATCGATCTTGCTATCGGTATCACTATCGATCTCACTATCGATCTCACTATCGGACTCACCATCGATCTCATGATCGATCCCACTACGGGACACCGACGGGACACCGACGGGGCACCGACGTGATACCGACGGGACACCGACGGGAGCCGACGGGACACCGAGGGCACACCGATGGGACACCGGCAGGACACCGGCGGGACACTCGTGGGAAACCCAAGGCCTCCGCCAGACAACCCGGGAGGGGCGGTCTTTTGGCCCGGCGGCGCCATAGCAAGAGGAGGGTTCATTCTTCTCGCCCGCTCACGCAGCTTAGCTTCGCCCGCACGCACGGCGCGAGCACGAAACCGAAACCGATTTCCCGGTTGGGGGCTCTCTGTTTCATTGCGATCGCACCCCCTCGCCCCTCATCTCCGATCCCCTTAGCCATGAGTCTCCGCTAACATGCATTGCAGGTTGGAATGGGCCGTCAGGTCCTCAAGCGGGGGGATGGGCGAGCTCCCAAGCAAGAAGATGCATAATCTCGCTGGGCCGCTTTGAACCCCCAACAGTTGTGCCACCCCTAAGGTTGGACACCTCGCTCTTGATAGAGGTCGGTCTAGTATATCTCGAAAGGCATGGTGGAAGGTGGCCTCTAGGTCCGCCGGCGTAGAAAATATGGATGGACACAACATCCGAGACCGCTCCTGCATAAGTCGGACAATGTGCCTTGCAAATTCAGCACCGCGTCCATGAGCACCACCGCACGAGCTGGAGGACTCTGTGGCAAGCGAGCCCGAGAAGGGCTGCTGGAGCCTTCTGCCAACCAGCGCATGGGCTGTTCTGCCTCCTTGGGGTCCCATGGCCACCGACCTGCTCGAGAGGCACATCGAATGACACATCGGCCTGCCGGCAGGTGGCCCACGGCAGTGTCTTATCCCCCCAATGGCAGCGGGGGCCCAGCGAAAGCCTTCGAGCGCCTCAGCAAGGGCAAACACAGTCAAAAACCCTAACACGTGCGGGCAATCTCTATATCCACATCCAGTGCGTCTTGGAGTTTCAGGCTTTCTTCCTCAGAAACCTGAGGCGCACTGGATATGGATTGAAGTCTGGCCCTGAGAGGCTCGATCTTCATCCATATCCAGTGCGCCTCGGCCTTGCGGCGCCCCTTCCAAGAAAGTCCAAGACGCACTGGATATGGATACAAGTATTGCCCGCAATAAGGACGCGCGACTTTGCTCAGGGTACCCTTGCGTCCTTGCTCTTCCCTGCTCTCGCGTCCTTGAGGTTTTCGTCGTCCGCCGCCCCAGAAATCCCAACTTCGGCCTCCAAGGGTCTCGCGTCCTTACCGCGCGTCCTTGTTAGGGTTGTTGACTGCACGGGCGTCGGAGGCGCCCATGGATCTCGCACAGTAGGATGAGTTGTCGCATGCGCCTGGTCGCCACGGGCTGGCCAGGAGCTTTTTCCACTGGATGGGGGGCAGACATCATGCCCCCGGGGATGCCTGCCCGCTGGCCCCGAGCCCTGCTGGAGGAGGAGGCGGAATGAGGCGAAACATAGGGAGAGGAGGCGGAGGAAGAAGAAAAAGAGGAATCACAAGAAGTTCTCAAGAGGAAGAGCAGGCGGAGGGAGGAGGAGGAAGGTCTCAGGAGGAGGAGGAGGAGGAATGTCTCAGGAGGAGGAGTAAGTCTCAGGAGGAGGAGTAATGTCTCAGGAGGAGGAGGACGAGGAGAAGGAGGAGGAGGAGGAACGTGTCAGGATCAGGAGGAGGAGGAGGAGGAGAAGAGCGAGGCCGACATCGGACAGGACGAAGACGATCCCGGCCCCCTGTCCCCCCGACCCGCCCACGAGGAAGCTCTCCACGGTCTACACGCTGATGGATGCCGGCATCAGCTGCACCACTGCCGGCCTGCAGGACCTCAGAGACTCCCAAGCGGCCCCGCAACGCCTATATTGTGCGCACCTTGGACGTGCAAACAGCGAAACGAAATGAATCCCGAAGATGGTGCCTATTTTTTTGCATGTTGTTTATTCGCTGTCCTGACACAGACGGAAGGCTGGCGCACACGGAAGGATCACATGGACATATTCGGAACCCACCGACACCTTGGCAATCGACCCAGTGGCCTCGGCCGATGATCAAACATCGTTAGTCGATCGTCTTTGTTTTTAGTATGAAGTTTTGCCGCGACCTTGCAGGACGGCTCCAATTCAGTAATTCCCCTGGGAGGTCTGGAAGGACCCCTCGAGATCTCTTCCAGTGGGAAGCAGACAGCGCGTGAGCCAGCATGGGTCGCACTGCTTGCATCCTCGTCCTTGCCTGTTCTAACCTGAAGGTCCTGCAGACCTGCTGTCCAAGGTCGGGCTTCGTTGCTCCATCATGGCTGTTTTGGTGCTCATCCTGGTGACATCATTGACGATCCGATTGGTTACCGTCGAGTTCATTTGCAAGTTCACCGAGTGATAGCTTTTTCCCCAACCATCCTGTGGTGTTGGTCTTCGTTTTGAAAAGACAGTGCCCCGCATCTCTCCTCTCCTCCTCTCCTCTCCTCCTCCCCCTCCTCCCGCTCCTCGCTCCTCCCTCCTCCCCTTCTCCATTTCGGCACACACCCCACACGTTTCGTGGCCCCAGTGGCCCCCATTTCGGCACACCCCTCACACGGTTCGTGGCCCCGAAGGGAGCTCCGCCAAAGGCCACAGAGGCTGCGTTCGCATGCGGTTCCACAACCATTTGGGCACACCCCTCGCACGGTTCCTGGCCCCCTAGGGAGCTCCACCGAAGGCCCCAGAGGCTGCGTTCGCATGCGGTTCCACCCCCATTCCGGCGCACCCCTCGCACGTTTCGTGGCCCCATGGGGAGCTCCACCGAAGGCACCAGTGGCTGCGTTCGCATGCGGTTCCACCCCTATCCCGGCACACCCTGCACATGTTTCGTGCCCCCCCTCGGGAGCTTCACCGAAGGCACCGGAAGCTGCTTTCGCATGCGGTTCCACCCCCATGTCTGCATACCCATCACCGTCTCGTGGCCCCATGGGGAGCTCCACCGAAGGCCCCAGCGGCTGCGTTCGCATGCGGCTAGGGAACTCCACCAAAGAAAATAATCACAACTGCGGCATTCACAACTGCATATGGTTGGGTCCTTCGCCCGGATATCTGTCAAACGCGCCATCATCAACCGTGTGTTTGTGCATACATATCTATAGTTACACGTACATTCACACACATATATGGGTTCTAATATATACACATGTGTGTGACATGTATATGTGTGGTTGCAACTATGTATGTGTCTTGAGATGTACACGCGTGTATGCTGCTTTCGGTGTGTGGTTCTCCTCGTTCTCTTACCCAATATTTGTTGTGTGTGTCCTCAGTGTTGTCCTATTTCGTTGCTTCACAGTCTGATGATTTAGGTGTAATGTGAACTTTCTACAGGGCGGTCAGTGCTTAGAATATGCATGTTTTCCTTGCAGGGTCCCAGGCGGGCGGCGGGATGGCTCCTTTTGTCATGACGCGGTCTCGCAG
>CAUYUJ010014658.1:163297-198297 GCA_963575745.1 Prorocentrum cordatum
AGAGGGGGGCCTGGTGCCGATCTCCAAGACGTCCGCGCGGAGCTGGAACACTGGGATGCTCATGCATTATTTACCGGCCTCGAACTTATCCCCATCCCTAAGACAGACACGCCAAAAGGCGATGACAATCTTAGGGATTCGCCCTCGACAAATCAGGGAATCCCTAAGATAGGCATCGTGATGAGGAGGTGCCCAGCATAGGGATAGGGATATGTTCCAGGCTGGTGAATTATTGCGGTGGTCCCCCATGATTCCCCCGACCCAGATCCGATCCACAGTGATCTCCAGCTCCCTCCTGGGGCTACTCCTGCTATGCTGCTCGAGGCGAGCCCAGCTGAAGGACAACAAAAACGCGCCAGGGAGGGCCGCCGTCGTCTCCACGGGCCCTCCTCCGATCGCCGGTGGCCTCCAGGCACCCTCTTCTTCGGCAACGGCGGCGCCGGCACCGACGGGGACAGCCGGCAGTCGGCGCCCGCCAGGGGCCGTTTTCCGCGCGAGCGGCCGGGGGCTGGCCGGGCGGTCGCGGCCTCCGTCCGCGCCGTCTGTCGCGGAGGGCGGAGGGAAGAAGGGGAGAGGAAGCGGGCGAGGAGGAGGAGGAGGAGGAGGAGGAGGAGGAGGAGGAGGAGGAGGACGAGGAGGATGAGGAGGACGAGGAGGAGGGGGAGGGGGATGGGGAGAATGCGGGAGAATGCGGTGGACGCGAAACGAGTGATCACGCCCGCCCGAAACGCGCGCCCCCCCCCTCGGGGCGGCGCCACGAGGGCCTCGCGCAGCTGGCACACGGCCAACGCCAGCGGCAGTGGCATGGCCTCGGTCTTGTCCGCGGCGTCGAGGAAGCTGGACGGCAAGAAGACAACATGAACACCACCATGCCGAGCGGCCCGAAGAACTCCGCGCGACCGCACTCCGCGGCCGTCACTGCTGCTTGCAGGACGCGTCGTCCGAGGGAGTGCCGATGCCGCGCAGGCCGCCCGTGGGGTCCGCCGACGCCGATGTCGCCGAGGAGCCGCGCACGCCCAGCACTGGCCGCCCAGCTCGCCTCGGCAGCAGGCGGCAGGGCAGTCATATCCTGGAGGGGCCCGTGGGCGGCGTGGCTGGGGCGCTCGACCTCGGCAGCCAGCTCGCCATCGGCCAGCGGCCCATCCGAGGTGCATCCGCTGCTCCTCTCCGCCAAGACCTCCCCCGAGGTCTTCTGGTCGCCAGCCGAGTGGCCGAGCACCAGCGCTGGCGCAACAGCAGTAGCTGTGGCGGCAGCTGCCTGAGCCTTCTGCGTGGCCGCCTCCGCAGCGGCCTTGACAGCCGCCACGCACGTCTCCACGACTTCGAGGTGGATGAGGCAGGCACGGCCGCTGAACGACTCCTCGAACACCTCATCCGAAGGGATTCGCCCACCACCGTCTGCAGCTCCTCCTGCGCTGACGTCGCCGCCATCGCTGCAAAACCCCGCATTATCACCAGCTCCACCAGCGTGCCGAGTTGGGCTGCCGACGTCACCAGCCGCAGCACCAGCAGTAGCATCGCGAGGGAAGCGGGCAGTCAAAGCCTCGCTCAGCGCGGCGCCGAGCGAGCCCACGATGGCGCTCGATCTCGCCGATCGCGGAAAGCAGGTGGAGGGCCGCGCGGCCTTGCGCCCGCGCGTACTGCGCGCGGTGCTGCGCAGCTGTGCGGTTGGGCCGCCGAGGCCGCCAGCCGCGCCGAGGTCCATCGCGCGCGGGGTGGCGAGGGGGAAAAGGGAGCGGCGGGCGGCGCGGAGGCGCCCTGGCGCGGGCTCGGGGGCCCAGGGTCGGGGCCGAGCTGGCGCTGGAGGAGGATGGGGGAGGGGGAGGACGAGGACGAGGAGGAGGATGAGGAGGAGGAGGAGGAGGAGGAGGAGGAGGAGGACGAGGAGGAGCAGGAGGAGGAGGAGAGGAGGTAGGAGGAGGACGAGGAGGGAGCAGGAGGAGGAGGAGCAGGAGGAGGAGGAGGAGGAGGAGGAGCGAGGAGGGATAGTACTAAATATACGACTAATACGCATCTCAACTGATAAAAAAAACTACATTTGTCAGAAAGACGAAGAGGAGAGGAGAAGCGAGGAAGATGAGGGGAGGAGAGGAGGAGGAGGAGGAGGAGGAGGAGGAGGAGGAGGAGGAGGAAGAGGAGGAGGAGAGGAGGCAGGAGAGGCGAGGCGGGGGAAGAGGGAGGCGGAGGAAGTAGGAGGAGGATGAGGAGGAGGAGGCAGGAGGAGGAGGAGGAGGCGGAGGAGGAGGAGGGGAGGAGGCGGAGGAGGAGGAGGAGGATCACACTAAACATACGAGTAATACTTTTAACAATGATAAAACATATGAAGAAGACGAATAAGAAGAGGAGAAGGAGGAAGAGGAGGGGGGATGATGATGATGATGATGATGAGGAGGAGGAGGAGAGGAGAGCGAGGACGAGGGATGAGGAGGAGAGGGAAGGAGGAGGAGTGTGGAGGGGGAATGAGGGAGAAGGAGGAGAAGGAGGAGGAGGAGGAGGGAGGCGGAGGGAGAGGAGGAGGGAGGAGGAGGAGGAGGAGGAGGAGGATGCGGAGGAGGAGGATGATGAGGAGGGGAGGAGGAGAAGGGAGGGCGCGGCGGAGGAGGAGGAGGAGGCGGAGGAGGACGAGTGAGGAGGAGAGGGGAGGCAGGAGGAGGGAGGAGGAGGAAGGGGGAAGGAGGAGGAGCAGGAAAGAGCGAGGAGGAGGAGGAGGAGGAGGAGGAGGAGGACGATGAGGAGGAGGAAGACAGGAGGGGGACGAGAGCAGCACGGAGGATGAGGAGGAGTAGGAGGAGGAAGAGGTGGAGGAGGAGGAGAAGAGAGGGTGAGGAGGAGGCGGCAGGAGGAGGAGGACGGAGGAGGAGGAGGAGGAGGAGAGGAGGAGGAGGGGGAGGAGGAGGGGGAAGGAGGAGGAAGAGGAGGAGGAGGAGGAGAGGAGGAGGAGGAGAAGAGAAGGTGGAGGGAGGAGGGAGGAGGACGGGAGGAGGAGGAGGAGGAGGAGGAGAGGAGGAGGAGGAGGCGGAGAGGCGGAGGGGATGATGATGTAGGAGGATGAGGAGAGGAGGAGAAGGATGAGGAGGGGATGAGGAGGAAGGGGAGGAGGGTGAAGGCAGGAGGGAGGAGGAGGAGGAGAGCAGGAGGGAGGATGGAGGCGGGGGAGGAGGAGGAAGAGGCGGAGGAGGAGGAGGAGGAGGGAGGAGGAGGCGGGGGAAGGATGAGACGCGGAGGAGGAGGAGGAGGTGGCAGTGAGGAGGGGAGGAGGAGGAGGTGGAGGAGGAGGAGGAGGAGGAGGAGGTGGCGGAGGAGGACGCGGAGGAGGAGGAGGAGGAGGAGGAGGAGGACGAGGAGGATGAAGAGGAGGAGGGTGGAGGAGGAGGAGGAGGAGGCGAGGAGGCGGAGGAGGAGGCGGAGGAGGGGGCGGAGGATGAGGCGGAGGAAGAGGAGGAGGATGAGGAGGAGGAGGAGGAGGAGGAGGAGGAGGAGGATGAGGATGCGGATGAGGATGCTGATGATGCTGCTGCTGCTGAGGATGATGATGATGCTGATGATGCGGATGATGATGATGGTGGTGATGATGATGATGATGATGCTGCTGATGATGATGATGATGAGGATGAGGATGATGATGATGCTGACGATGGTGCTGATGCTGATGGTGATGCTGGCGATGCCGGTGATGCTGCTGCTGATGATGGCGCTGGTGCTGCTGATGATGATGCTGCTGGTGGTGATGCTGCTGCTGCTGCTGATGATGATGATGGTGATGCTGATATTGATGATGATGATTATGGCATTGATGATGCTGATGATGTCGAAGATGCTGATGATGATGTTGATGCTGATGTTGATGATGATGATGGTGATGCTGATGATGGCGAGGATGACGATGCTGATGATGATGATGATGATTATGATGATGATGATGATGCTGATGATGATGGTGGTGGTGGTGGTGGTGGTGATGATGATGAGGATGATGAGGATGATTATGATGATGATGATGATGATGATGCTGATGCTGATGATGATGATGATGATGCTGATGATGCTGCTGATGATGATGATGATCATGATGATGATGATGATGATGATGATGATGATGATGATGATGATGATGATGATGATGATGATGCTGCTGCTGCTGCTGATGATGATGATGATGATCGTGATGCTGGGGTGATGATGATGATGATTGATGATTGATGATGCTGATGATGATGATGATGAGTGAGAGATTGATTCTGATGATGATTAATGATGATGATGATGATGATGATGATGATGATGATGATGATGATGATGATGATGATGATGATGATGGATTGATGATGATGCTGATGATGATGATGATGATGATGATGATTGCTGATTGATGATGATGATGATGATGTTGATGATGGATGATTGATGAGGAAGAGGAAGAGGAGGAGGAGGAGGAGGAGAGGAGGAGGAGGACGGAGGAGGAGGAGAAGGGAGAAGGAGAAGAGGAGGAAGGATGAGGCGGCGGAGGAGGGAGGAGGACAGGAGGAGGAGGAGGAGGAGGCGGAGGGAGGAGGAGGAGGAAGAGGAGGCAGGAGGACGAGGAGGAGGAGGAGGAGGAGGGGGGAGAGAGAGAGAGAGAGAGAGAGAGAGAGAGAGAGGGGACTAACCACCATACGACGAATAATCATAAGATTTCGAATAATCAGAATAGTAATAATACGAATAAAGAAGCGCATTCATACTACAAAGAAGAAGAATAACCAGGGCACTAAGACTACTAACAATACTACGGCTGGCACCAATAATAAACCAGAAGAAGAGGAGGGGGGATGAGGGAAAGGAGGAGGATGATGAGGAGGAGAGGTGGCGGAGGAGGAGGATGAGAGGCGAAGGATGAGGGCGAGGAGGAGGAGGAGGATGAGGAGGAGGAGGAGGAGGAGATGGGGGAAGGAGGGAGGAGGAGGAGGCCGAGGAGGAGGAGCGGAGGGCGGGGAGGAGGAGGAAGAAGAGGAGGGGGAGGGGGAGGATGAGGCGGAGTGAGGAGGAGGAGGGAGGAGGGGGAAGGAGGACCCGAGGGGAGGAGGAGGAGGAGGCGGGAGGAGGAGGAGAATGAGGCGGAGGAGGAGGGGGAGGAGGAGGAGAGGCGGAGGGATGGAGGAGGACGGAGGAGGCGGAGGAGGAGGAGGAGGAGGAGGTGTGAGGAGGAGGAGGATAAGGAGGAGGAGGAGGGGAGGAGGAGGAGGAGGACGCGGAGGAACGAGGAGGAGGAGGAGGGGCGGAGGGGGCGGAGGAGGATGAGGAGGAGGAGGAGGATGAGGGAGGAGGGATGATGATGTGATGATGATTGATGATGATGAGATGATGATGAGGAGGAGGAGGAGGAGGAGGAGGAGGAGGGGAGGAGGAGGAGGAGAGGAGGAGGAGAGGGAGGAAGGCAAACCATAATACTACTCACCGTACATACCACTACTGCTACTTACTACCTACTATATCTACTAATAGTTCTCCTACTACGACTGCTGTACGGTGGCACTACTACTAAGACGGGTGCACTACTACGACGACGACTACGACTACTACTTACTACTACTACTACTACCACCTACTACTATACATAGTACTATACTACTACTAATACTACTAATTACTCTAATACTACTACTACTACTACAAAACTACAACTACAACTACAACTTACTACAACTACAACTACAACTACAACGACAACTTACAAACTAATGTACTGCTGCTACTACTTTCTGCTACTCGCTACTGATACTACTACTACTACTTTACTACTACTACTGACTACTACTACTACGACTACTACGACTACGACTACTACGACTACGACTACGACTACGACTACGACTACGACTACGACTACGACTACGACTACTACTACTGCTACTACGACTACTACTACTACTACTACTACTACTGCTGCTACCCTGTAACGCCCCTCACGGGAGTAGAAACCAATTAGGTGCAGGTGACTCCGTGGAGCGTCGTGTTGTTTCCTCCGCCTTTCGTGCTCTTGCGCCAGACGTCCACCTCTGAGGCTCTCGGGAGTTTCCACAAGGCTCGCAGGTGTTCATAAAAATACCCCGCACATTGAAGACCAAGTCATTCGAGGTTTCGTCTTCGACTCCGTGCCCAGAGCCCCGACGTGGTGTCTGTTCATCGTGTCGGCGCCCTTGCTTTCGTGAAATTATCCTCGGAGGGCCTCTTTGCGACGCTCCCGGGAGAGGGGAGGGGGGAGGATGGAGGAGGGAAGGGGGAGGGAGGAGGGAAGAGGAAGGATGGGGAGGAGGCGGATCTCACGCACGGCGCTATCGGAGCCATCGAGGTTACGGATGAGGTAGGAGGAGGAGGCGGAGGAGGAGGAAGAGGAGGAGGCGGAGGAGGAGGAGGAGAAAGAGGAGGAGAAGGAGAAGGAAGAGGGGGAGGAAGGATTTGAAGCAGGGCGGATGAGGAGAAGGATGACGACGACGAGCAGGAGGAGGAGGAGAGGGAATGACGCCCGTCCTGGAGCCTTTTGGTGTCGCCTTGGCTCTCCTAGAGCGTGCTGGGGGTCCTGTGGCCTGTTTGGGCTCTTCGGGACCTCTTGGGGCCTCTTGGAGCCTCCTGGGCCCTTTGGAGCTCCCTGAGTGTAATTCAAAGTGGGTCCTCCTGGGGGCTCTTGAGATCTCGTGGGCTCTCCCGGGGCCGCCATGGGTCCTCCTGGAGCCTCCGTGGGCCCTCTAAGAACTCTCTCGCGGGGACGGAATGATTTAAACAGTTTCACGCATGGGGGCCTTTCCGTTGAGAAGGGGGGCGCGGTGCAGAGTGGGTCCTCCCAGGGCCCTCCGGAGATCTCCTAGGCACTCCCGAGGCCGCCATGGGCCCTCCTGGAGCCTCTGGGGGCCTCTAAGAAGCCTCTCTCGGGAGCGGAATAATGACGACAGTTTCACGGATGGGAGCCTTTCCGTTGAGAAGGGGAGCGCGGTGAAAGGTTCATAAAGTGACGACAGTGTCGCACTTGAGGCCCAAAATCGTCTTCGGGCACCTCGGGCGCGAATCCCGCTCCCGCATAGTACGGTGCGATTTCCCCTCCCCCCGCTGTCCCGCCGGACCCCGTGAGGATGATTTTTGTGGTTTTCGCTTGTAAGAAACACTTCCCCCCCCCTCTCGACGGTGACGGAGGGCAGGCGGCGGGGGTGGGCGGGTTGGCGGGGTGGCGGGTTGGCTGGGGTTGCGGGGTGGCTGGTTGGGCTGGTTGAGCCGGTTGAGTTGTTTGGGTGGTTGGTTGGTTGGGCTGGCTGGTTGGGCTGGCTAGGGCAATTGGTTTCGACTACTACTACTACTACTACTACTACTACTACTACTACTACTACTACTACTACTACTACTACGACTACTACTACTACTAACTACGACACTACTACTACTACTACGACTACTACTACTAACTCCTACTACTTACTACTACTACTACTAGCTACTACTAACTAACTACTACTACTACTACTACTACTACTCTACTACTACTACTACTAACTATACTACGACTGACTACGACTACTACTACTACTACTACTACTACTACTACTACTACTACTACTACTACTACTACTACTACTACTACTACTACTACTACTACTATACTACTAACTACTACTACTACTACTACTTACGACAGACTACGACTACGCACTACTACTGACGACTACTACTACGATTACTACTGCTACTGCTACTGCTACTGCTACTGCTACTGCTACTGCTACTGCTACTGCTACTGCTACTGCTACTGCTACTGCTACTGCTACTGCTACCGCTACTGCTACTGCTACTGCTACTGCTACTGCTACTGCTACTGCTACTGCTACTGCTACTGCTACTACTGCTGCTACTACTGCTGCTACTAGTGCTACTTTTCATTCGATGTAAACGTAGATTCAGACTGCATTTAAAAAATATTGTCATATACGACTACGTTTACCAATAGCTTACTGTAAAACTTAAGTAGACTTCTACTTCTCCTACGAATGCAACTTGTACTACTTGTGCTAAGTACTCTTCCTCCTCCTCATCCCCCTCCTCCTACTGCCGCTGCCGCTGTAGGCATCGGAAATTCCCCCTTCTCTTCCTCCTCCTCCCCCTTCTCCCTTCCCCCTTCCCCCGCAGCCACCCTCCTCGTCGACGTGCTACTGGTCAGGCCCGTACCCCTAGCCCACGCCTTCTTCTCAGACTCTCTCACCCTCATCCTCCCTCCTCCTCCACCCCCCCACCCCCTGTCCCTCTTCCCACGGCGCTGCGAGCACCGGGCTCGGGCTCCCCGGCGGTAGTCGGCGCGCGCGCCCTCCACCATCCCAGGCGGGTGGATGTGCACCGAACACAACACCAGACGCTGGCCGTCCGACTCGCGCTCCACCAGCACCGCCACCATCTCCCGCGAGACGCGCTTCCTCTTGTTGCCTCGACGCAAGGAGACGAAGCTGAGCAGAGCCCTCTCCTGGCTCACCACGCGGATGCCCGAGTCTGGGTGGACCAGGAGGGCGGAGCAGGATTCCACCTGGACCCCACGGCCGTCGAAATCGTCGCCGCCCCGTATGAGATGGGAGCCGAGGCGCTCCCCCAGGGCCTCGCAGAAGGCGGGGTCAACCTCTTGGAGCGCCACCACGTCGTACCCGTCCACCCAGCTCCTGGTCCCGCGCCCGCCCCTCCCCCGGAAGGGCCCAGGGGACCAAAAAACAATCGAACAGACAGTGGTCAACCATAGAACTAGCCAAAATGCAAATGGATCCTTACAACTGTGCATACGCACTCGCATCGATGCATGTACACATGTGTACCCCCTCACTCCCACGATTGCCGATAAGCGTGAGGGTGCGCCAGGGCTGCCGTGCCAGGGCTCGGATGTTCGAGCGCCAAGAAAACCGCTGCAGGCGCCGATTGTTTGTCTGCACAAACAGCCCACCACGGGTGCCGAATTCCTTTGAGAAGAGCATTTCAGCGTGTCACGGGGCGGGGCGTCGGCGAGTCGCACGGCTAAAAAGCTAATGTGGAGAAGCCCTTCGCAGGCGCCGAGTTTTTTCTCTTCAACGCACCAAGCCCGCCGCAGGCGGCAAATCGTTTCAATGCAGTGTGGGTGGATCGCGGGTGGGTCGCGGGCGTGGGTGGGTGGCGGGCGCGAGTCGCAGGTGGGTCGCGGGTGGATCGCGGGCGGGTCGCAGGTGGGTCGCGGGTGGGTCGCGGGTGGCTCGCGGGGTGGTCGCGAGGTGGGCCGCGGGGGCGAGGACAACAATACTACTACAACAAGAGCTGGACCGCAGAACCCAACTTCAGCCGCGCACCCAGGGTAGGACCGTTCGACCCCCTCACTCTGACGTATGAATATGGGGAAATTCGTGCCCATCTAAACCACGATGGGCTACGCCCGTACTCCACCTGGCCTCTATCTCTGGCCTTAGCCTTGAAACCACTCACGCCTCAGCAAATATTCGAACACTCCTCATCCAGTTCCATATGCATACATGTCTGCATGTGTGTATGCGTTTGCGTGCGTAAACTTTGCTATAGAGATACACGTATGTACATATAGAAACATATATCTCTGCTTACGCCCAACGAGCAAGAATTCGCGCGTGCTTGTTACGTGTGTGCGTTTGCTCTGGGTGCGTGTTGTGCGTGGCAACGGTGATGTGCGCCGTGCGCTGTATGATGTATGTTGTGTGCTGTGTACTTTGTTGATGTGTCTGCACCTGCGTATGAATGGCCATTCATTTGCTGCACAGCACGTGCGGGCGCATGCAGACCGGACCGTTGGCGGCCAGCGTCCCCATCTGCCAAGGGAATTTTGTGTGAATGTGCGTGCGAGGCTGCGGGTTTGCGTCGCCACGCAAGGTTGTGAATAACTTGGCACGCATCCCGTCCTCATTCCTCTTGAACCGCTGATTGCACTCCCATCGGTGCGCAGGAAGAGAACAAATGCACATGGGTGCACATGTGTGTGAGTGCATGCGGGCCGCATTTCACTCATAGACTTCGCTTTCCAGGGAAGAAGTGTGCGTGCACGTGCGTGGGTGTATGAGCGGGCACACATCCATGGCATGATTCCTGTACTTGTGCCGATGCCCGTGCGTGCCTATACTGGTGCTCGTGTGTCCCTGTGCTCACGTTCGCTTGTAGTGTCTGCTTGCGGCTGCGTTTGCGCGTGCGTAGGGGGCCACATGTGAACCCTACCCCTACCCCCCACGATTTCCGAGGGGGAGGGTGGGGTTCACTTCGCTCGGGAGCTCCCGAGCGAAGTGCACTCCACCCTCCCCTCAAAAATCGTGGGGGGTAGGGGTAGGGTTCACATGTGGCCCCCTAGCACGCCCCCGGCCCCCCCCCGTCGCCGCGCGGCCTGCGGCCGTCGCGGGCACGGTCGAAGAGCGCCCGCAGCCCCCCCGCCCCTCCCCGAATCCGCGCCGAGAGGCGCCGCGGGGTCTCTCCGGGCGCCCGCCGCGCCGCGCGAGTGCGTCCGAGGCCCCCACGTCCGAGTGCGCCTGCGCCTGCATGTTGCGGAGCGCTCTTCTGCACTCGTGCGCACACTTCTGGCGGGGTGCGGGCGGGAGACTCCGCCTGCGGGTGCTCCGCGCTCTGGGCGCCCGGCTCCTCGCCCGATGCTGCGCACGGAGCCGCAGAGGAAAGAGTGCCGGAGGAGGAGGGGGAGGAGGAGGAGGAGGAGGAGGAGGAGGAGGAGGAGGAGGAGGAGGAGGAGGGGGAGGAGGAGGAAGAGGGAGAGGAGGAGGAGGAGGAGGAGGGATGGGGAGAGAGGAGGAGGAGGAGGAGGAGGAAAGGAGCAGGGAGGAGCAGGAGGAGGAGGAGGAGGGAGGAGGAGGGGAGGAGGAGGAGGAGGAGGAGGAGGAGGAGGAGGAGGAGGAGGGGAGAGGAGGGAGGAGGGGCGGAGGAGGAGGAGGAGGAGGAGGCGGGGCGGGCCCGTGTGCGCGCGCCGTGCCCGCCCGAGTGAGTGCCAGCCCGCGAGCGCGCACGGCCTCCGCGGGGAGCACCTGGCCTGTGCCGCCGCCGCTGGGCCCCCCCCCGAGGCCCTCAGGGAAGCCAGGACCCGGCACGGTCCTGATCTCGAGCACACGGGCCCTCCCCCCCCCTCCTCCTCCTCCTCCTCCTCCTCCTCCTCCTCCTCCTCCTGCTGCTCCTCCTCATCCTTCTCCGCACGGTCCTGATCTCGAGCGGCGAATACTCCGCGCGCACCCCCTGCACGGCCTGGACGATCGCGGGGCGGCTGCCGCTGAGCCGCTTCAGGCGGGCCATCCACGGGCAGTCCTGCTGCACGTAGCTCGACAGGCGGTGCTGGTTCCAGGCGGCAACGGCCCAGGGCCGCGGCACGGAGGCGGGGGAGCCCTCGCCAGACCTCGCTGCCGCCCGGTCCCCCTCCCTTGACCCGTGCCCTCTCCCCCCGAAGGAAGGGGGAGGCAGGGTTGGAGGCCGAAGGGGGCGCGAGAGGGGGAGGGAAGAAGGAACGGGGGGAAGAGGGGGGGGGGGAGAGGGAGAGGGGGGAAGGGGCGCGGGCGAGGGGCGGCAGAGAGAGAGGGCCAGAGGGGGAGGGAGGGGGGGGAGAGGGGGACACGGGGAGAGGGAGCGCGGGGGAGGCGGGGGAGAGGTGGGGAGCGGGAGAGACTGGACAGATTGGAACATGGGAGTAGTATAAGGGGGGAGGGAGAGAGAAAGAGAGGGAGAGGGGGAGAGAGGTGCGGAGTCCTCCTGCAGGCGAGGGCTTCGTGCCAGATGGCGCTGCGCGGGTCCTACGTCGGATATTGCCCTACGCACCGTGCCAAACTGGTCATCAGCTCCAAAGTTGGGCTGGTGCCAGGGAGGAGGGGGTCACATGATAAAAGAGAAGAGGGGGGAGAGGGAGGAAAGCAGAAGATGGGAAAAAGTCCCCTCACGGGCCGACCCAACACCGGGAATCTCCCGTCCCTCCTCCCTCCCTCCTCCCCCTCCTCCACCCTGCTCCTCCTCCCCCCACTCCCTCTCCTATCCCTTTCCATCCTGCTTTCCCCCCTCCTCTTCCCTCTCCCCCTCCCCCTCCTCTCCAGCACCTCCATTTCCCGTTCGTTTCATACCCATCTCAGTGCCCCCCATATTCCCTATCTTCTCTCCCTGGCCTGTCCTCTCCCTCCGCATTTACCCAATATGAATACTACACTCCTCTATCCCCAGATCCTGGTCCCTGTTCTCCCGTATACTGCTTTCGTATAGAATATCAGAAGGTGGTCTTTCATATTTTGTTGCTCCCATGGTGCTCCCGCTTGACCGTTGCCCTTGTTTCAGGATCGGCGCGTTGCTCCCTCTGTACATAATGGAGCTCTCGCCCCAGTGGGGGCCACAATTATGGATCCGAGTCCTCCTCGACGTTGTCGACCCGCTCCTTTCCCCTCTTCCACCTTCCCCTGGTCTTCCTGCTCTTCCCGCTCCTCCTACTCCTGCTCCTGCTCCTGCTCCTGCTATTCCTCTTCGTCCTTTTCCTTCCGCATCCTTCTTCTCCTCCTCCTACTCATCCTCCTGTTCAGTACACAGCTCCAATCACTTGATTGTGCAAGACACGATGGGATCCTTTGAAGGGTTCCAGGCCGGCCATGCCATCCGTCTGCGGACGGAGGACGAATCAGCGCAATGGGACGGGATGGGTGGGAGAGGTAAGGAATCACATATATAATATGGGGCGAGCGAACCTAGCATGCCCTCAACCTATCATCTCTCTCCTCCCTCCTCTTCCCTCCTCCTCCTCCTCATCTTCCTCCTCCTCCTCCTCCTCCTTCTCCTCCTCCTCCTCCTCCTCCTCCATCTCCTTCCCATCCTCCATCTCCTCCTCCTCCTACTCCTCCTCCTCCTTCGCCTCCTCCTCCTCCTCCTCCTCTCCTCCTCCTCCTCCGCCTCCTCCTCATCATCCGCCTCTTCCTCCTCCTCCTCCTCCATCTCTTCTCATCCTCCATCTCCTTCCCTCCTCCTCTGTTTCCTCTACTCCTCATCCTTCTCCTCCTCCTCCTCCTCATCCTCCTCCTCCGCCTCCTCCTCCTCCTCCTCCTCCTCCGCCTCCTCCTCATCCTCATCATCATCATCATCGTCCTCATCCTCATCCTCATCCTCATCCTCCTCCTGTCCTCCTCCTCCTCCCTCCTCCTCCTCCTCCTCTCCTCCTCCTCCTCCTCTCCTCCTCCTCCTCCTCCTCCTCCTCCTCTCCTCCTCCTCCTCCTCTCTCCTCCTCCTCCTCCTCCTCCTCCTCCTCCTCCTCCTCCTTTCTCCTCCTCCTCCTCCTCCTCCATCCTCCTCCTCCTCCTCCTCCTCCTCCTGCTCCCTGCCTCCTCCTCCTCCTCTTTCTCCTCCTCCCCATCCTCCTCCTCTCCTCCTCCTCCTCCTCCTCCTCCTCCTCCTCCTCCTCCTCCTCCTCCTCCTCCTCCTCCTCCTCCTCCTCCTCCTACTCCTCCTCCTCCTCTTCTTCCTCCTCCTCATCCTCATCCTCATCCTCATCCTCCTCCTCCTTTCCCCTCCTCCTCCTCCTTACCTCCTCCTCCTCCTCCTCCTCCTCCTCCTCCTCCTCCTCCTCCTCCTCCTCCCCCTCCTCCCCCCCCCCCCCTGACAAAACTGCGCTCTCCTGGGGAGCGTGCTTGCCAGGCTCCCGAGGCGGGCCTGGCCTTGGCCACGAGGGCGCAGCCCCTTGGGGAGGCCCAGCAAGCAGGGCCTGCAAGAGGCCCGGAAGAGCACCGGAGGAAGCAGGGGAGGGATCGGCCGCCGGCCGGGGACTCGCAAGAGGCCGACGGGCCAACCCCTCGAGGGCGAGGCCCGCTCTGAGTATCGTTTAACCGATCCCCATCCCCAGCGGCGTGGCCTGGGCCCCACTGGCCGATTTACCCCGGATATAGGCCGTTCCCTTCGGGTTTCGAGGGGTGTATCCCCAACTAGGGTGGTAATTTGGTGGGGGTCTCGAAGGGGATGGGGATGGTGATGGGGCTCGGTTCACCGATACCGACGCTCTGAAACGCAAGAGTCAAACGCCTCCCGAGTGGGGGTCCGAGCCGACGGGGTCGGACGATCGCGCCGCGTCGCCGATGCGTTGCCGATGCATCGGCCACGTCGGCGGCGCATCGGCGACGTCGGAGTCGGGCTCCACGTTGAGGACCATCTTGCCATCGATCGGGCATCTATTCCCCGTGCATGTTTCGGAACCGCGCGTGTTTTTTGTTTGGCTCGATGATCCAGGATGCTCCTCGATGCTCCTCGCCGAGAAGAAAGGCACACGTCGGAGCGATGCCAAGCCATCATCCTCGTCTGGAAGCCTGGACCCCTCCACATTCCTCAGGGCTGCACGCGAGAGAGGCCCCCCAGACATCTGGCTGCTCCGATGTTTCGATGCGTGGGCTCCAGAGGTCTGGGCAACTTCCCTGGGGCCGGTTTTTGATCCTGAAACATGTGTTGACGTTCCCGAGGCCCAGCGAGGGCCCCGAGATGCCGAAATCAGTCAAAAAACACCCGCTCCGAATTTTCGGGAGCGTCGGACCTCTGGGGGGCAAGCGTGGCTTCTGCTGCGCGGCTTCTATCGGTGAAGGCGCCCCAGGGCCCAACCCCAGAGGCGCAGGCCGCTGCCATCGGCGATCTGGGGGACCCCGGTGGACTTGCTCCAGAGGCCATTCTGGCGAAGGGCCACTCCACCCAGACATCCGAGGATGTGACTGTTCGACCCGCGGCCACCAACTCCATGCCATTATGATGGGGGCAGCTTTTAGCCCCCGACCCATTCTCTTGAAGCCCCCGGGGCCCGAAGACGGCCCCCCAGAGGCCGAAGCGAAGAAGACTGAAGAAACTCCGATCGCCAGACAGCTAGAGGAGGGGGAGGTGGAGGAGGAGGAGGAGGAGGAGGAGGAGGAGGAAAGGACGAGGAGGAGGAGGAGGAAAGGAGGAGGAATGGATGAGGAAAGGAGGAGGAGGAGGCTGCGATCGAGGACCCCTTCAGCCGTCAGGAACCCGGAACCAAAAGGCAGGAGGAGGAGGAGGAGGAGGAGGGGGCGAAGGAGAAGACGAGGAGAGGAAGAGGAGGAGGAGGAAAGGAAAGGAACAGGGAAGGAGAAGGGAAGGAGGCCGCGCGCGGCCCCTTCTGCCCGCGCGGCCCGCGCCCCCGCGGCGAAGGCGCGGCCAGCAGGGCGGCCGCGAGCGGCGCCCACGCCCAGGCCCACCGCGGCGGCCGCCGCCCGATCCGCGGCGGCGGCCTCCCGGGGCGCCGCGGCAGCGGCCCCATCGCGGCGGGCGCCCCCAGCGCGGCGCGGCCTTCGGCGGCCTTCGGCGAGAGAGAGAGAGAGCGAGAGAGCGAGAGAGAGAGAGAGAGAACAAAGGAAAAGTGAGCGTGTGTATATACACACACATAAAACAAAGACATGTAGCGCACATATATATATATATATACACACATATAGAACAAAGACATGTAGCGCACATGCATGAAGATGTGTCGGGCTCTTGACTGGAAGAGGCCCGCTCTCGACCCGCCGACCAAAAGAAATATATGAAGATGTGTACTTAGGTGTACACATACATGACAGATACAGACATACACAGAGGAGAGAGAGAGAGAGAGACGAGAGAAAGAGAGAGAAGAAAGAGATAGAGAGAGAGAGAGACGAGAGCGAGAGAGAGAGACGAGAGAGAATCAGAGGGAGGGAGAGGAAGGAAAACAAAGACTGACAGATGGAAGATGGACAGACATGCAGACAGACAGACAGACAGACAGACAGACAGACAGACAGACGGACGGACGGACGGACAGACAGACAGACAGACAGACAGACATAGACAGACAGACGGACAGACAGACAGACAGACAAAGAAGGCATGGCAAAGATCTGACTCGGTGAAAATGCGGGGACCCACTAGAATCCGTGGAAAATATCCACACAAGCTACTTCGCATGGATCATTCTCACAAATACAGCCCCTAGACCCCCGCCAGCACTTGAAACCGCATCCAAAGATGGACGATGGGGGATCCGAAAGAAGTTGCTTCCGCCAAACATCAAATGATCAGTACACACAACATTCCGCTCCCAACCGACAAACGAAACGGAGAGCATGTGTGTAACAGGTCCCGATGGCTTTCCCCAGAGATTTCCTAAGGTGCTTCATTCACGTGCCTGTCCTCTGCTGCAGTCCAAGTCCGCAAAGTTGTAAGCATTATCCCTTTGCTTGAAGGCTTGCGCTGGCAAGCGTAGAGTTTCTGCTGCCACCCCTCCATGACTTAGCCGATTGCCGCAGGTGCGACGACTAAACAGCTATCATCCACCAGGACTTCAACTGCGCATCACGACACTTGCATAGTTGTTGCAAACAAAAAAGAATACGCACTGGGCTGGAATGTATTCGAGGAACTAGGACACCCTCACGGCATCAATTGCAGGCGTGCGCTGCCGAGGACGAACATTCAGCAACGTGCCCGAGCGAAATGCAACCCGCTTGCATGGAAATTTCCGTCTGTGAGCCACAAGGTGTTTGAGATCCCTTCCCAAACCGACGGGCCCTCATGCCGAGCGATTCCTTATCGATTGGAGTGCAAGCAGCCCATTGGGCGTAGGTGGTTTAACAAGTTCTTTCTTCCAGCACCTTTCTTCCCCTTCGGGGAGGAGTTTGTCAACTCTCCTGATGAAGAACAAGAAACACCGCCTCCACCGCTCGACCGGCCGCCGACAAGGAAGAACGAGGGAACCCCCACCCATACACCATGCCTCCCAACAAAAACATGCACAGCGCAAGTAGCGACAACATCTATATCATGAGCGTGCACCCCGCGAGAATGTTGCGCCCGATCTTGACAGGGATGGCTGTGGTGAGATCATATTCGTCCTCTGCTCGCTGGCCCACTGCCCCTACCTTGACAGAATGGCAACTGACTGCGGGGGCACAGACCATACGGACCACCCCGCAGCAACTTCGCAGTGGCTCTCGACAGGAATACTGGCGTGTCGACATGTTGCCCGATGTGTCCTGTCACGTGCCCTGGCGCACCTGGCAAGCTCTGCGCGCGTCGCGCGACTGGCGCAGCTGGACCGGCGCGGCGCACCTAGCACGCGCAGCGCACCTCGCGAGCGCCGCACACATGGCGCCCGTATTGGTCCACCAGGCCGCCCATCCGAAGGCGACTTCTGCTTCTGCCGAGTCGGGGGAGGTACTTATTAGAGTGACGGATGTCCGAACCGCTGCGCGCGCGAGGCTGCAACGGAGACTCGACCCAGGGGCGGGCGTGCCAGTCGGACGCGCTTGCTTGGGCACGCCAATCAGGCACGCGAATCGGGCGCGCTAATCGGGCACGCTAATCGGGAGCGCGAATCGGGAGCACCGATCGGCACGAATTGGGCACGCTAGCTGGGCGAGCACAGATGGGTAGCACCATCACTCATATCCGCAATTGTGGTGGCTTACATGTATGGAGAAAAGGCGGGCGAGAGTGAGCGAGACAGCTTCCGGTATTCCAGTCGGGAAGTTGGCCCCTCCCCTATACCCCCTCCCCTGAGTCTCAACGGGGCCCCCCACAACGGGTTAAAGCGTCCAAGATGGCCCAAGATAGCTGCAAAACAGCTTCAGACAGCCCAACACGGCCTCAAGTATAGCACAGGATAGCTCAAGATGGCTCAGATGGCCTCTATCATGCCTCGAAGAGGCCCAAAGACGACCCCTAGACAGCTCCAAGTGGTCACGGAGCCCCCCTAAGGTAGTCCCGAGCGACCAAAATCATGTTTTACCAATGAAGTGTTTGTACAAGCTGTGCGTTATCGCACTTTTGCTTCCGACGGGCCTCTGGAGCTTCAAGATGGCTCTATGATCACCCAAGGGGCCCTAAAAGGGGCCCACCAAGACTCCCAGACGGCCCCAAGAGTGCCCAAAAGAGCGCCGAATAGATATTCCCTAGAGACAGATATTCGATCTGCAGAGGGGTAACCGTCATTAGCCCAACTGTAAGTCTCAGAACCAAAAAGAATGAAACACCTAAGGTGCATCGAGGATTCCGCCCTCCCTTGAGGCGTCATTGGGCGGCGGTTGGGTCAAGACGGCTCCAAGATGGCCCCAGATTCCCTACGATGGCCCTCAAGTCGTTGCAAGATGGCCTGAGATGTCTCAAGATAGCCTCCAGCTGACCCCCAAGAGGTCCAGGGACTGCCGCAGGACGTCTCCAGGTGACAACGAATCGCCCAATGATGCCTCCGCGAGGCCAAAATCCTTCAAACATCCCAGGCAATGTAAGCGTGTGTGCTTTCGCGCCTTGTCGCTTCCAATGGGCCACCCAAGCCTCAAGATGGCCCCAGGATCGTCCAAGAGAGACCCAAAACAGCTCCAAGACAGCCCCACGAGCGCCCAAGAGCGCCCAAGAAGGGTTTCACGAGATGAAGACGGGGCGGGGCAAATTAACACAACCCCCTTTCAAGAGAGCTCCCAAGGCCTCTAAGAGGGACTCCAGCTTGCCCCGAAGGGTTCCAAAATGGCCCCAACAACGCCCAGAGACTGCCGAAAGAAGTCATCAAAGGGGTCCCAGACCGAAAGATTCGAGACCTTTATGGATGACCCTGGGTCTACTCAGGCTGATCCCGATCTTCAGTTTGACGGCGGCCCCCCTATGTGTTCCACTGCATGCTCCTACAACTCCCTGATCAAGGACACTCGCCTGGGAATCGTTTCTGGATGAGCTGCTGGGGATCACCGCTGCTAGGTGGCTGCGTGTTCGTCCACTTCCGGATCAACGGTGCCGTCCTCTAGCCAGACGGCCTCAAGACGGCCCAGAGGCCCGAAGAGGCTTCCGAGAGGTCGCAGGATGCTCCACAACACGGCTCAAGGTAGCATCCGAGGACAGCAATGATAATCCGCTGACCCCTCCAAGAGTCTCCGGCCGTGTCAAAATCTTCTGCGTGCAACAAGTGGGTCCTGAGGAAGATGGGTCCTCGAATGGTTTGACAACCTGGGGGCCCGTGGAGGGCCCCGGGAGTCAAAAAATGGGGAGCAACAAAACAACGCCAAACAACGACAAAAAAAACTCCCCGTTTCCCTCAGGACCTGTTGGCTTCATGGCGATCTCCTCCCCCCCCTCGCAGCCCCCTGCAGCATGGAATTGCACGTTTCAGGGGACGGCCGACCAGAACGTTCTCCTTGCGTTCCCGGATTTGGCGTGCTCGCCGTACCGTGGCAAGAGGGGGTAGAAAAGCAGGAGAAGAACCATGGTGCGCAAAGGTCCAAGGTAAGGCTCATTCGTCGGACAGCATCCGCCTCTTGCAGGGTGTCTCGTGGAGCTACAGGCTGGCCTCGTCAGGTCAACGGCGACCCTAAGACGATCGCCAGGAGCACTGGCGCAACTCCGCAGGGCAAACTTTTACAAGCATCGAACCAACAAAAAAATGAGCCACCGAAGGCAGCGCCAGGACAACCAGGGACACTCCGATGAGGCGGCGCTGTCGGCGCCGGGGGCTCGGGACGGCTGAAAACAAGGACGGGCGGGGGGGATCGGCGGCGGCGCAAGGCAACATCAGGGCCAGAGACGATGGGGACAGGAAAGAACCAAGGAAATGATTTGGCGGCAACGGACGCAGCACCACCAAGGCCAGGGATAGCTGGAACAAGGACGAACCAAAGAAATCGGTGGCAATGGAAGGCAATACTGAGGCCAGGGACAGCCAGGAACAAAAACGAACCAAGGAAATCAGTGGCAACGGAAAGCAAGGCCAGGGCCAGGGACAGCCGGGGACAAGACAGAGCCACGAGAACTGGCAGCAACTAGGGGAGGCAGCAACGCGAGGGACAACTGGGACCGAGGCCAAGCCTTGGCAGCAGCGAAGGAAAGCACCCGTGGCCAAGGAACAGCCGAGGACACCGCCGGCCCCAGCGATAGGACAACATCTAGCGCCGCAGCAGGGGACAAGGTCGAGCCAAAGAAATTGGCAGCAGCAGAGCGGGGCGGAGAGGCCCGGGCCAAAAGCAATCGGGGACAAGGCCGAAGCAAAGAAATCGGCGGCACCCACGCCAGGAACAGCTGGAGACAAGCCGAACCAAGGAAATTGGCGGCAACGGAAGGCAGCACCACGGCTACGGACAGCTGTGGACAGTGGGTGCCGAACCACGGAAATGGCCTCTTGGCGCCAAGCTCAGGTCGAGAGACCCGGCCACCCCAGCCAGCCCGCGCTCAGCCTGGCTCGCCCACTGCTGCCCGAGCTCCGCAGCACGGACGCCGGCCGCAAGCCAGACGGACGCGCACACGGCTCGGATGGTTGTGCTGCCGCCGGTCGCGCTGGCGAGCCATCCGTCAGGCGCCTGTTTTATATGTTTTAATTTTTCTTGGTTTAAAATTATTATGTTTAATGTTTTTCTTCGTGCTAATATTTTGTTCATTTTCCATTTTTAACTTTTATTTGTGTCTTAACAGCCTCGGCAACGCAACAACGATTCACCAATGACATGACAGAATACCGACCTGCAGTGCGTCGCTTGGCGACACATGCAGGGCGCAGGACAAAAATCTGTTCAAAAATAACGCTGCTCGACTGCCGGCTTGCCCATGCCAGCCCGGTAGGAGCCAAAAAACGAAACGAGCTAAAACGAGAAAGCCAAGACAGGAGCGAGAACGAAGGAAGGAAAGGAGGAGGAGGAGAAGGAGGGGGAGGGAGGGGGGGAGGCAAGCTAGGTGCGCTCGCGTCATATCTGACGTCCTACCCCTCCCTCCCATCCCTTACCATGGCGCTGATTTTCTCTATCCGCGGACGCGTGTCGTAGCGGACTTGTGGCTCCGCGCGCGCGTGCGTAGTGGGTGGTGGTGCGCGTGCGTGCGTGCGTGCGTGCGTGTGTGGTTGTGGTGGTGGTGGTGGTGGTGGTGGTGGTGGTGGTGGTGGTGGTGGTGGTGGTGGTGGTGGTGGTGGTGGTGGTGGTGGTGGTGGTGGTGGTGGTGGTGGTGGTGGTGGTGGTGGTGGTGTGGTGGTGGTTGGTGGTGGTGGTGGTGGTGGTGGTGGTGGTGGTGGTGCTCGTGGTGGTGTTGGTGGTGGTGGTGGCGGTGGTTGTGGTGGTGGTGGTGGTGGTGGTGGTGGTGGTGGTGGTGGTGGTGGTGGTGGTGGTGGTGGTGCGGCGCGGTGGTGGCGGGCGGATGGGCTCGCGAGAAAGAGGCCCGCGCTGGGGCGAGAACGCCATCCTGAACGACGGAGGCCAAACACGGATCCGAAAATGAGGCCCACGCTGCAGCGGGAGCACGATTCGGAACAATTCGGGAGCACAAATGAGGCCGGCGCCTCAGCGAGAGCATCATTTTCAAAAAAACAAAAAAAAAAAAAAAAAAAAAAAAAAAAAAAAAAAAAAAAAACGGACACCCGTTTCCCGGGAATCCTGTGTGTAAAAAAAAAAAAAAAAAAAAAAACAATACGCGGGGGGGCGTCGGATATCTTCGGGACGCCATCAGGGGAAGTGGGAGAGTATTTGCACATTGTGTAATTTTGGAGGGAGAGGCAACAGCAAAGAAGACGACCAGGAGGAGGGGAGGGAAGAGGAGGAGAGGAGGGAGGAGAGGGCCACGCCCCAACGAGGCACCCGCGCAACGCGCGGGCCGCCCTGCTCCACGCACGGCGGCCGGGAGGAAGAGAGAGGAAAGGGGAGGAGGGAGGAGACGGCGGCCGACGGACGACAACGAGACACGACAGCAGCAGAGAGGGAGAGGGAAGAGCGAGGGAGGGGACGGGGAGGGAGGAAGGGGAGGGGGAGGGAGACAGGGAGGAGGGGAAAGGCGAGCAAAAAACATGAAAGCAGCGATCTTACACTACCCCGACCAATCGCGCATGCCTCGCAGAATGTGGTTGTGCATGGGGACTCGCCAGACAATGATTTCTCCCAGTCAGTGCAGCCAGCGTGTGCACTGCCGCGCACTAGAGAACCAAGCCTGCACAGTCTTTGACAGAGAGGGCGGCAGCGATGAAATACGGCAGTAGGTTGTACAACCTGACCCCTCTGAGAGCAAACTGCAATACGAAATTCTGCGCTCGAATCCAACGGGGGTCGACAAGGCGCCGAAGATGGCGGCGAGGAGAGCGAGGAAGAAGAGGAGGAGAACGGTCGATCCGGAAAAAATATTGAAACAGAGGGGGGCCCACTCCTAAGGCCGACCTACGAATAACCCCGAGCATGGCCATATCTGCGCGAGTGGCGAGCGGCGCCAATCGGAAATGAACGCATGCATCGCGGGCAAAGATCCCCACAGATCGCAAAAACCAGACTTGAACTGCGCCACGCTCATCGTGGCTGTACACACGTAGGCCAATGCAGGCGCCCGGTATTCAGCGAAGGACAATACGTGACTCTTGAACAACAGCATGAGCTCAGGCACTGAGTGGTACCTACGGGAACGAAGCAAATACATAGTTCGTGCATGACAAATCGCTGCCGTTTCTTCCACAGTCTGGCGCATACGAAGACGGCAGTCAAAGTGCACACCAAGCAGCTTAAAAGCCTCGCCATGCGGATGGCGATGACTTAAGATACGCTGGCTTTCTTGTCCGACATCGAACAAAACAGCGCTCTCCTGCCCCCGCGAGTGAGGAAGAAGTTGGCACTCAGACAAATTATCCCGGATCCAAGCGTTACTGGTAGCAGCCGGGTAAGACTTTACAGCGTTCAGATCGTCAGCAAAAACGAGCTCTTGAAAGCCTCACTGTCGGACGGCGGCGGCGGCGTCATGGAAGGAAATGCCCCGCAACGGAGGGCCGAGAACAGCGCCCTGATAAAACCGATACGGCGGCCATCAGCGAAAGAAATTAAACAGAAGAGCACTAGCCAGAGCAACGCATCACGGGCCCCACGGCCCGGAAAGTAGGCAAACGGAAACTGGCCAAACAATCCACGCGGAATCGATTTCGGCACTACGTTGCAAGCTGTATCCCTCTATAATGCACCGTGTCGTGGAGAGACAGTTTTTTGTGCAACGGGTAAATCCACTGCACAGTCCACACGGCAGGCCACTCTCCTGCATTGACAATGCGCCTGGGGAGCTTCGTGAAAGGAACACTAAGAACTTCAGCACATGCTATTCTGGGCCAGGCGGGATGAACGAGAGAGAGAAGTTAGGAGGAAAAGGACTTGGAGAAGGCGCAAGAAGAAGAAAGAAGAGGAGGATGACGAGTAGAAGAACTGGCAAGGGTGAAGGGGAAAAAGGGAGATCGCGATGATGGTGAAAAGAATGAAAAGCACGAGGAAGAGAAAGGAAGAGAATTGCTCTTGTGATTCCTGCGTTGTGACTATGATTGTGCGCACGCCAAAATTATGTTGCACCCGCTCTTGTGCAAAAGCCAAAGGAAGAAGAAGAAGAAAAAGAAGAAGGGGAGGAAAAAAAATCCAAACGAAACCTCTCAAAAGCCAGTAAAATGGTTTGGGGAACGCTGTGAAAGGCGATATTTTTCTCCCGTACTCCAGCCAAAGGTTGCGGTGGCCCGCCCTGCTCCTCTGCTGCACCCGCGCTGCCTGCATGCAGTCTGCTACACTACACGCTGGCTTCTGGTACGGCTATGCTACCCTACAATGCACAGTCAGAGGGCTAAAAACAATTTGGGCACATGTGCTCAAATGGTCTGTGGGCGGGCTCTAGTGGACCTACAGGGCTCAGACTAGGACAGACCTAAGCTGCGGGACCTGCCCCGCTCGATTCTGGGCCCCATGGCCCCCTAGACTGCCCGAAACACTCACCTACAAGGAAACTCGCGAAATGCACAACCTGGCTCAATATGAAGATACCTGCAAACGAATTTAAGGTACACTACAGGGCTCTCAGGCGAAGGAAGCGAAGGAGAGAAGAGCTACACATGCTTTAGGCTCCAATCCACTCCAATCCAAACCAAAACCTCGCTAGCTCTGCGAACCTGCGCGCGCCGAGCCTACGGCACGCTGACTGACAGACTGATATGAAGGGCTGAATCTAACAGCGTGGATATGGAAGGGTGCCGGATCAAACGGCACTGGCGTGGAAATGCGAAACTACGCTGGCGAAACCCAGCGGTACTCCTCGGAGCCGAGGTACGTAATCTTCTCGTGGCCGTCTGAGAAGACCAAACGAACTGCTCTAGTAGCTGACTCCGACACGACCCGCGCGGCTTCCACTGCCCGCCGGAGAACAGCTCCACGCACAACTCCTCGTCTGCATCCACGGGCTGCTCCAGGTCCACCAGGTCGAAGGGGACTAAGCGTGCTGTAAATGCAGGTTGCGCGAGACCCAACTGCGTCTCACGCGTGTCTGGCTTGGAAAGGACGGCCGTCTGCGGCGAGACCATCTTCTTGATCTCGTAGACGGTAGGATCCACGCGCGGGAGCACACGGCGGCTGACCGACCCCTCGACGGCAGGCCTCACCGCCCTGGCACGCGCGTCAAGAAGACTTTGTCCCCCGGCTGGAAGACGTAGCCCTCCTTTCCCGCACGTTCAGCACGAGCCAACCTCCCGGCATACTCGGCGCGAACCTCCTCGCCAACCTTCTCGTAGATGCTCTCCAAGTTCTCCACCAAGCCGGCGACGTAGCTGGACGGGTCGATCGTCTTGGCGCCTTCAAGCTTGCGAAACAAGTGGTCCACAGGCCCCTGCGGCACCAAGCCACACACCAACTCGTAAGGGCTGCACACTCCGCGATCGGCTCGAGGAGAGGCACGCAAAGCCCACTGCGCCAACTTCGCCCACCTGGCCCACTTCGACGGATAGGCGGAACAATATTGCGCAAGCACCTGGTTGATCGTCTTGTGGCGCCCCTCGATGTACCCCTGACTCTCCAGGTGGAACGCCGAGCCGAAGACGTGCGAGATGCCCAGAAGCTGGTTGACAGCGGCGACCACTGGCGACACGAAAGCTGCCGCGGTCGCTGCGCAAGACTGCCGGAAAGCCTGCGATGTCCAGGAGGACCTCCCCCACCAAGAACTTCGCCCACTCCTCCGCGGCGCCGGCACATGCAGGACGCACCCAAGCCCACCGCGTGAATGGGCACTCAACATGGTAGATGTACTCCTTGTCGCCGCCCTCCGGGTGGATCGGACCGAGAGCGTCGATAAAATATGACCCGGAACGGGCGATCGTGCAGCTCCATCCTCTGATCGGTCGTGATCCCAGGCCTTGGCTTCACCAAACGGCAAGCCGAGCAGTGGCTGACCCAGTCGATGATGTCCCTCTCGAGCGTTGGCCACCACACCCCCGTCTGCAGCTCAGCCGTTGCGTCCTTGATGCTGGCGCGGGCGCCCAGGCTTCCGGAGTCGTGGTACACCAGAAGCAGCGCGCGCCTCAGCATCAGTTTGTACCTGCGCCCGTTGAAGATAAAAGCACGCAGCCCTCCTGCAGGAATCACCATGCGGTCGACCATCGCGTTGCCAACTAGGTTCGAAACCTTGCGGAACAAAAGCTCGTCTACACAAGTGTATTTCGCCATGGCCTGCACTGCGGTCTCCGCCCTCTTGCTCTTCTCCTTGAGGTTCTTGCCGTGCAGAGCGTCGCGCACTTCGCGGAAGACCCGATCCTCGGTCACCTGCTTGTGGTCGACTGAGATCATGGCGGCGTACTCGACCTCGAGGAAGACGCTGCGAGCCACGATGATGTCAGCGAGCTCCGGGCCGGCCCGCTGCAGGCGAGACAGCTCGTCCCTCTCGAAGTCCACCGGCGAACCGGCGATGCCACCCTTGGCCGCGACGAACTCGACTGGCTGCTCAGCAGATGGAGGCGCGCGGTGAAACGCCTCATCCTTCAACGAACCATCCCCAATATCAAGGCCATTGCGACTCTGTCGTACCATACGACCACCACGGTCAAACCATTCCTGGAAGGCGCCGTTGTACATCGCTCCTTCTCACACGAATGCGGCACTCTTTCTCAAAGTACAACTGCGCCGCCTTGGCCACCGTACCGTTCGCGAACGTGCCGAAATTTTGCAGGTCGGAGATGGCGCCCTCAACGATATTCTGGCCAAGCTCTTTCGGGTAAGGTGCCGATCTTCGCGCCTTGGCCGCGCCCACGAGCCGCTCAGGATGAGGGCGCGGGTGCGAGCATACACTCTTGGTCCTCTCTGCGACCCCCCAGGAGTTCGTGATCCAGGCTCGCGGCTTCGTCCACTGAATACCCACCATGCAATCGTCCGCGAGAAATAAGACGACACCTGGCATGCCAATGATACCCAGCATCTCGCGGAACAAATCCATGTAGGTGGACAGCGGCTGCTTCACCAGCGCCAGCGCACGACCGAATAGCCGATGCAGAAACATCGGGATCTGCCTCGTCGCCGTAGGGGTTCTCCAGGGAGCGGACCTTCGGAGTAGTACGTGCTACCGTCATGCGGTGGCATGGGAAAGCGAAGTGGCAGGCGTCCTTCGGGCTGCGCACCTGCGCTTCCCAGAAAACATCGTCCTTCATGAAGTCGTGCTCCTCGTCGATGCGGTCGTCGTAGCGGATGGCCGCGCCCCTGGCAGACCCCCAGGTACGAGATAGCACGCAGCCGCCTTCCTCCTCGACACCCGAGAAGACCTCGACGAGCACGCGGCCGCGCAGGGGAAGATCAGCATGCTGGAACGACAGCCTCCACTTGCCTCGCTGGTAGTGCCGTGCCCGTTGCACCGCCAACATTCCACCCCAGACCCACTGCGCCTGACGAACGTGCAATCCGTGCACAAGCCGCTGGCAGGGACCAGAGTGTCTCGCCCAGGCTCCCAGACGACGGCGCCCTTGCAGCCAAAGTTGGGCTTGGCTAGGTGCACGTAGAAGGCGAAGTCCTCGTGGGGATCTCCACGATGTCGAATGCGACCGCGCCCTCGAAGCTCGCCCTTACCGAAGCGCTCGTCAACGTTCTCCGCCTCGTAGCCGGCCGCTAGAACCTCGGTGACGTGGGCCGAAGCCTGTTCCTCGGCCTTGCCATGACATTCGGCATGCGCTGGACTTCCTGGTGGAACGCCGCTGCGGCGGCAACGATAGCACATGGTCTGCCGCTCCCGGCCGTCCTTGCACAAGATCTTGCGGGTGTACTGCACGACGAAATTGTATACGGCACGACGAAAATCTCGCCACGGTCGTCGTGGACGTGGGCCACTCGGCACGGCCGGATCTTGGGGTCAACAGGAGCCCGAGGGTCGCCCCCAGCCCCATGCGCCACATGCGCCGATGGTAAGAACAACACCAAGTACTGCTTGGGGTAGATGCCGTCAAGCAAGGTCGGCACAACTGTGCACGGCGTCGCGTCCTGCTCGTCGGCTGGGTGAGATACATTGAATTGCAGAGATGTGCGAGAGCCCCTTGGACCGGAGCAAACCATTAACCCGTCCGTGGATACCTCGAGGCCGTCCTGGATGCCCGTTCCCTCCGAAGAAGATGGCCAGGACGCTGAACGCTCCAAGCTGGATGGCGAGCCGTCCGTAGCCCGCTGCTTCCTCGGTGTTGAAATCGAGGACGCCTGGACTGATGCGGGGTCCTTCCCGCTCGGCGTCGAAAGCGAGGCCGGGCCAGCAGGGCTGGGCACGTCGCCCACGGCGGCGGACTCTGCTGCCTGCTGGTCCGCCGTCGCTCCTGCAGGCGCACAGGCAGTCGGCGAGTTCTTCTCGCGCGTGATCTCGAGGGCCGGAGTCGTCTCCGGCTGCGGCCCAGTCCCGTCCAAGCCATCGAGGTAGGCGTGCATGCGAGCGGCCTCCTCGTCATCGTCGATCGGGGCATCGAACCTCTGTCTGAAAATGCGTTTGACGGGCCCGCTCCGCATTAGTAGATTTCTGCAAACATCCCTGTCTTCGGGATTGCGTGAAGGGGCAGCCCAAAGGATGTTCTCCTGCCCCTTGATCCAGGTACGTTGAACTCTGTCACCGAGTTCTTCTAGATCCACCGCCCATCGCAACAGCTTCTTGTTGATGCGTCTGTTTGCCAACAAGCCCCCCGTGAACAAGTTGTTCTTGTGGTCCGCGAGCACACTGATGCGAAAACCCTTGGTGTAAGGTTTGACAGCCGCTAGACCTTCACGAAGTCCATACCACTCCCGCTCGAAGGTCGACCAGGCTTGCTCGGTCTGCGACAACGACCGCGAGAAGAAGGCGATCGGTCGCGGGCTACCTTCTTTGACAGCGCGCTGCGCCGGCACTGCTCCCCAGGCGCAGTCTGAGCAATCGATGTACAACTCGATGGTCCGACCTGGGTCCACCTGGCCAGCAGCCTCGTAGTCAGGGACGTGCAAGATGGCGTCCTCGAAAGCCTTCTGGGCCTTCTCGTCGGTAAGGTGCAGGACTCGGCGCCCTTCTTGGTGCACGGCTTGAGGTGCTGGTCGTGCTCGTGGAAGGCAGGCACGAACTCCTTGATGAAATTGACGAAGGCGCGGAAGCTAACGATGACGTCGACACACTTCGGCGCCGGCCAGTTGCGCACAGCCTCCACCTTCTTCGGATCGACACGACGGGCGCCGTTGCCAAGTACGAACTCCAGCAGCGGCACCTCCAACTGCGCCCACCAGCACTTGTCCAGCTTGAACTGCGCAACACGGGCCTCGGCTGCGGTGAGTAGGGCAATGAGGTGCTGGATGTGCCTGTCGACGATGTCATCGCCGGTGTCTCCGTCGTACCCCTCCGTGCTCACGCTCACGTCGTCAATGAAGATGGCCGCGACCTCCTCGTCGTTCTCGTTTTTCACCTGCCCCAACGCGTCGTCCATGAAGCTCTGCAACTTGGCGCCGAAGAACAGCACTCGCGGGCGAAGCACTCCCCACCTTGTCACCAGCTGGAGGACTCGGCCGTCTCGCCATCCACCGCGATCTGCGTGAAGCCCCAGACGCAATCCAGCGCGCTGTGAATGGCGCCCCGCTGAGCGCGCGCAAGGCACTTGGACGCATTGGGCGAGGGCCAGGGCGCGTCCAGCGTCTGGCTGTTGACGTACCTGTAGTCCCGCACCGCACGGCCCAGCAAGCCCTTACTCGACTGGTCCACCACGAACGACGGTGAACCCCACTGGCCTGCCTACCCTGGAGGCACCCACTCTGCCTTACCGTCCCCCACCTCGCAGTCCTCGTGGAACTCGAGCCTCAACTGGTCAAAGGCCGAAAGCGGGAACGGCTGCTGCACCTTCGGGATGGCGTCGTTCCTGACGTCGACGTGAGCAACGACGCCCTTGATCTGCGGAGCGGCGCAGCCTAGCATCCAAAAGCACGCACAGAACGGCATGATGACCTTCTGGACGAAGCGGTTGCGCTGCGCATGCGCGAGCTGCTTGCCGATATTTTTGCCGGCTGCCTTGGCCACCTCTGCCTTGTACTCGTTCGAGCTCTGGTCGGGCCACTTCTGACCAGCGCGCTTCTCTTTCTCCAACGAGATCTCCTTCTGCAGGTCGTGGAACAGCATCACCTTCTTCTGCTCCTGACCTCTGGTCTTGTAGCTCGTCTTCAGGAACTGCTCCGCCTTCTGCGCCACCTCCGAGCCGCCCTCCTTCATCGGGGCCATGGCACGCACGGCGTCCGCCCGCGCCTCCTCGAGCACGCAGAACCTCTCATGGTGCCTCGTCTCGGCCTAGTTCACGTAGAACAGCAGCTTGTCGTCAGCCTCCGTCATGGGCCGAGCCGCCACCAGACTGTCTCCAGGTCCTGCGCGAAACGAGCCCGACACGAGGAAACTGGCGTTGTCCGTGTTCCCCTGGCAAGCGAGCGGGCCCTCGATCAGCTCCAGCTCGGAAGGCAAGTCGGGGCCAGTTCCCAGCCACCACCTGTCCTCCTGCAACTCAACGGGGACGTCGACCTCGATACTCTGCATAACCGAACGCTCACCAGGCGAAGGCGGGTCGAAGATCATGTGGTCCGCGGTCCTCAAGAACTTGCCACTCGAATCGGAAACGTCGCCCTTGCAATCATCCGGCAAGACAGTCGGAAAACGCAACCCCAGGTGCCTGAGTTCAATCACGTGCTTGTCGCCGACGAAACCCAGCTCGTCCAAGGTCGGCTTGCCAATGAGAATGTCCTCACTGCTGTTGTCAACGACCACAAAGCCGAACGTCCTCGTCATCTGCTGGCCTGATGCGTCCTCCTTGAACGTGACGCGGACGAGCGCCATCTTGGTGATCGTGAACTCGTGGCCTTTCTGCATCGAGGTGCACGTCAACGGGTTGATGTCGAAGACGTCATCCACCTGCGGGGCCGTCTCGGGATTTTCTAGGAGGGTCCTGAGAAAGCGCTTGTCAATGCTGTTCCTCGTGGCACCTGAATCCCAGACGCTTTCGACCCTCGCGGGGCCGACCCAGACGAAGCCGCGGAAGTTGTAGCCTCCTGGCAGAGCCACTGGCGGCGGCGTGCTGGACTTCTTGGACCCCCCAGACTGGACGAGGAGCTCTTCGCGAAACTTGCCAACCAGAAGCAAGTCCAACAAACGTAGAGCACGACTGCGTGGATCGCCAGCGCCGTGGGCGTCGGTCATATCCAAGCGCTGCTCTGGCCTTGGCTGCTCCTTCCGCTCCTTCGCGGCCTCTGGGGCAAGCGCTCGTGGTTACGTGCAGGGTGACCAAACCCACCGCATCGCTCGCTGGACCTGAGGTGCTGGTACCAACAAGGAATCTTCTCGCGGGCGCACTTCGCGACGTCGAAATCCTTCTCGTTACTGGCGGCCGAGTTGGAACACTCCCGGCATTCTGGATGGTTGCCGTGACAACGCGGGCAGTCGCCTTTGCCGTCAGATTTTCCCTTCTTGCCCTTGCTCTTGCCCTTGCCACCGTTGTCGTCGCCCTGGCGCGCGGCCCTGAAGCGGCGCCCACCGTCCTCGAACGCGAGCGCCTCCTCCTGGCGCGCTGGCTTTCTCTCGTCGGCCCTCAAGAGGTTCTCCACCTTCTACATCAGCTTCTTGTCCTTCGACGCTGCCTGCAGCTGCCCCTTCAGGAACGTCGCCGCAGGCCGATGGCCGCTGTCACCGCCGCCCGACACAGCAGGCGCAAGACCTGGTCGCCGGCGAACCGAGACATGCTGCCTTGTCCGGCCGATCAAGGTCTGCTTCACCAAGTCGGGGTTCTGACTGTCCACGAGCATCGGGAACTACGGCAGCTCCATCAGGTAGCGCAAGAGGTCGGCGCCCTCGATCTTGGAACGGATGTCCTCCATCTCGCGGGCGTTGGACTTGTCGTAGCCATCGGTGACGAGGCCGTTCTCAATGACCCTCGTCCTGGCCACGAGATACACAACGAATCGACAGCCTCGGGCCCGGCCCCCTTGAACAGCGAAACGCGGCCGTAAACGCGAACAGCCTCGTTGAGCTCGTTACTGTCGTCGAGGCCAGCATCGAGCTCCAGCCGCCTCTTGAACCCCGCCCAATGGCTAGCCCAGGAAGCGTTGTCGCCCGAATCGACCGCCCGCTGGCACCCCGCGTCGTTGCCGAAATGGATGATGCTGAAGGACTCGATGCACGTCTTCGCGCGGTCTGCGGCGACGGCGCGGGCGCCTGTGAACCAATGCACCTTGTCAGAGAGAGCTCGCGGTCGTTCATGCACAGGCGAAACTTGCGCAACTCGTCGTGGAGCACCGCTGCCGAGGAAGCCGACAGCTTGGGCTTGTCGGCCTTCAGACCTTTCCTGGAGCCCAGGGCCGCGTCGTGGAGCTTCTTGAGAAGGTCAGCGCGGCTGCCCCGATTGGCGATCACAGCCTCTGTGAGCCCGGCCACTGAAGCAGCCAAACCCTTGACGATCTCCTGCAGCGCGGCCAGCTCCGGATTCACCACGCCACCGCCAAGACCAGGAGGAGCCTGGTCCACCAAAGGCGCTGGCGTAGCTGGGGCTGCAGGGCTTCTCGGAGTCGCCGGGGGCGGCGCTGCAGCCGCCGCCCCTTCAGGTTCGTCCTGCTCCCATTCGCCCTCGTAGTCGCCGCGCTCGATCTCGTCGTAGGCCACCTGCGAAGCCGCGCCGTCCTTCTTCAACGCCGCGATGGCCTCCTCATCCTCAGCCGCCTTAGCTTTGAACGCGGCAATCTCGCCCTGGCACGCCTCGTCGCTGGCGCTGTTCTCGGCCAACTCCGCAACGCAACGCCGAAGATGTACAGCATCATGTTGAGCGCGCCGCAGTTCAGCACGAAGTGGCACCTCCCGGGCGGCCATCTCCTGGCACTCCTCATGGATGGCGCGTGCTACGGCTCGCTCTTGCTTCTCCTGTTGCTTGTGCTCGTCAACCTCTGACGCTCCTCCGCCAAGCGCGACTTCCTGAACCTCCGCACGCAATCGACGTGCATCTTGCTGGCGATCAGCATCGTCGCGGAGAACCTGGCGTCGCACCACGGCCACAGCGCCCGCCTCTTCTCAACCTCCGCTCAGCGCTCCTCAACTCAGCATGCTCACCTTGGAGACGAAACGAACATCTTCATGCTGTTCACCACGATGCCTGATCTGCATGTGCAATACAGCAAACTCTGCCACCAAGCCACGATGTTCGCCTTCAAGAATGCGCCGTGCGCGACCTTCTCGCCCACCACTCGCTGGCGCACCACGACGATCTCGGCGACCTTCAAGCGAGCCTGAGCTTCGCTCGTCTGAATTGCGTGACCAAGCTCGCCCTCTACCTCGCAATACTCGTCGCTCAACTGCACCTTCGCACGCTGGTAGCAGTCCTCCGCGCACACAACCTGCCAGCAAGAGCTCACCTGCTCGCTCTGCAACACTTGGGCAACTCTGCAACCTCATCTCCTCGGCAGGCGGGATGTCCACGCGCTCCTCCACGATCGCGCGGGTCACCACGCAGAATCCCGCCGCCGGCGCCACGCTGCCGCCGCCTGACCTCCTCTTCTGGACGCAGAGGATTCCACTTTCAAACGCGATGTAACTCAGAGAAAACGCGAAGAAAACTATTGATAACGGACGGTCGCTCACATGAATCGTAGAGTTTCCTTAGACCGTTGCGGCGAAGCTGGAAAAGTAATTCCGGCGCGCTGGGGGGCTAGTTGGCAAAAACAGATCGACAATTGTTTTTGCATAATTTTGTTCGGTGTATATTCGATTTCTCGAAAGTCAACAGGTCGCTAGAGCTCTAGAACCAGGTCTGCCCAACTATTTGCACTCTACTATTTTTGTATATGATGCGTTTCTAAACTTAACTCGAGCTACAGATGAACTACAAAGCTCTTCGGCGCAGCAATCGGAACGGAATCACCAGGCGCGATAGGCTGAGGTATCTAGACGCCTGAAATGGGTAGGTACCAACGCTGAGCCCAAACCACCATTCATACTCTACTATTTTTCCGGAAATGCTAATGGTTTTCTTGAATTAACTCGAGCTGAAAATGCGCCTTTTCTTTTCAATCGGACCTCTGCAGTACACCACGGCACCATTCGGCAATTCAAACATGAAAATTCAGGGACAAAACAAGATAAATGGCGGGACGGCGGCCGCCGGAGCCAGCTAAGCAGGCCGGCGGGCGGCGCACTGACGGAGGGAGGATGGGGAGAACGAAAGAAGAAGACAAAGACAGCAACAAACGAGGGAGGGAGGGAAGGGGGAGAAGGGGCAGGCAAGCAGGAAGGAGGAGGCGAGGAGGAGAAGGAGCGAGAAGCGCCGGACGCGCCCGGCGAGAAAACGCCTGCGGACCGAGCACCGCTCAGAACCCGCACGGGGGGATGGAGCCAGGGAGAGGAGGAGGGCGGCGGACGACGGCAGCGACAGCAGCAAGCAGAGAGGGAGAAAGGGGAGAAGACGAGAAGAAGAGAACGGAACGAGAGGACGAGAAAGGGAAGAGACAGAGGCGAACAAAGAAAAAGGAGAGGGATCAACTCATTCATCGGGCTGCCAAGAAAAATAATCACTAAGGCTGTGCGAAACCATCGGCACACGCCAACTGAAAAGCTCTGGCCAAGACGACCTCACGGCAGAATCGACACGAAGCAATTTGGAGAGAAGGCGTTGAAACAATTTGACATTGTCAACGGAGATGATTGAGTCAGGAAGAAGGTTGTACACTCTCGTGCCACCCAACGCGGAACGCACAAGGTAGTCCGGGGCACGGAGAGAACACGGGTCTCGCAAGTGAAAGAAGTGGCGACGAGGGGAGCGGGGAGGAGGAGGGGAGAAGTCAACGGAGAAAAAGGCACCGAAGCACGGAAGGCTGAAACCGAATACAGCGCGGTGAATAAGGCCCAAGTTGGCTATATCTCTGCGGGCAGAAAGGGGGGGCAATATTAGAGTTGCGCAAAGCTTCGTACTCATGTATCCCTGTGGCTCGCAAAAAAAAACCGTCTGGACACGGTCAAGCGGCAACAATGCAGAATTCGAAGCGCGTGAGAAAGCTGGCGCGCGGCATTCTACAAATGAAAGAATGTGCGCTTTATATAAAACAACAAGCTCGGCGACAGTGCGGTAGCGCCGCGAGCGAAGCAAGGCCTGAAGTCGCCAACCACATTCGTGCACACACTCAGATACCGCATCTGACATGACAAGCTTGCAATCAAAAGATACACCGAGAATTTTAAAATTGCCACCAGAAGGCCGGCTACGTGAAATAATGTGCCGGCTCTCCTTCGAAGCTTCAAACGCAACAGCGCTGGCACGGCCCCATTCGTGCAGACACGACTGGCACTGCCCAGTAGTGGCAAAAAACTCGTCGTAGCTCGCAGAGCTCTTCGGCATCGATGAGACGGAGGAATTCCGGCGCGGGGTGGAGCTAGTTGGCCGACCCCGCCTTAAGAGACAAAGTGGTAACTTTGGGTCGGTTCTGCTAAGATTTAAAAGAAATTTGACAATTAATTTTGAGAAACCAGATTTTTCTCACGCGTGGTGGGTTATGCCGCGCTTGCCAGTTAAATTCTCTCCGTAGCTGCAATATTACTGTCAAAAAACTTGCAAGAGCCGACTTTGGATGAAAACAAAAAAATCGTGATTTTTCGATTTTTTCGGCTCTCGTTTCAGAAGCTTCCTCCATGTGTTCCGGGGAGCGCTATGCAACAAAAGAGCTCTACGAAATGCCCGGCGGTAATCTGGTTGACGGTTTACCGCCGGTTTCCATCAGAAGAGGAAGGAAAGGACGGAAGGCGTTGAGATCGTCGGCATAAACAAC
>CAUYUJ010014658.1:213297-218297 GCA_963575745.1 Prorocentrum cordatum
CTCTACGCAGCGCTCTGCCAACACACGACCACGTGAAGTCGGCATGCCGCACTCCCTGGCTCCCCCAGAAGCCCGCTGGAAGCTGAAACGGAGGCGTCTCGCGTATAGATCGCGCTCACAAGCATCAATCTCGTGACAAAACATGTTGCGATGTGGTCTGGAGGGGAACCCGTGACTCTTGCGGCCAGTCCAGACGTCGCCGTCCTGACACTGGCGCTCGGGACCAAACACGTCGAAGATAAAGAAGCAAACGAGCAGGAAGCGAGCACTGGGTAACGCAAGCGCGGGCGGTCAACACATGACATGGGCGGGAGTGCGCGTCGAAGTCTTGGTTAAGCCGACGGGCTGCCTGCCCCTCTCCCAGGCCGTCGTGCTGCGATGGGCACCAGAGCCACAACATTGGACGTAGACTGCACCGCCCGTCCTCGCCGCTCCTCCTGGCACCCTCCTTGTCCTCCTCGCTCCGTCATCTCGCCCTTCTTCCTCCTCGTCCCGTCTCGAATCGCTCCTCAGCCTTTTCTTTCTCCGCCTTCTGCTCCCGCGCGTTCTCCCTCCACCACCTTTCTGCTGCACCGCTTGTCCTGCAATGTCCTGCCGATGGCTGCCACAGAACTACAGGGTGATCGAACCATCAGCCAGACAAGTCGAACGCGAGACGCGCAACCACCACAGCTGGGACAGAAGCAGTTGCAGTGTCGCCAGCGTCTCCGACCTCCGCCCATCGAGCCTTGGGCCCGCGCGGGCGTGCGCCCCCTCAGATCTCGCCCGCGGGCACCGCGGAGACGGAGGCGCTCCGAGCCGGCGACGCTCCAGGGAGGCTCCGCGTGACGAGGCCAGCGCCCCGTCGCATGGAGCCGCAATACTTCTCCCCCGACGTGGCCGTCCTCCTGCCCCCGCCGTCGCCGCACTCTGACTGCGTTCTTGGTCCGCGAGAAAACCAGGACTCGACACACCGATGACTACGACCACACTGCGAGTCGGAAGGTTGCCATGCAGGCCGTGGACGCCACGCGTCTACCTGCAGCAGGCAAACTATACAGTGAGCCGCTCGAGATCGCGGAGGCCAAGTAGCCGATGGGGTGGCCAGCGGTCCTGTCCTGTGCCTTGAGCATCAGGCGGTTCCGAGCTAAACAGCACCAATGGCGAGTGCAAATGTGGAACGCGGGTCTCGCTCGAGGTCGACGTTCCCCGCCCGAGTCCACTGCAACCCCCGCCCAAATCGGAGTTCGCGGACACCGAGTCACCGAACGTGCCGACGACACCATCGCTTTCGGCCTCGAGGTTGGGCAGATGTGGGCTGGTGAGCCTGTTCGATACATACGCGCAATCAAACTATCTTCCGATACCGCCATCGAAGACCGAATTTACGACTCAACTTCCTTTGCTGCCACTGCTGGCATCTCCATGGGCACTGCAACGATCGACAAACCCTCCCGGGCCGAGACGTATGGCAATACATCTGCCGATGGGCAACCATTACCTGAAATCTCCATGAGCCAACATGGCTTGATCCAAAACAGCTTGAGCCAGACTTGTTTTCCTGCTCCCTCTCGCTCTCAGCTCATTACCCCCTTCTCCCCTCTCACCACCTCTCCTTTCTCCTCCCCGCTCCCTTCTCCCGAGCATTCTTCCTTACCCCCCCTCCTGTTCACGTGCAGAAGTGCTCTGGAATTCGGCGGGTCAGTAATTCGTTTCGATTCGTTCGCCAAAGGCTTCGTGCCATGTGAGATAAGGTGCGACCGTCCATGGGGCGATGGCCTCAACTCCAAATAGATAAGTCGCCTACTGCAAGAACATGCCGCATACCTTGGCGATCGGGAACCGAATCGCGCAAGTGCAACGCACCGCAATTCCTCCTAGAAGCCAGGCGGCAATCGACCACGAGCTAGCACACGTCCCACCATCCAAGTGCAACATCATGCTCGTAGCACGCAGGTCAAGCTCGGTGCCTACAAAGGCCAATCACCGCTTACTGTATCCTTGGTGTGGCTTGCGAGATGTCCAGCTATCTCCGACTTTTTCCCCCTGCTGATTCCTGTCTCCTGCCCTCCCCTCCTCTCCTTTCCCTGCCCCGCTCCCTTCTCTCCAACCTTCTGTCATGCCTCCTTCCTCCCTCCTCCCTCTCCTGTTTGCATTGTGCTGCTTTCTCCTTGTCACGGCTGACGCCATTCTGCTCGCCCTGTCGTTTGTTTTGGGCCGCCCGGCGTCTTCCTGCTGGGGGCTCTCCCTCGCTTCGGGGGGGGCGGAGTGAGCCACTCAATGATCGGCACACGTACTGCTGCAGTGCCGCGCCAGGCCGACCCCTTCTTGCCTCCAGCCCGCTTCCCCCCAGAGCGCCGCGGTCTGCCCGATCGCCCAAGACGCTGCTCGTCGACCACCTGCTCCAGCCTCCGCCTGCCGCGCCCGCGATCCGCTGCCGCCGCTGCCGCCGCGACCCGCTGCCGAACCTCCGAGCTGGGCACGCGGACGGCCTCGGGACGACCCGCGGGGATCCTCGGCACCGCCCGCCCCGCGGCTGCCGCGACCGCGGCCCGCCGCCGCCGTGACCCGCGCGAGCCGCGGAGCGGCCGCGGCCGGCGCACGGACGCGCTGCCGGAGGGCCAGCGGAGATCCTCGGCACGCCCCGCTCGGTGGCCCCTGCGGCGGGGCCGCCCGCTCCACCAGAGGCAGGGCGGCGGAGTGGCGGGCCTCTGCTCGTGCGGCTCCGCGTCTCGCCGTCGCTCGGCCGTCCATCTCCCGTGTGTCCTTTCGAACCTCGTCCGTGTCTGCTTCCAAAGCGAGCCAGGATGCTCCACAGTGATCCCCGACAGGGAACACATGCACACGTCCGAGCGGTGCCAAGGTCGAAGGCGCCCCGTGGCGCGGCGCCCGCGCGGGAGAGCCGCCTCCGGCCAGGCAGTGCGCGGCACAGGAGAGGCCTCTTCGGGCGCCGCCGGTCCCCCGCCTCGCGCTGCCCCGCCCGCGGGGGAGCTCCCCGCCGCGACTCGCGCCGTGCGCCGCGGGCCCCCCGGGCCCCCATTGTCGGCGCTGCCGCGCGCCTCTCCACGGGTGACGTTGAAAAAGAGCTCTGCCATGCGCACGTCCCCAATCATCGGGCGTCTCGGACAAATCGAGACGGATATTTTTCGTTGTTTTCGGCCGCCCAGGGCCCTCGTCGGGCCTCGGGACCGTCCGATAACGACTCGGGATGACAAGCCGGTCCTGGGGAAGCGGTGGGGAGGTGTGGGACCCGTGTCTCGAAAAAGTCGTGCCAGGGTCCCTCCCCCCTAGGGGATGCTCCTGAGTCCCATGGGGCACGCGAACGGACCGGGCACCGACTCCAGCGGGCCTCTGCGGCTTCCCCGAGGGGCAAGCGCCGCCCGCAGGGAGCTCTCCGTCTTCCGCCGCTCGCATTCCCTGCTTGCTGCTCACCTCCTTCTCACCCTCCTGCCCCCTCCCGCTCCCGTTTCTGTTCCTGCTGCTTGCGTGGTGCTGCTCCTCCTTCTCCTGCCCCTGCTCTTGACCCTCCTTCTTGTCCTTCTCCCTCTTCTCCTCCTGGTCGGCGGCCGCCAGCATTCGGACGTTCTCTCCCGAACCCTACCTTCTCTCGCGTACTTGTGTCCCTCTCCCTTAAGTACTCCAGATTTCGTAATAAAGGGGGGTCTCATTTCGGGGGGGGTCTCTTCCAGGCTATCTTGGAGGGCCTGGGGGGGTCTGGGGACGATGTTTTGGAGGGTTCTCCCACGGGGGGGGGTCTAAAACTTCTCTTCTGGGAGGGTTGAGACCCCCTCCCTTTTATTACGAAATCTGGAGTATACTCCCCGCCTCTGCTCGCTTTCAAACTGTCTCTCGCCTTCCCGTGCCACGACCGACGGGGACGTGAGAGCCCTGGCCGGCCCTGCCCAGGCCTGCCTGGTGGGCCTTCTCCTGCCCTGGCCTCCCTCTTGGCTTTGCTCTCTTGGCGGCCTCCCTGCCCTGGCCTCCCTGGCCTCCCTGCCCAGCCCTGGCCTCCCTCTTGGCCTACCCTGCCCAGGCCTTGGGACCCCGTGCCACCAGCCCTGGCTTCCCTGGCCGCCCCCTCCAGCGCTTCTTTTCGTGTCGCGTGGTCGTCCCGGGCGACCCTGCCCTGGCCTCCCTGGTGGCCTGCCCGCGTGTCGCAGCACGTGCGCACTTTCCCAATGCTGGCAGAGCCTGGCGCCGAGATAATTGCCGAGACGGACTGCCCGTCGGCCGTGTCGTCGGAATGCAGCCGGGGCCCTCGGCGACAAAGTACGAGCCGTGACGATCAGGGTCCGCCCCGTCGGCCCGGAGACGTGCCGAACCCAGCGGTTGGCAGAAGTCGACGCGGGCCGGCATCTTGCGCAGGTCCCGCGGGCACGCCTGTTTCGCGCCTCTGGACCGGGCCTCTCGGAGCACAGACGAGCCTCATAAGCGAGGGCCCCGAGAAGGGTGCTGTGCACCGCGTGGGGACACTCGAGGGGGCAGCGCGACCCCAGCGGCCTCAGCGGGCAGCTGCGGGAGGAGGCAACTTGCGAGAGGGCTGACTGCACATCCAGGCGCCGCCCCGCTTGCGCCAAATGTACTTCGAGGAGGGGAAGGACGAAGTCGACGAAGGGAAACAAAAAGAAGAAGGAAGAGGAGCAGTAGGAGGAGTAAGAGGAGGAGGAGGAGGAGGAGGAGGAGGAGGAGGAGGAGGAGGAGGAGGAGGAGGAGGAGGAGGAGGAGGAGGAGGAGGAAGATAAACCCAAGACCCATCAACATTGCAATAGACCCTGCCCAGAAATCCCACCAGCCCTCTGGGCGTCGGTGGTTTAGAGAGTTTCCTCATCCACCCCTCCTTCTTCCCCTTCGGGGAAGGGTTTGCCCCTCCCCCTACCCCCTCCCCATGGACCTGGACAAAGGGTTCCGCGAGGTGTCGGAGCGTCCAAAACGGCCTCGGCGAGGAAGCAACAATCATTGGTTTTACTAGGGCTTTGGCCTCATTTTGGTCCCTGGGGGGGGGGCGTAATCAAGGACCCCCC
>CAUYUJ010014658.1:220797-248297 GCA_963575745.1 Prorocentrum cordatum
TGGGGCCCCACCTTGGGATAACCCCCCCTTTACGACCCCCCGAATTGCCCGCCTTGCCGGGCGCGCCCTCCCGGCACTTCTCTTCCTGCCGGGGTGCTGCTGTCGGTCGACGCCTCAGGCCTCGGGCCACCCGCACGCGTACCCCAGCGGCGGCCTCCCGGCCGCGGGCTCGCCGCGCTGGACCTCCGCGAGGACCCGTCCGGAGAAGTAGTGACAGCCGAGGAGGCGATGCCTCGCGGAGGTCGGCGAGGAGGGAGGGCGGGGGGAGGGGAAGAGAAAGGAACACGGATGATGGTGGTGAAGAGGGTGGGTGAGGAAAGACAAGGATCGTGATGATGCTGCTGCTGCTGCTGCTGCTTTCTCTGCTGCTGACGACGGCGACGACGAGGACCAGTCTGAATTCAAGAGTCATCAACCATGTTGGAATAAACTCTCCCTCCAACCTCCCTCTTCATAGGCCTCTACAACGGTTCATTGTCATTGAGGGAACTGCCTCGTTGGAAGACAACAGTTTGAAGACCCTGAAGCATGCCAAAACATTGCTCTCGGGATTCCAACGCCACGGATCAACCTGAGTGTTGCGTCGTGACGATCCTGAATCGTGCCAGAAGGCCGTACCTGGGACTTCAACACAGCGAATCAACGAAACTGTTGCACCCGCGTAATCCTGAATCTTTCCAGAAGGCAATTTCTGGTACGTTGGTAAGGAAATGCGTGAAACTCTTGCAAATTTTCTAAGCGAGTGTGCGCGGCGCTAAGGCGAGAACCACATTCTGAAAAGGAGCCGCTCTCAATCCGTGAAGCTCTTGCAAGCTTTTAAAACGAATGTGCGCGGCGCTACAGCGAGAGCCACATTTTGAAAACGGGCTGCCCTCAATCCGTGAAGCGCTTGCAATTTCTCAAACGCATGTACGCGGCGCTAAGGCGAGAGCCACATTTGAAAACGACCCGCCCTCAATTTGTGAAACTGGTGTCAATTTTAAGCAGGCGAACCGCCCGGCCCGCCCTAAAAATTGGCCTCGATGTGCGACAGAAAAAATATTCCCCATATCCAAAGGATGGGGTTCTTGTTATTATTTGACCGCGCCGGACCCCTCATCATCATCCCTCCCCTCCCTCCTCCCTCTCCGCACTGGACGATAATGATGCGTGTCATGATGATGACCATGGTATGGTGAGAGTATGATGTGAGTATGATGGTGATTGGTGAATGATGATGAATATAGTGATGATGCGGATGCTGATGCTGATGCTGATGCTGATGCTGATGCTGATGCTGCTGCTGCTGCTGCTGCTGATGATGATGATGATGATGATGAGGATGCCTCGAGCGGTTTGCTGGTTTTAACTCCTAAGGGGGGGCGCCAGGGGGTATCTCAGGGCCTCTGTTCGCGTCCAGATTGCGAGGATGCCTCAGGCGGTTTGCCTGTTTTGGTCGCGAACATCCCACGTTATCGGAGCAGATCTTGAAGATGTCTCGTGCGAGGCACCTACTGAGGGGGGACCGCCAGGGGTATCTCACGGCCTCCATTCGCGCCCAGATTACGGGGATGTCTCAGGCGGTTTGCCTGTTTGCATGCTCAGCATGCTTCGTTGTCGGAGCAGATTTCGAGGATGTCTCGTGCGACGCGCTGGTTGTCGCACTCCAGAGGGCCCAGATGGCGAGGATGGTTTTGAACGGTTTGCCTGTTTTGGTGGCCAGACTCGTGTGCGCTCAAAGCAGATTCTGAGGATGTCTGAAGCGGCTTGCTGGTTGTAGCACTCCAAAGGGGGGGGGCGCCTAGGGTGTTGCACGGTCTCCGTTCGCGCCCAGCTTGCGGAGATGCCTCGAGCGGTTTGCGTGCTTCCTGACCCAGCATCCTCTACTTTCGGAGCAGACTTGGAGGATGTCTCGTGCGAGGCGCTGGTTTTCGCACCCTGGGGTGGGGGGGGGCAGATTGCGAGGATGTCTCGAGCGGTTTGCTTGTTTCGGTGGCCAGACTCGTCGAGTGCAGGCGCTGACATTCGCACCCCAGGGGGCTCAGATTGCGAGGATGTCTCGAGCGGTTTGCCTGCGTTGGCTGCCAGAATCGTGGGCTGATCCTTCCCATGAGGCCCGCCCAAGGAGACTCCAGGATGCCCCAGGAAGCCACAGGATGCCCCAGGAGGCTTCAGGAAGCCCCAATAAGCTCCAGGATGCTCCAAAGGGCTCCATGAGCCCCCAGGAAGCTTCAAGAGTTTAGAGGAATCCCCAGGAAGCCCCAGGATGCTCCAGGAAGCCCCAGAATGCCACAAGAGGCTCCCCCCGAGATGCTCCAGGAAGCTTCAGGAAGTTCCAGGAGGCCCCAGGAGGTCCCAGGAGACCTCAGGAAGCCACAGGAAGTGCCAGGAGGCACCAGAAGGCCCCAGCCAGGAGGCCCCAGGAGGCCCCAAGAGGCCCCAGGAGGCCCCAGGAGCGGCTCCAATCCAATGTGTGTTTATTTATGCTCCTATAGACCAGGCTTCTCCTGATGCCCGAATCCTTTGTGTTTTACGTATGTTCCTATAGTTTGTCCTTATCCTGTGGCTCCAATCCGACGTGTTTGACGTATGTTCACATATATATATATATATATATACACATGTTGGGCGTCTTGTGGGGCACGACTATTTGGTGTCTACGTGTGTTCCTATAGATTGTCCTTCTCCTGCGTTTCCAACCCTAAGTGTTTTACATTTGTTTCTATATATTGGGCCTCTCCTGTGGCACGAATCCTCCCCAGGAGGCTCCAGGAAGGCCCAGGAGGCCCCAGAAGGTCCCAGGAGACTTCAGGAAGCCACAGGAAGCCCCAAGAGGTACCAGGAGGCTCCAAGAGGCCCGAGGACGCCCCAGGAAACACAAGGAAGGACCCAGGAGGTCTCAGGAGGCTGAGTCCCAGGAATCTCCAGGAAGGCCCAAGGAAGCCCCAAGAGGCCCCAGCAGGTTCAAGGAGGAGCAGTCCCCAAGAGGCCCCAGGAGACCCCAGGAGTCCCCAAGGCTCCAGGAAGCCGCGGGAGGCCCCAGGAGCTCCAAGAGGCTCAAGGAAGCCCCAGGAAGCCCCAGGAGGCCCCAGGAGGCCCCAGGAGCCCCAGGAGACTTGAGGAAGCCCCAAGAGACCCCAGGAGGATTCAGTCACGCTCAGTCATGCTCGAGCCACTGACGTGCAGACACTCTCACCCTAAACTTAGCCATGCGCAGGCTCACGCGCATAGACTCATTCGTACTACTGGGGCTCATACACACTCAAAGTCATTCACAGTTAGACTCTCTCCCAGGCTGTCAATATCCAAGCTCGTTCATTTTCGAAGTTTCTTGCGCCTAGACATTCACTGCGGAAATGCCAATGCAAAGAGATGCACGTATGGGGAGCTCCACGCAGTGAATCATTTATAAGGACAAGGAATGAGTTGTTTGCAGCTGGGCCAGGTGCAGTGTCAGTCCATGGGTCATGGGTCACCATGGCCTTCGCATTGCTTTAAGTATGAAAGGCGCTCACTGCCAGTCGCATTGCTCCAGCCCTGTCGGGCGCAAAGGAAGAGCACTTGCATTCATTGTCGGTCGCTAGACCAAGGATTGTGAGAAGACGTCTTCGCAGACGCAGAGCACCGGAGGGCGCGATCGAGCAGGCAGGCAGGTCGCTCACAGCAGCTCCCTCAGGTGGGCGGCGCCTCCCGAGGGCGGCCCCGGGGGCGGCGGCCCCGGTGGCGGCTCTGGCGGCAGGCCCGCAGCGCTCTGTGGCGGCAGGTCGGCCGTGGCTCCGCCGCGCCCTTCGACCGCGGCGGCTGCGGCCGGCAAGGCCCCGAGCTGGCCCAGCTGGACCGCCGCGGCGCCGCTGCCGGTGACCTGGTAGCTCTCCACCGTCTCGGCAAACGCCTCGTGGCCCAGCTCCCTGGCCAGCTGCGCCGCCGTCTTGCCCGACTTGTCCGTGACTCCGCGCCGGGCGCCGGCCTCGAGCAGCATCTTGGCCACCGCCCGCGACGGCTCCTGGGCGCAGAGCGCCGCCGTGGCCAGGGGGAAGTGCCCCCAGCAGCACTCGGCGTTGGGGTCCGCCTTGTGCGTGAGCAGGGCGCCGACCGCCTCGGTGTGCCCCTGCTGGATGGCCTTGTGGAGGGGCATGTCGCGCTCGTCATTCCAGGAGGTGTTGGGGTCCGCCTGCAGCGCCAGCAGGGCCTGTATGGCGCCGATGTGCTGGTACTCTATGGCGATGTGCAGAGCGGTGGCGTAGCCGAAGTGCCGCGTGTGCGTGGAGTGCTGAACCTGGGTGTAGCCGGTGCACACGCAGCTGCTCATGGGGACCCTCCTCCTCTGCATAGACGGAGGCCTCGCTACGGTGAGGCCGTCCCCGTCCACCTCCTCGACGATCACGCCCTGGCCGTCGCACTCGACCTCGGCGCAGAAGTTGAACGTGGACCTGGACAGCGCCTTGCCCGCCGGAGCATGCCCGCCAGTCCGCGCGTCGACGGCGGCCCCCATCTCTACAAGGGGCTGCATCGCGTCCGCCAGGCCGTGCAGCGCGGCGTAGTGGATGGGCCGCCACATCCAGTGGTCGCACCGCCGGTCGCGCTCGAGCTCCAGGAGCATCGGCAGTGCCCTTCTGAGAGCGGGCCCGTTGATGGACTCCCAGTCGATGACTCTGTCCACTTGAGCCTGCAGGTTCCTGTCGCGAAAGACCTCGGGCTGCTTGCTGGGCGCCGGTTGCACGTCCACGAGCTCCGGGCTGGGCAGGCGCTGGGGCGCTGGCCGCTGGGCCTCCGCCTTGCTCTCCGGCGGCGTGCCGCCCGGAGGCCCGCGGCCGTCCCTCTTGGACGCGCCGCCCCCCATGGCCTCGCTCGCTGGGCGAGGAGCCTCTCGACGACGGCGGGACCCCGGCGCACGCGCGCGCCGCCCCGCCCCGCGCGCCCCCTCTCCCCTGCCCCCCCTTGAGGGCTTGAGCCAAAAGGGCTAGGGAAAGGACTGCAGGAGGAGGAGGAGGAATGGGATGAGGACGAGGAGGAGGATGATCTTGATGTTGATGTTGATGTTGATGTTGATGATGCTGATGCTGATGCTGATGCTGATGCTGATGCTGATGACGATGACGATGGCGATGGCGATGGCGATGATGATGATGATAATGATGATGATGATGATGATGATGCTGATGCTGATGCTGATGTTGCTGATGTTGCTGATGTTGCTGATGCTGATGCTGATGTTGATGTTGATGCTGCTGATGATGATGATGATGATGATGATGATGATGATGATAATGATAATGATGATGATGATGATGATGATGATGATGATGATGATGATGATAATGATGATGATGATGCTGATGATGATGATGATGATGATTATTATGATGATGATAATGATAATGATAATGATAATGATGATGATGATGATGATGATGATGATGATGATGATGATGCTGATGATGATGATGATGATGATGATGATGATGATGATGATGATGATGATGATGATGATGATGATGGTAAAGGCGATGGGGACGATGCACATGATCGTACCAATTCGGCCACGTTCCTGGATCCTCCCGCGGTGTTAGTGACCTCAAGACATAGGCCGAGATGAAACATATGTCTACGTCGTCCAACCATACCCTTGAGCCGTCGCCGCAGAAGAGCCTTGTCGGGCGAGGTCTCAACGACGCTGGGCGAGGTGATACACTGCGTGCACTGCTCGCTGCTGTGGGCCGCAGGCGCGCTGGTGCCGTCCTGGCGACCAGTCTGGTCGCGACCGCCGCTCAGGTCCTCGTCGGAACCATCGTCGCGGCGGCGGCGCAGGGCGCCGAACATCGCGCAGCACTCGGCCCCGACGCGCTGGTCGATGGCCGCGCGGTCGGCCCGCGTCTGGCGTCGCAACACTTCCGCCGGGCGGGCGCTCGGCGGCCATAGAAGCGTCCGCCTCCTCCATGGCGGGCCGCCGCGCGGCGGAGGCGCCGCAGCAGCTCGGGCGGCCGAGGCGGCGCCGAAGTCCAGGCCGAAGCGCCGCAGCCGGGGCTGCCGCGCCGCTCGCCGCGCCGCGACGGGCGCGTCGGTTCCTGACTGCATTTGCGAGCGCTGCGCGCCACTGCTCCCAAAGACGACATCGGGCGCCACAGTGCCCTCCGCCAGCGAGGCCGCCAGCAAAGGCCGCGCGAGGCGCTCGCGGCGCAGCGCGTTGTCCGGCCAGCTCTTCGATGCTCGTGCCGACCACCGAGCCGCAGGGCAGCGGGCTGCCGTGGGCGAGCTTGCGCAACGGCCCCTCGCGAGAGAGGCGCCGCCGCGGGCGGCCTCCCAAGGCCGCCAAGGAGCCATTTCAGGCGGAGGAGCCACACCGCTGGGGCCAGAATGCCTACGTATGGACGAGGACAGAAGGACTTATGATAATAAATGAAGGCGATGAAGATGGCGACGACGACGGCTACGACGATGATGGTAATGATGGTGTTGACGATGGTGATAATGATGATGTTTATGTTTATGTTGATGTTGATGATGATGATGATGATGATGATGATGATGATGATGATGATGATGATGATGATGACGATGACTGCCCCAGCTTCCGTTCGAGGGCCAGACGACGGTGCAAACACTTATTATTTGCACTGTCGCCACCGACCGGTACGAATGGGCGGGGACGCAACGTAAACAGTCGAGACCCAATTAACACACACGTGTGTGGCTTCCGCCCTTCCGCCACACGCACTGCTCAAGGTGAGAAAGGGCGGGCGGGAGGGAGGGCGCCTTGAGCCCCAACGGTTGGGGCGGCCCCTCCCTCTCTTGCTCTGCAAAACACGTCAGGATAACTGCAATTGCTCCAACTTCCGTTCGAGGGCCAAACGACGCTGCAAACACTTTTTATTTACAGTGTCGCCACCGACCGGTACGAGTGGGCACGGGCGCAACATGAACAGTCGAGACCAAATTGACACACACGTGTGTGGCTTCGGCCACACGCACTGCCAAATCTGCACTGTTAAGATACACGGGCGCCAAACTTGCACTGGTGCCAACTGGCACGCCGCACCTTTTCACTATACTCAGAAATCTATCGAATGTCTGAGCGGTCCGCGCAGCAATCACATCACAGAAACGTTTAGCAATGAACGTGCACAATGGCAACGGATATGGTCCAGCGACCTTCGTCCAAAACATTCGGTCCTCGCGCTTTCCAGCCAATTGCTGGTGATGTTGGTCGGAACGCGCACACATTCTGCGACTACCAAGACATCTTCGAGCAGACAGGCCAGACATACCGACGAGGAACGAAACAAACGTGGTGGACTCTTTCAAGGGCCCAGACCACATGCAGAAATCTGTATACGCAAAGTTCACGTTCTTACGCCTAGTCAGACACACGATGGAATTACACAGCCACAGGCGTGAAATCCGAGGATTCTAAAGACTCCCGGGGGCGCGCCTGCGCGTGGCTTCGCGAAACGGGCGACAGGCGAAACGGGTGATATTATTGGTCAACGACACTTTGCGCAACAGGGCAGGCGCTAAACCTGGCAGGCCCCATGATGGGTAGGCAATCCACGGTGGCGGCCCTCCACCACGGTCGCGAATGCGAGAGAATGTCTGGCGCGGCAAAATCAGGCCATCAGCGAGCCACCCCATCAGCATCGACTGGTTCCTGGCCAGCGTCAGGTCATACGCAGGGCCAAAGGTGACTTTCCACCGCAGCAGTGGCAGCCCTTCGTGCGCCACCGCGCGCCCGCGGCGCCCTGTCCCGGAGAGGATCTCCACAAACGCAGGCGCGGAGGGCGGGGTCGCCTGGCCGCAGCGTCGCCGCGCGAGGGCCTGCGGCGGTTGCGCCAGGCGCGCGGGCGTCCCCGTCGGCCGCGCGCCCGCGCCGCGGCGAGGCCGGGGCTGCCGTGGCCCCGCAGACAGCGGGCCGCCGTCGCTGCCTCGGCGCCCGCGGCCGCCCCCGCCGTCCTCGCGGCGAGCGGGGGCGGCTGATGGCCCGCGCCCGCGCGCTGGCGCGGCGGCCTGTCGCCTCCGCGCGGCCCGCCCCGAGCCTCCCGCGGCGCGACCCGCGTCGGCCCGAACGGCATCGGGCGACCCAGGTGCGGCCGCTGCGTCTCGTCGACTGCCTCGGTCTCGGCCGCTCCTGCCCGCTTTCGCCAGCGCGTCGTCCGAGCTCGTGAAGTCAGCGGCAGCCTGCGCCCGAGCGAGCGACAGACGTCTTTGTGCAGCAGCAACGTAGCGGGGCGCACCGGGCAGCTTTGCCGCGGGGGTGGGCGGCGCGCTGCCATTGGCATGCCGCGCCGTCGGGCGCTCTCCTTCGCCCGAGCCGCCCCGGGGCCTCTCGGCGACGGCCGCCGCGTAGCCGCCCTAGGCACCCGCCGCGCCGCCGACGCCGAGTGGCCTCCGTGAGCTGCCCGCGAAGGAGACGCCAGCGACGAAGACGTGCTCCCGCCGCCAGTCATCCGCGGTAGGCAGCCCGCTGCCCGCGGCCTCGGAGCCGAGCCACTCCCGCGGCTGTCGCACAACGCCGCGCTCAGCAGCCGCATCGGCGGCGTCTGCCCTTGGGTTGGAGGCCGCGTCCGCGGCGAGCTTGCCCGAGCGAAGCCATTCGATTCCGCGCGGCTCCGAGAGCGAGGGCGGCCGCGGCAAGGAAGGCCCCGAGGAGCCTCTTGAGGGTCCATCGGCAACGTTCCACTCCGAAAGGGACCAACGACAGTGTAACGCGCAACTGGTCGCGAGACAAAGGGCAGCCAGCCACCGACTGGGTTGCGCGCGGCATCGCCCGAGAGTTCGACCGCCCCTTCGATGCCGCGCAGGTGGCCACCGGAGCATCTCCCAAGACGGCGATCCGCCGCCCGAAGTTGCGAGCGTTCCTCAAGGCGTGCCGCAGCGCGTGCAGGATGGCGCACCCTTCCAAGACGGGCATGGGCTCGTCGAAACCCCACTTGTAGCGGCCCACAACCCTCCAATCACGCTTCAGCAGCTTCAGGGGGACCTCCTGGGACGCGCAATCGCGGGGGCCCCCAAGACCAAAGCCCAAGAAATCGGCAATGCTCCCAGTAGAAGGCGGCCCCCCGTCGGCATCCCCAAAACCTCCAGATCTGTTATTATGCGCCCCAGAAAGCCACGACACCTCCGGGTCGCCAGACACGGTAGCAGCAGCGGCGGCCTGAAGCCGCGGAGGGAGTCGAACACCTCGGGAGAAGCGCCACCATTCGCAGTGCCTCCCCAAGCCACGGGCTTCCTCGTGCGATAAAGGAGACGGGCGAATCCCAGGACCAGTCGGGGAGGCGCCCGAAGCGTAGATTGCAGGCCCCCAGGAGGCCTTCAAGTTACGCCACAGCAGCGGCGAAATCCCATCCCATATGGTGAGTTCCTTGATCGCGCTGGCCCGCAGCGGGGCCTCCTCGTCGTAGTAGGGGCGGATGAGCGCGAACAGTGTGTCGAACTCCGACAAGGTCTCCCTACGTATCAGACTGATGAATCCCATGTGTCCCATGAGCCTCTCAAGGGCCCTCGCCGAAACTCGACCGCGGCGAAGGATAGCACGAATGCAGAGGCGAGCTCTCCAGACCCTGACCCGTGTAGGCCTAAGTGCGGCGGCCTGGCAACTGACGTCCCATCCCAAGACAGTCCTATCGCGGGAGGCGTCGTCGTTCGGGGTGTCGACATCGGCGGTGACGACGAGTCCCGCCTCTCTCAACACTTTGACGACGGCGCGAGCAAGACGATGAACTTTCGAGGCGACCGTCGATATGCCGACAAAGTTATCCACGTAGTCGAGGTGACAGGCACCAGACAATGGTGGGATGACACGCCGATCTTGCAATCGGCCCTCGGCCCGACCACCGCACCTCTAGACGATCCTCTCGTGAATCCGCTGGCGCCACCAGAGTGCCCAAGTCCAGCCCGTCGGACGCGCGCGGAGCCTCGGATAGACCCAGGCCCCCTTGCGGATGGGCTGCCCCCCGAGCTCAGTCAACCCAATCTCGCTCGCTCGCGGCCGACGGAGGGTGAAGAGATCGCGGAGCTCGACTGGCAACTCAAGATGGTAGAAAGCAGTAGACAGATCGGCCTCAAAGATATACAGGGTGTCAACCTCCTCCACCTCAAGGTTACCGACGGCCTCCCCCGTGCAGCGAGCGACATTGTCAGGGTCGTCGAACCGCGTGTTGCTATGGCGGCAATCGCAAGCCAGTCTCAACCTCCTGTTCTTTTTTGGCGCGCAGAAAAACTCCGCGGACTCCCTGCCGCGGTCGCGAGCAAAGTCCACCAGCCCACTATGATGGAACCGCGGCACAAAATCGCTACAAACATGTGGTCGGCGAAGCGAAGGATCGGACTGGGGCGCCTTCGCGCCGCGCGTTCTCCTCTCCAGCGCCGGTCCTGCAGGAAGCGCGCTATCGCGAACGAGCTCCGCGACGCGCCTGCGCCGGCCTGCGCCCCGCAGCGCCGCGAGGGGTGCCGCGCGGCCCCCCGCGGCAGGTGGCGAGAGCAGGTCGGGGTCGTAGTCTCCCACCTTCACGTCCACGTTGGAGCCGTTGAAGCTGGGCGCGCGACACCTCCGCATAGCCTGGGGTGTCGACGCCCGCGGGTTGACTTCCAAGCGCGGAGGCGTTTTCGCGCGCGTGGTCCATGATGCGGTGCTGCGCCAGCCACAGAGGCCCGGCCGAGACCTGGCCCGAGCCGCCCGGCAGGGCGCCAGGATAATGATGTAAGGCATTGAGGGCAGCCGCTGCTCGACGGACGTCCAGATCCCGAGCGCGACGATGTGGCGCCCGCTGCTGGCGCCCACGAGACAGAACTCCTCCGTGCTCTCGACGATAGGCAGCGACCGGCGGCAGAGGCAGAGGAATAATCTTCCGAGCAAGATCGCGAGAAGATTCGTCGCGCCCGAGAGGAGACCGATAGAACTCAACATGCAGAGGCGCCTGTCGCCCGGCGGACGGGCGAAGGGCGCGGGGGGGGCGATCCACCGCCCCGTCAGCCCTGGTCGTCCTTGTTGCTCTGCTTGAGAGCCTCCTCCGCATCATGAGCATTGCGGAGACTCTTTGACAGAGTGGCTTCACGTTCAACTCCCCTGCGAATGTGACCGAGCAGGTCCAGCCATGTCATTAGACTCGAATGCGGGTGGGCTGCCCTCGTATAGTGCGTCTGCCCCTCGACGGAGAGCTCCCCGCTCTGGACGGCCCCCCTCCCCCGCCAGCGCCTTCCCCAAAGGCGAGTGGTCGATCGCCAGCGTCGCTCGGAAGATGGCCCCGTCCGCCTGCAAAACGCCGCCGTCGCGCTGGACCGCTGCAGGCGCCAGGCGCATGTACTGCACCTCCTGACAGTGCTCCTGCATCGCCCACTGCGTCATCCCGAGCTTGGCCACCGAACGAAACTGACCATGAAGGTGGCTGCCCCCCCAAGGCCTCATGGTTGACGTAATCGATACAACGCCATGTAGCGCGGGCCCTCACCGGAAGCCAGTCGCACCCGAAATCCTCCTCCGAGCCGCGGGCGAACATTGCATCCCACTTTATCATCGACGGGCTCCCGTGCGCGTGATCGACATCGAACAGGCGTCCGCCGCCGCCGCGCGGCCTGTGGGGGCCCCTGAGTCCGCGGGCGCAACCTCCTCCACATATAGCGCAGTGCCATCAGACGAGGAGCGAAGGTCGCGCCCGCGAGCCGCTGCGGAAGACGGCATATGCCCATGCACCTCGTCACCGTACCTGAGGTCCTCCAGCGACTGGTCGGAGCGCCAGCGAGCTCTGCCGCCGTCTGCCACCTGCACCGCGGCCACTCCCCGCAGCGCGACGCCGTGCCCGCCACAAACCAGCAGCGTGACGCACGCGACGGTGAACATGAGCAGACGGGCCATCCACGCTGCGGCCCGCCAACTGCGCTGGGCGTTGAGGAGCTCCGCGGTGCGCGCCGCAACCTGCTGCTCCGCCGCCAGCGGCTCCTGCGGCCACCGATGCACGCGAGCAGGATCCACTCTGCGACCGTCGCGGTCCCGGCCCGCGTTCCAACGAGCCGAGTCCACGTCTTCGTTCTGGCCCTCGTCGTACTTCTCGAGGTGCGGCTCGCGGATGGCGGTGGCCCCGACAAGTTCAGGGGCCGATCGCCCCGCGCGGCCTGAAGCCCGGCTCCAGCGCCCCAGACCGCCGCCGTCGCACCTTGGCCGTCCCCGCTGCATAGCTCACCACCTTCGCGAGCACCGCCCCGAAGCAGCAGCCGATCGCACCCCCCGCGCAGCCGCCGCGGGCGAATGCTGGCCGCGTATCACAGGGCTCCGCCTTCGCTGCGCCCTCGCACTCGGAGCAGGCGGGGCAGGAGGCGGCCGGCGCCGCAGGCGCCTCGCAGGCGCGCCGCCGTCGCGTCCCGAAACGGGCCGAGCACCCACCGGGGCCACACCCACCGCGCGCGGACCGCCCACCCCGTTCCGCCTTGAGCCCCAGCGGTTGAGGCGGCCCCTCCCACTCTTGCTCTGCAAGACACGTTGGGATATCTACAATGATGGTGGTGACGATGGCTACGATGGTGATGATGATGCTGATGATGATGCTGCTGCTGATGATGGTGATGCTGATGATGTTGGTGGCGTTTTGGTTTCGCAAGCAGCGGGAACAACGACACCTGGACGATATCAATGGCATGCAACAGGAATGGGGGCTGCAGCGGGGGAGCAAAAGTCAACCAAGCGGGGAACCCAAACAATCGAACCGAAGGCGAAGGACAACCGGGACCAGGGGCGAGCGAAATCAGGCAACTAGCGTAGAAATACGGGCAAAGAAGTTCTGAGCTAAGCAAAGATAGCACCATATGCGACCGGAGAGATAGATGCTCCTGCTCGAGGCTTGTCAATCTATCGGCCAGCAGTGAGAAGTGATCCTCTAGCCGAATTTCCGTCTTGACAACGCAGACGGCCAATAGTCGATGAATGTAAGCCCTCGCGTGGGATGCAGCTCGCCACGAAATGTCGCACCGCGCTGGGCCCCAATGCCCTCCCTCCGCCGGCCGCCTCCATCTTCGGGGAGGTAGGCGCCATCGGAAACGGCCCTATAGCGGATCCACCACTTCCGGTGCACTCACTAACAGGAAGCTTCCGCTCGGGCGAACGAGGGACTTCGTGGAAAGGACGCCGAGGAAGATCATTCAGCGCAGGCAAGGGAACCCATGCAGCAGGCGAATCACCTAGCCATCATCAGCCAAGACTGTCAAGATGATCGCCAGCATCCCCTCGCCGGTCGACGCGAAGATGGACGGCGCCGCGCTCCGATCGAAGAGCGTCAGCAGGGCCGCGAAATGCACTGCCCAGAACATGTTGAACAGCATCCGCCCAAGCAGGAGAGACGGCACATCCTGCGGGAAGGAAACCGCGAACGGCACCTTCAGGCGGAAGGGCGCCATGTCCAGGACAATGGGCGCCGCCTGGGCCCAAACGTGATGATGGCGAACGGCGCCAGAAGCAGTGATGAGCACCACGCCAGGATAATGAGCACCACCAGGAGCACGAACGCCTCGCTCAGCAGCCATATCACCAGGAAGAACGGAGCCTCCATTGTGGCAGTGGCGAGGGACCTTGTGAAGAGAGCCGGCGCAAGAACGCGGCGCGGATGATCGCCGATCGCCGTCCAGGCCATGCCGCGGGGCACGAGGGCGGACATCGTCGTCGTGAGGCTGACGTGGCTGCAGCCCGCCAAGACCGTCAGCGGACGCATCGTCGCCACTATGAGTGCGACAGGCGCCGCGAAGATTGCTGTCCACGGCGTGGAGAACTCCTCTAAGCTGCGCGAGGGGGTCCAGTGACGTCAGAAAAGCCGCTCGGCACTTCGCGCGCCCCTGCGCGCCAGCGGCCCCCCCGCCGTGATGTGGGCGCGCCCGCCTAGCTCGAACTGCCTGCGAGACCATGCCGAGCGGGGGGCAGCCATGGCATGCGCGGCGTGGCGCGCCGAACGCCCTAGGGCAAGCGCGTGATCGGACATCGTCGGCTTCGACGATGCTTATGATGACGGCGGTGGTGATGATGAAGAAGATGCGGAACAACGAGCTCTGGCCTCGCCTTCGTGGAGGGAGGCTGGGCGGGCCCTCTCGTCGGCCGGCTGCCCCCGAGTGGAGGCCGAGGAGGCGGCGCCTCTTTTCGCCCGGGCCGTGCCAGAAACGGCTTCGCCTTCGGCGGAGGCTGGGCGGAGGGCCCGCGGGGCCGCGGAGGCACGCGAGGCATTTTTTGTTTGTTCTCTCTCTCTCTCTCTTTCTCCCTCTCTTCCTCGCTCTCCCTGTCTCTCTGTCTCTCTCTGTCTCTCTCTGTCTCTCTCTCTCTCTCTGTCTGTCTGTCTCTGTCTCTGTCTCTGTCTCTGTCTCTGTCTCTGTCTCTGTCTCTGTCTCTGTCTCTGTCTCTGTCTCTGCCTGTCTGTCTGTCTGTCTGTCTGTCTCTCTGTCTCTGTCTCTGTCTCTGTCTCTGTCTCTGTCTCTGTCTCTGTCTCTGTCTCTCTCTCTCTCTCTGCTCTGCTCTGCTCTGCGTGCGTTTCTTTGGCCGGCTAGCGACGCGCCCCGCGGCGCGCTGTCGCCCTCGCGCCCTCGCGCGGCCAACCCTTCGGAGAGGTGCCGAAGCGGCATGGCGTCGCAGTGACTCGGTTCACGACGCTCCCTCGCTGCATAGCAGGCATCTCTCTCCTGTTCTTATGGTGACGGTGGTGGCGAATGTGATGGCGGTGCGCCCGTCGATGACGGGTGGCCCAAGCTAGCTCGGGCATTGGCGAGCCGGGGCCGAGCGTGCCCGGGGCGGTCCTCTCGGCCCGCAACAGGTCTTGATGGAACGTGGTCTCCAGAACGCTCGAGCCTAAGCCAGAGATGCGGAAAATTGACGGCTGACGTGCAAGCGGGCTTCGCGATGGAAGGGCCCCTATCTAGCTCTTCTTGTCGCTCCGGTGAAAGCCCAGGGTGCCGCGACGCGACCTGTTTCGCTGGTGCACCCGCGCTGCCGTTGCCAAGCTTAGAATGCTGCTCTCGCTCGCTGAGGTCGGGGTTGTTGGCAGCGTGGGCCTTCGCTTTCTTGGGGCCATCAAGGTGGGTGTGCTGCAGATGCAGGGAACAGCCAGCGGAATGCTTTTTTTGCGAATTGCTCCTGGGGGGCCATCTGGAAAAGTTTGACCTCGTTCAGGCTGTCCGAGAACCCGTGCTTCCCAGAAAGGGGCCGTCTGGCCTGCGACGGAGCGCCCAGCGCATCCAGCAACTTGAAGGTTTCGGGGGGGGCGGGCTACGGAGAAGGGGGGCTGGCCTGGCGGGGGACATCTCGACCCTTCCCGCGCGGTGCGCAAGCGAGTGCGCTCTTGGGAACTTCGAGGGCGGCACTCCCGGGGGAACTCCCGTCGATGTTTGAGCTCGCCGACGGCTCCGGTCGACAGACAGCCCTCCTGCTGGGGCCGCGGCGCTTCCCGTGCTGGTTCTTGCAGAGGCTTGGGTGGCAGGCCCCCTGGGTGCTCAAGGAGGCCTCTGGTCTGCGGCGGGAGCTCCGTGGGGTCCGTGAACCCAACCGCTGAAAACTTGGGTCTGAAATCGGCCAGGACTTTACCGATGAGGTCGCGTCGGTCGCCCTGGCAGGCAGGGCGACGCGAGGTCCGATGCAGCGGTGTGTCCGGAGCTCCGCCGCGCTAGTGGCGCGTCAGATCGTCGACGACGTAACCCCCTTTACTGCTGACCGCCTGAGCCGATTGTCCCCTATGCGCGAACGGCTCAATAATGGGCGTCCGAAGGGCTGGGGACTTCTCGGGCGACGGAACAGCGCGGGCCTGATCGTAACGATCGCGCGCGGCGCGGGGGATAATAAGGTGCGCTCGCCTTTTCCAGGGTCCGAACTACTGCTCCGTGCAGGGCGCTCGTGGGAACGGTGCGGGGACATGCGGTGAGCTGCAGAATGTTGCCCAAATCGTCGGTCAGGTCAGTTGAGGTCCTCGGGCCCCGACCAAAACGCTCCAGCGACAACTTTATGGCCGAAATCGGCCCGCCTGCAGGTTCTCAGCTGATATCCCCATGGCCCTCGACGGTTTCTTGCCATCCAGCCCTCAACTCGGAGAGGGGGGTGCAGAAACGGGAAGCGCGTTTGGTTGGCCCAGATCTCCTCGGCATGCCTGACGACGGGGCTCGCGCCCGCTTGCCGGGTTGGGCCCCGCTCGAGCAGGAGTGGCGTTCTCTGGGCAGCGCTGGGATGGCGGGTGGAAACGAACGCTCTGCGCGCTGCGCCTCGCTCGTTACCCCCAAAACCTCTCACTTCGAAACCGTGGACAGGGCCGGGGATGGGGCCCCGTGGCGAAGATCCCCTCCGCAAGCCACCTCGAAACATCATCGGGCCTTTTGAGGCGCCGGGCTGTTCGTCTGGAGCTGTTCCTCCTGGCCCCGAAATGTTTCAGTCTTCCACCGCCGCGGCGGGCCTTGCCGCGCCCGTCGTCTACGACTGGGGGGCGGCCGAGTTGGCGGCGGCGCCGGCATGGCCGCCGAGCGGGGGGCGGATATTGGCAGCAAGCAGAGGACTCGACGCAGTCAACGTAGCTTTCTCTTCGCCAATTTTGCGCTGCACTCGGGTCCGCCGCGAGGGCCTGCTGGGTGGGCACGCGCCGATTGGGGTGGGTGGCTCTTGGGGCCTCGCTTTCCGACCCCGCTGCCGACGACCCGCAGTCGCCGATGTGAATGTCGAAGTGAAAAGGATCTTCGGAATGAAGCGCTGGTCGATCGAACGCGCCGCGAAAACTCGGATGGCAATGGTCACCTTCGAGCGCCCTGCCGCCGTGCCTCGGCGCGCAAAATGGGGCCCAGCAGCGAGCCCTCCCACGCATGCGAACCGAATGAGCTTGTGGAATGCAGCAGCGAGCCCAGCCAGCGGCTAGGGGGGGCCGACGGCCTTGCGCCAATCATGGGGCATGACGGGGCTAGTGGAGGTCTCGGAACAAGATGGCCACCATGCCCCCCGAGCGCGCAGACGACTCGGAACGGGGCGCCCGCCTCCAGACCGTGTCTGAGGCCGAAGAGAAACCGGAACCAGCGACGTAAGAGGCCTTTGCAAAACTGGACTCCCACGTAGATGCAGGGCCCTCTGCGACAGCGGCCCCTACAGCAGGTGGCGTGATGCAAGGGGGCCCATCGGTCTGAAGCCTCGCTGAAGCTTGGGCACTGGCAGTAACGCCGTCCACATGGTTTAAAGCTGCTCTGGAATCAGCGCGGACCTGTCCACGACTCGGTAAATGATGCTCAGAGCGCCGAGGGCCTGGTCGCTGCGGCTGGCGTAATGCTTCGTGTGGGATCCATGCGCAGCGACTGCAGTGTGGGGGGCGTGCGACTTGCTGGCTCCATCTTCGGGGGGAACTCCATGGGCGGGGGCGAAATCGGCGCTCGGGTACCCTCGGGGCAGCGAGCGTCTGGCGGACTCGGAGCCCATCAAAGGCAGTGGGTTGGTCGTGGTCGGGGACCGCGGCTCGGCCCCGCGGATGACACCATGGGCCCCGCGGGCCACCTGCCAAATTCGCTCCTGGATCCAGCGCTCCCAGTCCTAAGCATGTTCAGCCCTGGCTCTGGTGATCAAGGCCTGGGGCCCCCTCTTCCTCCCTGGGACCTCCGACCTTGTGTTCTCCCGCGCATTTCCCAGTCTCTGGAAATAACTAGCCTTGTTATCCTGGATGTACTTCGGGGTGGGTGGGGGGGCGATGCCTCGGCGTCCGCGCACTGACTGCAGGAGCGATGCATGTCAGCCTTGAGAAGGTGCTGCCGAAACGTGCCGACAGGTCACCTGGCTCGGCTATTTACAAACGAGCGTCCTACTCCTTCGGTTTGATCTCTCTCAAAACTGGGGCCCAGTGAAGAGCGGGCGGTTATCCCCTGAGTCCGATGCGCGGCCAGAAACCCGGCGAGGAGGCCTGAGCTCCTCTTTCCCTAAGGAATCGGCCCACCTTGACAGCCGTCACCCATTCTTAGTATTGTTGTCTTTTGCTGTCTGTCCTCTCCTTCCTCCTCTTCTCACTGCTTGCCTGCTGCTGCCGCCCTGGCTTGCCCGGGGGCCTTGGGCCGCGCCGCCGGATAAGGGGGCGCGCAGGGTCCGCGCGCACCGGGGCCTTCCGGCCACCTCCGCCGTGCCATGGCAAGAGGGTAAATACTCTCAGGTTGGTGGCGGAGCAGCTGGCAGCTCTGCCGCCCGGGGCCGCCTGGGCGCGGTCGAACGACATTTGTTGACGGATTCTCAAAGGAGTTTCCGCGCAGAGGTGCCGGCCATGGCGCGGAGGCAAGGCCGCCAGGATCTCGGCAGACCGGAATGGGCAGAACGTGCGCCGAGCCTGGTCCAGCAGCAGCTGCGCGCGCAGACTAAATTCGACATCCTCACGGACCGTCTGGAGGTCGACAAGCAGCTGCGAACGGCGTGTAGCGAAGCGCCAGGCGCGCCAAAATTGCCAGACAAATCCCGCGACCGCCGCCGCCGCAGGGATGTGGATCTTGCCGGTTCTTGGATGTCCGCCCGGCTGCAGAGAGACCGACAGAAAACCCAGAGGTACGGGGCAAAGCTGGAAGTGCAAGAACGAGAAGGAACCCTGCCGCTTCCACTGCCAGATTGCGTCTCTGTCGCAACGGTGGTCGAGCCGCTCGCGGCCTCTTCGGCTGCGACGCCAGCTCCTCCCTCCGAGCCGCCGAAGGCGCGACCTAGGTCGTCTGCCGCTGTCAGCCTGACAGACAGCTCAGAGGCAGAGGCGCTGGGCTGCGACGGCAACGACCGAGGAGACGCCCCTGCTACCCAGAAAGGCAACGACAGTGCCGACTGGGAGGACAAGGATTGGGAAGGCCAGTTCATGTCAACGAAGGATTGCCCCGCGCTGCGCCTCAGCACTGACGGGCAGCTGAAGCGGGGGCCGCCGACAGCCAGGAGGCGCGGAAAGCGTGCCGAAAAATGAAAGCAGAGAAGGCCGCAAATAAGGTTTCTGAGACCGCGCCAACTACTGCCTGAGACTTGTCCTGCCTTACTTTAAAAGAACGAAGGATGAGGTTGGCAGCCGTTTCCCATCCATTTTAATATTGTTGTCTTTTGCTGTCTATCCTCTCCTCCCTCCTTCTCTCGCTGCTTGCCTGCTGCTGCCGCTCTGGCTTGCCCGGGGGCCTTAGGCCGCGCCGCCGGAAAAAGGGGGCGCGCGGGGTCCGCGCGCGCCGGGGCCTCCCGGCCACCTCCGTCGTGCCATGGCAAACTCCTCGCTCCTATCGCGCGGGTTGCGGAGCCCTTTCTGCGCCGGGCCTGTTCTGTCTGAATCAACTGGCCAAAGAAGGCCGTCGGCGGCGTGCCCGATGCCAGGCCGGGTAGCTGGCGGAGCACGAGCTGGACCGATGGCCGGCTCGAATGCAAATGGACGTGGACGCCTGAAGGCGCGCCCTGTCGATGACGCCATCTGCTCGCGTAGTGTAGACCAGGCAGGGGAGTGCGGAGACACGCGAGGCACGCGGTTTATCTTGATGCTCGACATGGCCTTCTCGAGGCCCCGCGGCAGAATGGAATCATCTTCGCGCCCCCAGTGCCCGGGCAAGTCCCGCGCCTGCTTGGTGCGCCTCTGACCTCTCAATCTCTGGGCGCTCCCCGAACGTTGCCGCGCTACACAAGACATCCACGCTTGCGTCCGGGAGTTCCCGGCAATAACGCAAGCCCGCGATGCGACGGCGCGTGGGCTCGAGCCCCGAATGATATGAACTGGCGCGCCCCGCGCCTGGCACGTGGCAATCGTGGGCATGTTTCTCGTCGAACAGGCCCCCGGGAAATCTCTGGCCAAGAACCAAGCACTTCCAATGGTTGGCATGTTTTCCGCGAGCCGAACCGGGGCTGACACCGTCGTCCAACCGCGGCGCTTGGCCCGGGGCGCGGCCGAGTTGATGGCTCCGCCGGGCGAAGGCGAGGCTCTTGCAAAATGATTAGCTCGGCTGTCGAGAGCGGTGGCCGCGGATAGAACGAGGCCCCGCTGGCGGCGCTGACTGTCTCGACTGATAGTTGGAAAGGTTTCTTCCCAGGGGGTCCCGGTGGGCACGGGGAACGAGGCTGCCTGAGGTCCTCTGTAACAAACAAAGCAAGAAGAGCTCTGAAACCCACTCGGGGAAACGCGCGACCGATCCAAAACCTCGCCCGTGCCAGGATTGCCCGTGCCAGGAACGCGGCTCAGGGGGGGTGGCAGCCGCGCCTCCAGCTGCAGCCTGCTTTCCGCCCTTCCCTGAGCCCGTGGCCAGAGCCAGGAAGGCGTGCTGCTTGACCTCAGATGCTTCGCCGTCTCCAGTGCCGGCTTGCCCAACTCGCCCACGGCAGATGAAGAGCCGAGAGCTTCGGCGGGAGGGCGGGCCGCCGCGGCCCCTCCATCGATTTCTTGCTGACTGCCTCACCCTCGTTGTTCTTGCGCTTCTTTCCCTCCGGGTGGCCAAGCATGGCGGCGTCTTTCTCCTGGAGGACTTTTGCGCGATAACGAACCTTTCCGAATAATTCGTGTCCGAGGTTTTTGGTTCCTTCTGTGAGGACACGGGTGCGATCAATCGCTTCTTTTTGTTCGGCGTTGATCGATCGACGTTCTCCTGGACACCGAGCAAATCGTTGCAGGTGGTCTCGAAGTTCTTAAGTTTCCCATCGAGGATGTCCTCGAGCGCCAATGCTTGTTTTCATTTTCCACCACATGCCCACCCTCCGCGAACTTTTCGTGCAACTCCGAGACTGCGTCCTTGAAGCCCAGTTCCACTGTCTCGAACTACGAAACCAGTGACTGAACGGCCGACCGTTGGCGGGCCATCTTAGCCTCCAGCTGCTCTAGCTGTTAGAGCTCGTGGGCGACATGATCCTCTATGCGGGGCCCCCGACGGTCACCTTCAGCCGCGCGAGCCTGAACCGACGGGCCTGGCGTCTTCCTGGTCGCCAGCTCGTTGTCGTACGTGTTTGCCTGCTGTCGATCGCCCAACTTGTCGAACTGCCGGGTGGCCTGCTTTACTTCATGCTATGACAGGTAGGGCCGCGGCAAATCTCCGAGACGGTAGAGGCTGGCTGGTACCTCCTGCAGCATTGCCCTAGGCTCCTCTCCCAAAAGCTCCTGCCTCTGGGAGCGCCTGCAGAACTCGATGTTGGCTCTCAGCCCACTTGCCCGGTGGAAATAGGTGCTCACCGCCAGGATCCACACGGAAAACACCACAATGCTTGCAGCACGCCCAGTCAAACTTGTTGCGCAGCCGCATTGGGAGCATGTCCGATTACCTGACCTGTTGCGGATGGTGGTGGGGACGGGATCGTGGTCGAACTCCACCAACAAATTGTCGGCCCACAATGCATCTTTTATCCGTTGACACGGCCGCCACTGCCACCGTACCAAAAACCAATAACCACCTGTGAACGCCATCGCGCCCGCTTCATGGTCGGAGGCGCGAGACGGAAATCGTAGTGAATCAATGCTTCGCCATATGTGTGCTTTTGTGAAGATCAGCACGTGGCTGGGTCATAACACGCACTAAACCAGAACGGCAGAACGTCCCCCGAGAAGGAGGGAAAGGAGGAGGAGGAGGAAGAGGAGGAGGAGGAGGAGAAAGAGGAAGAGGAACAGGAGGAGGAGAAGGAAGAAGAGAGGCAATAATGACAATTATGAGAATCAGCAGCTCTGCGCCTCGTTCAGGATGGGACGAAACAAAAAATGTCAACATGCCCCCCTGCGCGAGGATAACACGCAGACATCGAGTCTTGGACATGAGAAGGAAGAGGAGGAACGGCAGCGTCAAGGGTGGCCACCAAGGAGGCGGTGCCTTACTGATACCGTTCAGAAGCTCTCGCTTGCCTCTTTCGAGAACTGATTGATTCTACATCTTGGAGCTCGTAGCAGATGCATGCATGGAGGGCGATTGCTAGTCAGACGAAACATGTCTCGCAGGAATGATGAAGGCTGTGTGGGGAGCTCATCTTCCAAACGTGTGCTCACCGTCGTGTAATAAGGACTCATGAAGCGGGGAGTGCCTCCGCGTGGAAGGCTTCTCGAGACACCCTTGTGGAGGGGGACTGTCCACCTTGGTGCCAGCGACAGGGCGCGCCCTCTCCCCCTCCATGCCCCCCTCCGCCTCTTCCCCTTTGCCCACCCTCCTCTCCCTTCTCCCCCGGCCTCCTTCCTCGCCATCAACACCCTGACATCCGACTTCGTATTTTGCCGCATCGTGGCCCCTCGAAAGATCTGGACCTCCTGAGCCGTTTTCTGACAGCCCCAGGGCCTGGCGACGGCCCCGGGAACCCGAACATCGGGAAAACCATCCGCCGTGACTTCTACACGACGCGACGATGTCAGGGCCTGGCGACGGCCCCAGGAACCCGAACATCGGGAAAACCATCCGCCGTGATTTCTTCACGACGCGACGACCAGGGCCTGGCGACGGCCCCGGGAACCCGAACATCGGGAAAACCATCCGCCGTGACTTCTACACGACGCGACGATGTCAGGGCAAGCGGCCAGACCCCATGGCAATCTTGGCTTCGGCGCGGCCCCCGCCTCCGCCGGTCTCTCTCGGAGAGCGCCTTGGCCTTCGGGCCCGACCCGACCTGGGGGCGCCCGCGGGGGGCTGCGGCTCGTGTCGCGGCAGCCCTGGCCCTCGACCCGCAGAACCTCCTCACCGGTGCCCTTCCGTCGTCCTCTTTCCGCTCCTCGCCTTCCTCTTCCTATCCTCCCTTCTATCCTTGCCTCCCCCCGTCCATCATTCCCCCTTCCCCCTCCTGCTGCTGCTGCTGCTGCTGCTCCGCCTCTTCCTCCTCCCGCTCCTCCTTGCTTCGTTTTCTCCCTCCTCCCCTGTTCTCCCTTCCTTCCCTTCCCACCCCTCTTCCGTCATCTTTCCTGGCCATGGCTGCCGAGAGTCGCGCCCGGCCACCAGGCCGAACTGGCGCAAGGCTCTCTCGTCATTCAGCAGGCGACGAGCCCCACACCACAGGGTGTAACTCCTCTACGCTCCGCGCGTCCAGGCCTAACCGCCAGACGCGGCGGTGAGGCGGTCTGGGCGCTTCACCTCATACTTCAGCACGCCCCTCACGGCCCTAATGGCTGAAAATCCTGGCGGTCACACGGATGGAGGCTGGGGCTTGTTCTCAAAATCCGCCGATCCGGCGTGCGAGTTGACAAAAACCCGAGCTTCAGCTCAGCTCTGCTGGGGGGGGTGTCGGGGTGGCTCTGCCGGGGAATGGGGGGGAGGGGTGTGGGGGGGGCGTGTACTAGATTCCCCCCCCCCCCCCCGTGCCCGCGGGACCCATTTTGGTCTTGATTCGCCCATCCCGAATAGCAATATGGGAAGGTCCAGGGACACACTTGGAGCGGAGAGGAGGGACCCCCACCCTGGCGCCCCCCCCGACAGGGGGAGAGCCCCAGATCGGCGGCGCTGTCCGGAGGCCACTCGATACGGCACTTGTTTTTGCGGTCGCGGCGCGCGCGCTTCTTTGAACCATTCCAAGAATTGCGAGTATCAAACACGGTGTGGGCTTAATATCCAGCAGCTGCAAGGATGGAGGGCGATAGCTCTTCAAGAACGAGCTCTCGCCAAGGAAGCCCTTGCAACTAACGCTCCGCAGGCTGGGATTTCCCAGCGCCCGCGCAGCTGAAGGGCGCTCCCACTTGAGCATCTGGTTATTGCGTGGGGTGTCCTTGCGCGTTTGGGTCCTGAAGCTTGAGATTCTCAGCGGCTACAAAGATGGGGTGGCGGTTCTTTTTTCAAAATCTTGCTCTCGCCCGAGACCGCAGCAATATGAACGGAAAGCGACCCCTGTCTCAACACTTTCTCCGTAACAGCATCCATGGTCATGGCGCGTGTGAACGTGCGCGGCCAAACAATACTGCGACCGTTGATGAATATCTCGCAAAAAGGGTTCCAGTTCTCGAGCAGGAGCTGGCTGAATTCTGGTATCACGTCTGCTGCACTTCCAATTCTGGTATTGGTTCTCTTTCTGACGAACGGGATGTGACCGAGTTCCGTCTTCAATTCTGGTTCAGGTCTGATTCCAGCTTTGATTCCCCTGCTGACGAACGGGAACTGGCCGAATTCTGGTTTCAATTCTGGTTCAATTCCGTTTCGGGTTGTGTTTCTCGAACAAGAACTGGTCCAATTCTGGCCTCAATTCTGGTTCAGTTCCGGTTCTGGTTCAGGCTTTCCTTTTGGCGAACGGGAACTGGCCGAGCTCCAATCTCAATTCTGGTTTCCGTTCTGGCTCTCGAGCGGGAACTGGCCGAATTCCGGTTTCAACTCTGGTTCAGCTCTGGCTTAGGCCTTGTTTCAGTTCTGATTTCATTATGGTTCTGGTTCTGGTTCTCGAACCAGAAACGGTCGAGTTCGGGTTTCAATTCTAGTTCAACTCTGGTTTCGGTTCTGTTTCTCCTTCTGACGAACGGGAACTGACCGAGATCTGGTCTCAATCCTGGTTCAGTTCCGCTACCCGTGCTGGTTCTCGAACGGGAGCTGGCTGAGTTCACGTGTCAGTTCTGGTTCAATTCCGGTCGTGTTCTGGTTCTCGAACGAGAGCTGGTCAAATTCTGGCCTGAATTCTGGTTCAATTCCGGTTCCAATCTTGTTTCTTTTTCTGACGAATGGTCGAATTCTGGTTTCAGTTCTGGTTCAATTTCGGTTCTGGTTCTGGTTCTGGTACTCGAACGGGAACTGACCGAGTTCTGATTCCAGTTCCGGTTCAGCTTCAATTTTTTCAGGTGGGGCGCGTACCCGAATTTGAATACATGTTGGGCGCGGGCGGATAAGGTGGGGTCCAGCATGCACAGTCCCAATGTCTCGCCAAGACATGCGGAACGATCCAACCGATGATCCTGAAAGGACAATATCCGGTGGTCAAGGATCCAGCGCGAGCTGAGACCAGCGTGCTTTCGGATGCCCAGGCTCTTGCAGCGTTTTGCTGCCGCGAAATGGTCGCGGCCTTGCCTGTTTGGGCCTGGGCCTTCCCGCATCCGCCGGCCCATCCCTGCAGCAAAGCGTAAAACAGGGCAAGGGTCGGGATAAATCGCTCCAGAGCGTTCCGGAGCGCTCTCAGAGCGTTCCGGAACGCTCTGGAGCAGCCGCCCAATACATCCTCCAAACCCGCCGATTCTCAGAGATTTCGAGTTATCCCGATCCGATTTTGTCACGAGCTTCGCGTCGTTTGAAAGCGGGTCGGCCAGGGGCCTTCTGACGAACAGCTAGATGCCGCCCGCCTGTGTGGGTACAACTTGGTCTTCGTTTGCCGTGCGTGCAGCCTGCGCCTCAGCCCCTGCGCATGGCCGCGATGCCGCCCCGCGTCCACTGCCAGGCTGCTTCAGCACAGGCCTGGTCTGAAGGGGCCCCAGGACACACAAATAAATACACACAAAGAAAAAGATTCCCCATATTTTCCCATATTTTCTGGGTTTTTGTCCTCCCCCCACTTCCAATATTTTCCCATATTTTCCTCGGGATCGTCGAATAATTGTGTCTGTGTTTTTTTTTGGCTCCTGATGGTCGCCCTGGCCACCTCCGTCGAAGTTCTTCGCGCTGTGAGTGCCCCCCCTCCCTCTCCCGCCCTCCGCGGCCGCGCTCCGCCTCGGCCCCCCCTCTTGCCGCCGGACGGAGAGGGCGTGCCCGAGCCCGGCTTGCTAGAGCGCGCGTGCGGATCGCCTCTGCCGCGCTGCAGCGAAACACAAAAACAGTTTCGGATGCCCCGATCGCGAAAAGTAGCGCGGCAGCCAAAGCGCGAAGGTCGAGACTACCCTGAGACAGCGACGACACGAAGAGGTTCAGCCCAGGCTCGCCGCATAATGTGTCAACACGAACCCACACGCAAGGTACTCACCATTCATGTCGATATAGGACACTTGCACGTCCTGCGGGCGCCAGCTATCAAGAATCATGTGAAATGCAGTGCAGCCGAATATATGGTCAAGAACATTACACATTGAGAAACCTGGGCCAGCTGGGTCTCTTAAGACAACCCTGGGCCAAACTTTAGCGTTATCGCTGGAGGGCGAACGTGCTTACGAAACTGGGCCAGTTGTGCGGCAAGTTCGCAAGGAAATGCTTGCCCAGTTTCTCTGCAGGAGGTTTCTTTATTAAATATGCTAGACCGTCACTTGTGAGGATGGGGTTCGGGACGGGAAGGTATTCTGCAGCAGCCCTGGTGTGTGTCTATGTATGTATGTATGTGTGTATGTATGTGTGTACGCGTGTATGTTTTTATGTATGTATGTATGTGTGTATGTGTGTATGTATGTATGTATGTATGTATGTATGTATGTATGTATGTATGTATGTATGTATGTATGTATGTATGTATGTATGTATGTATGTATGTATGTATGTATATATGTAGGTAGGTAGGTAGGTAGGTAGGTAGGTATGTATGTATGTATGTATGTGTGTGTGTTGGATTTATTTACCGTGGGTCTCAGTCTCGGGGGTCGGGGTGGCATGAGTGAGCGAGAGGGGGGGGGAAACGATGGGAAAGGACGCCAGGGGGAGCGACCCCCCCTCTCACTCGAGGAGAAAACCCGCCCCAGAACCCCCGCCCACGGGCTCGAGAAGGCTCCTGCCGCCGCCGTCGGCCTCGCCGCCGCCGAAACCGCCGTCACCGTCGCAGAGTCCACCGTCGCCGTCCACCTTGACGCCGCCGAGGCCGCCGTCGCCGTCGCTGTAGCGGCCGCCGCTGCAGAGGCAAAGGCTGCCACCACCGCCGAAGTCGTGCCGCCTGCCAGCGCAACTGGCGCCGCCGACGCCGCGGCCGCCGGCCCAAGAGCCCGCCTCCGCGGCCACGCAGCGCCCCCCCCCCCCCCCCTCGATCGAATTGTAAACACCGGTTTGATGGTATCTACACTGGTGGAATGGAGTTTTCCCCGGTCAATATTCCCCAGTGTCTTTTTCTAAACTGTGAATGAATTTTACTCGTCGTAGAGAGGCATTGTTCACGCCTCTTAAACGCTTCTAACAGGCCTGTAGAAAGCCTCGGACAAGCCTCTAAGAAACCCTTCGGGGACATCTCAAAAACATTTTAGAAGCTTATAATAAGCTTCTAACGAGCCTTAAAACAAACTTCTAAAAAGGCCTTCAAGAGGCCTCCGAGAGGCTTCTAAGAGGCAGGTTTCTAGGGATCCTCTTAGAGGCTTTTAAGAAGCTTCTTAGAAACCTCCTAGAGGCTTCTAAAAGACTTCTAAGAGGCCTCTGAAAAGGGCTTCTTAGAAGCCTCAGGGAAACCTCTAAGCAGCATCGCGAACTAACAAAGGCCTCTTAGACATTTATGATAAGCTTCTATTAAGCCTCTACGAAGCCTTTACGAGGCTTCTAAGAATCCTCTTAGAAGCTTCTAGGAAGCCTCCCAGGAGCTTCTACGAAGCCTTTTAAAAACTTATAAGAATCCTCTAAGAAACCTCTACGAGGCCTCTAAGAAGCTTCTCAAAAAAACATCTACGAAGCTTCTACGAGGCTTCTAAAAGGCCTCTGAGAAACCTCGGCGCAGCTTCTAAGAGGCCTCAAAGAAACCGCTAAGAGGCTTCTAAGAGGCCCCTTACAGAGGCCTCTACGAGGCTCCAAAGAATTCTCCTGAGAGT
>CAUYUJ010014658.1:250797-258297 GCA_963575745.1 Prorocentrum cordatum
GGCTTCTGGTTACTGCTCAGTTCCCCGGTCGACCAGGGAAATCCCGTGTAACTGGTGTTATAGAGCACTGCCCTCCCGCACGGGCCGCGGGGGGGCCTCCAGGTAGAGCGCGCTGCCCGGCGACTTGGCCGGCCAGGCGGGCAGGCCCGCGCCGTTCGGGTCGCCGTGCCGCGCGAAGTTGCCCAGGTACGCGCGGGGGGGGGGGGCGGTTTGCGGCGGCGGCGCTGGGCTCCTACTCCTCCTGCTGCTCCTCCTGTTCCTCCCTCCCCTCCTGCTCCTCCTGTTCCTCCCTCCTGTTCCTCCTGTTCCTCCTCCTGCTCCTCCTCCGCCGTCCTTCCCGCTTGCCTCCCTCCTTCTTCTCCTCCTTCTTCCCCTCCTTCTTCTCCTCTCTCTCCCCCTCTCCCTCCATACGGCCCCGCTGCACTCGAGTGGGTCCACCCCCCCCTTACGCAAGGGGATCCCCCAGCATGGGGTTGAGGTCCTAGGTTCCGCGTCAGCCACCACCTGGGCCAGATCCCTGCTCCTCCCCCTCCTCCTCCTCCTTCTCCTCCTCCCTTCCCCCTGTTCGTCCTCTTCCTTCGCATTAGGGGGATTGGGGGGTGTGCAAGACTAGCACGCCAATGGCAACATGGCCCTCGACCACCTGGTGCTCTTAATGGTTTTTCTCCTCCTCTTTCCTGCTCCACCCCCATTCCTCGAGCCTCCTCCTCCTCCTCCTCCTCCTCCTCCACCGAGAACATGGATAAACTTGCGCAGAAGGTTGTGCTGGAAACGGCGGAAAGGGTTAGGGGAGGGAGTATTGCGAGCAAGCAGGCAACTTGATGATCAGCTGTGTCAGGTAGGAGGGGCACAGAACCATGAGAACCTACTCATTGTGCATAAGTTCGTAGGCGAGGGAACGGACAAAGAATCAAGAGACCTGTCTGGGAGCCGGCACTACACTTCTGGGACGGTTGCGACGATGACGACCCATCTGGGGTCCAATACAATCAGCAGACAAGGTCACTAAACAAAGGGGGCTGCTATCCAACATATGAAGGCGGCTTGGTTCTTTATATGGAAAGGTTCTGGTTCGTTTCGGATGTCCCTAAGAAACTGTACTTGTTGGTCTTCCGTGCTCGCGTGCAGTCTGAAGGACTTCTGTGGTCGAGGCTTACTGCGTTAGCGAGAAGGGGTCTGAACTTATCGATTCCTCCCTGCTCAAATGGGACAGGCAAGTTATGCATGGGGAGGGTACGTTGAAGAGCTTCAGGGCGAATGGAACCACCAAGCATACGAATCGTCCTTCTTGTGACATTAGTTGAGCACAAAAAATGGTCCCGACATTTTCGGAACTTCGGATACGACGACTGGAATGGTGACAGTCGGTGGCTAGCAATCCACAGGTGCATAGACAACTGCTGACAAGGTATTTTGGTTGTTTTGACTTTTAAGAACATCGGACAATGGCTACCTTCCAACTGGCCCTTTCGACCAGGGCAACTACAACGGTAATCCCTGGGCTGCCCAGGTGGCAACATATGTCGAGTCGATGGGAGAAGTCCCAAGAGGTAGAGAGATTCTTCGGGATGTAAATGGGCAAATCCTTAAGGTTCGCACTCTGGATTTTGCCGTTAAGTTCGGGCAGCTCGATATTGCGAAACTCAGAAGGGTCTATTGGAAGCATGGCCCTGCTCAGGAACCTTCCCCACCCATCCCGCCTTCCCCACAATCACCTGATGTGCAAATGTGGGTGTGCCGTGAAGAGAACGCTGAGGGTAGTATCTGCGGGTTGGATTTCCACGACCAGCGGGGATGACATGCGCATGTGCGATTTATGGAGGGAGGTTCACATGGGCACAAGACTTGATGCCAAATCCAGACGGTTACGAACCAATGTCCGGGGTGTGTGACAACCTTCAATCATCGAGCGGTGGCCGGTCAACACGTCCGACCCTTTTTTTGAAGTATACCCTTCTGATCGACATCACTTCGCGCACGGTATGGAGGACCCACTCTGCTACATATGCATGCTCCGCGTGTGGAGAGGACACCCTGAACCTTTTGGCATCACAAGTGCATGTTCTCTCTTATATCGACCTGGCTCCTGAAGCGTACATCAATTCCCCCCAGGCTGAAGAACAGCATGGCTGCGTGGGCGATTCCTCAGTTGGCGGTTCCAAGCAGAATTCATCCTTCGGTAGGAAAGGATGTTGCATGGAGAGCAGGGATAACCAGTACAGGAAGGTGGCGGTAGGCGGGGAGGCGACGGACCAGGACGAGGACAGCGATTACGATACAGCCAACGAGGTGATGAAACCATCGGACAACCACGCACAGAGAAGTCGAGGGTTGGAGGTGGCCCTACTTTCAACGCATCTTCTTCGACGGGAGTGCCCCCTCAGTGCAGCAGCAGTAGCAGCAGGGCACCAGTACAACAAAGCATTGGGGAAGAAGGACTACGAGAAGGGGCCTCCGTCCCTCACAGTAGGAAGAGCGGTCCCCGAGGCAGTTGTGAACATACCAGCTTTCAACAGAGACGCGGAGGCCAAACCCTCCATGGATTTCGCGAAAGAGTGCGTGCAGCGTGTCAAGAGGGAGCCTGGAGCGATAGTGCGCGAATGCGTCAACTACTATCGCGTGAAGTCCGCGCACCAGCAGGAGGGCAGCACCCGCTCGTGAGACACCCATTTCTGATCAACGGTGGGATGATGCAGCCAATGAGCGCGATACTGACCCGCCTGTACCTGTCGATGGGCAGCGTGCCGAAGCCAGGCCCTCCCCCGCGCAACACGGCGGAGAGGCGCGCCCAGAACTCTGGCAAGAGCATGCTGCGCGGCAGGACGGCGAAGTGAGCCGTGAGCAGTGCCACCGCCCCCAGGCCCAGGATGAGTGCGAGCGAAAGACACGAAGTACGATTTCGAGGCACGTGGGCCCCGCCAGACAGCCCGAACGCTCCGAGGAAGCGATGTAGGCAAGGGTCTGGGCGGGGATGGAGCTGTAGCGAGCCGTTTTTTCCATCTGCTAGTTTACGGGAGCGCACTAGAGTGTAGGCGCTAGCTCCACACCCTCGCTGCTTTCTGCGTTGCTGTCTCCCTCTGTCCACGTCGTCGTTCATCCTCCCCTGTTCTCCTGTGTTTCCTCGCTCCATGGCTTTTTTCACCCCCCTCGCGGGTTTCCACGCCTCTTTCCCCTTCTTCAATTGTCCCAACTTGTCCTCGGGGGATGTGTTGGCACATATCCCTGCTGTCTCTCCCTGTCTGATCCGCAACTGGCGGAAGTGTCCGGGGAGACCCGTTCCGGACACTTCGCCAGAGCACTCCGATCCAACGAGCCCTGGTGTCCCCGTTTGGGCTTAGTAAGGGCCCCCCCCCCCAGATGTTTGACAACGCGTGGGGCATAGGACCCTCTTGGCGCACGCCGATCTGTCTCACTGCAAGCTGCAGCAGAACTGGGATAAGGTGGCGATCGCCGACCGACCGACCGACCGACCTCCTCCTTCTCCTCCTCCCTCATTCGCTCACTCATTTACTCCCGCCTCCCGCCTCCTCCTCCTCACCCCTCCTGCTCCTTCGCCTCCCTCACCTTCCCTCCTCCCCCTCCTCTCTCCCTCCCCCTTCCCCTCCTCCTCCATCCCTTTCCTGTCGCACCCCCAGACGTGTCGGTAGGGCGGGCCCGGCGTCTCGCCTGAGACGTAGCAGTCTGCACCAGTTTCACGGATGCAGGGGGGGTGGTTTTTAGAACGTGGCTCTCGCCTTCGCGCCGCGCTGATTCATGATATAATGTCGCAACATTTTCAAAGCTGGATGGCATTTTTTTTCTTATGTGGCTTTTGCCTTTGCGCTGCGCGCATCCGTCTTCATCGCTTGCAGCAGCTTCGGAGCTGGAGGGCGGGCCCTTTTCGAAATGCGGCCCTTGCCTTTGCGCCGCGCACATTCGTCTTCATCGTCCGCAGCATCTTCGAAGATGGAGGGCGGGCCATTTTTGAACTGTGGGACTCGCCTTGGCGCCGCGCGCACATGTTTTCCCCCAGTTTCAAACGCTCGTATGGTTGAAGTCCAAAGAACGGCGCTATGGCGATTTAGCGCTGTCAGGACGCAACAGTCATGTTGAATCGTGGTGTTCGAATCCCGGGGATTGTGTTCTGGCACGATGATTTAGGATTGCCTGGGCGCAGGACCCACGTTGATCCGCTACGCCAAAATTCCAAGAATGATGTTTTGGCACGATGGAAGATTCTCAAACAGTTTTCTAATGAGCTACTTCCCGCAATGGACATACATGAAGGGGCCCAGGGCCACACGAACAAAGAGACACACATCCCAGGACTCTCCATATTTTTCAATATTTTCTGGAGCTTCGTCTCCCCCTCCACTTGTTATAGTTTCCACCCTCCCAGCTCGTTGTTCGAGCCACGTCTCGCCGTGGCGACGAGGAGGGCCTCCGAGGGCCCATCCAAGGGAGGAAGAGGAGAGAGGTCGGGGTGAGGCGGGACAAGCGCCGCCGCCACAGCCGCTGGCCCTCCCCCCGGGGGGGATGCGGACATGGAGGGGCCCTTCCGCCACGCACCGCGGTCGCTGCCGTGGGGGCTGCGGCCGGCGGCGGCGGCGAAGACGTAGACGAAGACGGGGGGAGGCGACGGGGCCCGTACCAGCAGCTCGGCCATGTGCCAAGTGGCCGCGAAGTACCAGACGTCCCGGCCGAAGCGATCCAGGGCCTCCGCGACGGCCGCGGCCTCCTCGCCGCGGGAGCGCGGGCGGCCATCCGTCGCGGCCGGGAGGTAGTGCGACAGGGCCTCGTCCCTCGCGCTCCCGAACTCCGCCGCGAAGAGCCGCTCCAGCCCGGGCCGGTCGTTCACGGCCGTGGCCGGGTACATCGTCTGCTCCAGGTCGCCGGCGCCGAAGCCGTCGTGCTCGGTGTAGCCGAGGACGACGGGCACGCGGGAGAAGTTGCCCGCGGGCAGCGCCTCCAGCAGCGACGCGGCCTTCGCCCCGTGCACCTCCCCCTCGGGGCCCCCCGCCCTCCACCTGCCGTCGATCGCCGGCTCGTAGCACCCCATGGCGGCCTCGTCGCCGCTGAGCCGGACGAGGTCGCGCAGCGGGGCCGACCGCATCGCGCGCAGCTGGCCGCGGCCTCGCGGGGCGCCGAGGCGGGCCCCCAACTCCTCGCCCCACTCCTCGGCGCTGAGGCCCAGCCACGCGTCGGAGCCCGCCGTCAGCCTCCGGACGTTGGCGAGGTCCACGCAGCTCTGCACGAAGGCCCGGTGGAACAGGTCTCCCGCGAAGGGGAAGGCCAGCAGGGCGGAGACGTACTGCGCTCCGGACGAGAGGCCCCATATCAGGCGGGGCCCCCATGGGTGGGCGCCAGGGCAGAGGGCGGGCCTGAGGGGATGGGGTGGGAGAGGGGGGGGAGGAGGGAGGGAAGAGGAGGAGGAGGGGCAGAGGGGGAGGAGGGAGCTCAGCGGGGAGTTGAGGAGGGCGGGGGGGCAATGGGGGGAGGAGGGGGGGAGGAGGAGAAGGGCGAGCTCAGGGGGGGAGGTGAGGAGGGAAGCGGGCACTGGGGAGGGAGTGGCCGAGGGGTGCGGCGGCGGAGGGGGGGGGGGCCAACTTGCGGCTGCAGCTGTGCCGCCCCCCCTCTGGGGCCCAGCCGATGGGAGCAGGGCGCGCGGAGGCGCAGGGGCCGTGGCGCGGTCTCAAGCGAGGCGGGCGAGGGTGTTCTTGGCGGCGGAGGCCAGCAACCGCTCTGGCACCCTCTCCACTCCCCTGCTCCTCCCCTGCCCTGCCCTCCTCATCTCCCTTCTCCCCGTCGCCGTCTCCTCACCTGCCGCTCGTCTGTCCCCGCCCCCCCTCCCCCTGCCCTCCCCTCCCCTCCCCCCCGCCCCGCCTCGCCTCCTTTCCTCCCTCCTTCCCCTTGTCCTTTCCACGCCCCTGTGCGGGCAGGAGGCCTGTCCGAGCAGCCGGGGGCGCCCCCACCGCCGCCTCGGCCCCCGCCGCCTCTGTGTGCCCCGGAAAGAGCCGCGGCGGCTCCCAGGCGCGCGGCCAGGTCCCGTGTTCCCGCCGAACCTCTCTGCCTCCCCGCTTCTCCATCTCTCCGTCTGTGCGTCTCTCTCCGTCCTCCGTCTCCCTTGCCCTCTGCCTCCTCCCCCCTCCTCTTTCCCATCCCCTGTGTGTGCATATATATATATATATATATATATATATATATATATATATATATATATATATATATATATATATACCTCTCTGTCTCTCTGTCTCTCGCTCTCTCTCTTTCTCTCTCGGGAGCGAGGCAGGAGGCCGCGAGGCGGAGGGGGCGCCCTTGGCCCGCGGCTCCCGGGAGCCGCCGCGGCGGCTGGTGACCCGGTCCGGGTCCCCGCCGAAGCTCGCGGCGTGCTGCTGCACCCACTCCAGGGCGGCGACCTGGGGCCGACCCCGCCCGGCCCGCCCGGCCTCCTGCCGCGCGGGCCCCGGCCCGGGGCCCCCGCGGCTCTCCTCGCGGGGGCCCCTGCCCGGGGCCTGCCCGGGGGGGCCCCCGGGGGGGGCCACGGGGCCGCGCCATGCTGGGGCGCACTCGGGGCCTCCTGGGCCTTCTCGAAGGCCTCCGCTCCCTCTCTCCCTCTCTCTCTCCTTCTGGGGCCTCTCTCTGCCTGTCTCGGACTGTCGCGGATCCCCAGACCTCCCGTGTCCTGATTTTGCAGATGCGGGTTCCCCGGAACTCTTGACCACGGGCGGGCCTTTCCATCGGATTGCTTTCTGACGGCCCCGAGGCCCGGCGAGGGCCCCCAAACAGCGAAAACAGCGACAAAACGCCTTGCTTGTGGTCGATACCCTGGGGGTCTGGATCTCCCTCTCTCTCTCTCTCTCTTTCTCTCTCTCTGTCTCTGTCTCTGTCTCTCTCTCTCTCTATGTCTCTCTCTCTCTCTCTCTCTCTCTCTCCTTCCGCGCAGCGGAAGAGGCTCAGAACTGCGCCCTCCCAGGACTGGCTGGCCTCCCAGCCGGCTCAGAGGGCCACCGAGGCCTTTGAGCGCCTCTGGCCAGGCACGGAGCGCCCGCGCATTCCCCACCGCTGCCCCCATCCGCTGTGCCGAGCGCACGCTGTGCCTCTGCCTCGGCGCCCCCTATCGGTGAACCCCAGAGCGCGTGCTGGCGCCCGCGTGTGCTTGTCCATCGAGACCGTTCAGCCTGCGACGCAAGCGGAGGTTCTTCTGACCCGGGTCAATCCAGACCCGGGTCAGCCAGGCCTTGCAGAATCCTGCAAACTCCTGCCAGACCCTGCACCCAAACCCGGGTCCATGCGAAGGATCCCGCAAGATCCTGCAGGATCCTGCGCCCACGCCCGGGTCAATGAGAGCCTGGCCCTGCAGGATCCTGCAAGATCTGGCGCTCTGACTGACCCCCGTTTGCATTGACCCCCGACACAGGCGGCGTCATGGTCCACCGGTGGGGCTGCGGGGGGCAAAAGCACACGCTGGGCCGGCACACGTCCCCAGACCCCCGACGTAATGATTTTTTCATTACGTCG
>CAUYUJ010014658.1:263297-271348 GCA_963575745.1 Prorocentrum cordatum
TGGTGGTAGTAGTAGTAGTAGTAGTAGTAGTAGTAGTAGTAATAGGAGTAGTAATAATAGTAATAGTCGTAGTCGTAGTTGTGGTAGTAGTATTTGTAGTAGTAAAGATAGCAGTAGCAGTAGTAATAGCCGTAATCGTAAAAGTCATAGTTGTAGTAGTAGAAGTTGACAAAGTAGTAGTAGTCGTAGTAGTAGTAGTAGTAGTAGTAGTAGTAGTAGTAGTAGTAGTAGTCGTAATAGTAATTGTAGTAGTAGTAGTGGTAGTAATAGTGGCAGTAGTAGTAGTAGTAGTAGTAGTAGTAGTAGTAGTAGTAGTAGTAGTAGTAGTAGTAGTAGTAGTAGTAGTAGTAGTAGTAGTAGTAGTAGTAGTAGTAGTAGTAGTTATAGTGGTAGCAGTGTTAGGAGTAGTAGTAGTAGTAATAATATGTCTAGTCGTAGTAGCAGTAGCAGTAGTAGTCGTCGTAGTGAAAGTACTAGTACTAGTACTAGTAGTCGCAGTCGTAGTAATAGTAGTAGTAGTAGTAGTAGTAGTAGTAGTAGTAGTAGTAGTAGTAGTAGTAGTAGTAGTAGTAGTAGTAGTAGTAGTAGTAGTAGTAGTAGTAGTAGTAAGTAGTAGTAGTAGTAGTAGTAGTAGTAGTAGTAGTAGTAGTAGTAGTAGTAGTAGTAGTAGTAGTAGTAGTAGTAGTGTAGTAGTAGTAGTAGAGTGGTGATTGTAGTAGTAGCAGTAGTAGTAGTAGCAGTAGTAGTAGAACTAGTGGTAAGAACCGTATGAGTAGTAGTAGTAGTAGTAGTAGTAGTAGTAGTAGTAGTAGTAGTAGTAGTAGTAGTAGTAGTAGTAGTAGTAGTAGTAGTCGTAGTAGTAGTAGTAGTATCATTCGTATTCGTAGTAGCCGTTGTAGTAGTAGTACTAGTACTAATGCTCCGCTCCTTCTCCCGCATGCCCGGCCGCTCTTCTGATGACGGCGCGTGGCAAGAAGTCTCGGTGAAGAGGCACGCCCTATGGCGTGGCAGCGGGGTGGGGGACACAGGGCGATAGCCGGCAGAAGAACTGCAGGCTATCCGACTGTGACACCCAACAACTGCAGGTTGGGGGGCCCTCTGGCGCGCCCAACCCCCTAAACCGACAGGGCGCGAGGAGCCAACCTACGCCCACCGCGGCCAAACAGGCGAATGGGCGGCGGATGGCGCCCCGAAGATCATGCTAAAAGTGGCGGCGGGGAGGTGGAGGTGCCGAAATGCCTGCGGGTGCTATCACTCCGCACTAGCATCCGGGGCGTATTCATAGTGCTCCGTCCTTCCTCCCGCATGCCCGGCCGCTCTTCTGATGACGGCGCGTGGCAAGAAGTCTCGGTGAAGAGGCACGCCGTATGGCGTGGCAGCGGGGTGGGGGACACAGGGCGATAGCCGGCAGAAGAACTGCAGGCTATCCGACTGTGACACCCAACAGCTGCAGGTTGGGGGCCCCTCTGGCGCGCCCAACCCCCTAAACCGACAGGGCGCGAGGAACCAACCTACGCCCACCGCGGCCAAACAGGCGAGTGGGCGGCGGATGGCGCCCCAAGTCTCCCTTTCTACGGAGTCAGAACGGCCTCGCAAGGCGGCATCTTGGCGAAGCAGCCCTGCTCTGTAGCGGAGCTGCTGCTGCGTCGCCCGCGGGATCGCCATCTCCGTCAACAGCTGGAACCCCTCCGTGACGTAGATCCTGGCTGTGGTCTGCGAGCGCCAGCGGCCTAACTCCATAAGAGTTGGCATGTCACGCCGCCTCCGGAAATGCTCTGTGGCGCCACCCCGCCGGATGCTGTACCAGCGGAGGCCAAAATTCAGATTGAGTGCAGCTGCAGCTCTGGCCAGACGGGTCCGGTGGGTAGTGGCCCGCACATCTGACAGGGGCTTAGTGCAACCCCGGTGCTGCATGTAGACGTAAAGGAGTTTGACAGTCCAAGGGTCGAGCAACGGAAGCGACTCCAAGCAGCCGCCACGCGCGCCTCCTTTGCTGCGTGGAAGGACCCACACCCCAGACGTCAAGTCACCAGCAAGTGTGAATTGAGAACGAGTGGCGTTGAAGAGCTCCATGGGCCTCGCGAGCGTGTCAAAACCGAGGAGGATGAAGAGCCCGGTGCAACGCCATTGCTGTGCAAAGCAGTATTGTGCGAGCGCGTACACCCACAGTTTCGGAAGTGGCGGGGCTCGCGAAGGCAACTCTGAGCGCTGCCATGCGGTCAGGAGGCGCCACGACCCTCGGATGCAGCCTCGAACTTGAGGAACAAAATGTGAAATACCAGAAAGCGCATCCGCGGCCATGGAGCGAGGCTCGCCTGTTTCCCATAACTCTTCGATGTACCCTGGCAGCAATGTGTCAAGCGCCGCTGCTGTATCCGGCCAGCGGCGGCCAGAAGTGACGATGTGCTGCAAAAAGCTCCGGACAGCGTCAGAATGCCGGAGCCGGGTGGCTGGCCGAACTAAAAGATCACGCAGCCTGCCCAGAGAGCGGCGCTCCGCCGCTTTGCCGCCGCGGCCGGCTGCGCCTGCAGCCGCCTGTCCGCGGCGGCGGCCCCTGCTCAGGGGTGCTCCAACCTCCGCCGCTTCCACCGACTTGGCCCGTCTGCGGGGCTGCCCTTGCTCGGCGCCCACCCGTAGAAGGCACGGAAGTTAGCAAATCCGCTGATGGCAGCAATGCGGAGGAGCACTTGGTTGAGGTTGTTGGATGAGGACCGCCCTTTCGTGAGCGCTCCGATGGCCGCCTGGCTGTCCAAGAGGAACAGCTTGCGCTTCCCGTGGTGCTTGGGAAGCTTCAGATGAGAGCGCAAGAAGTCCAAGACAGCAGTAGCCTCTAAGACGTTGATGTGTTGCTGGTTCCGGAACGCGTAGGACAGCGCAACCCTCCAGGTCCATAGCCCTGCGTCAAGAGGAGCCCGGGGCCACGCATCGAAGCGATGGGGGAGGCCTGCGTCAAGCCGGATGTCTGACCCCCAGTGATCAGCAAGCCGGCTGAATTCCTGGACAAGCTCCGCCTCGGGCGCGAGCCTGGAATCGGTGGCTGCGGACGCTGGCGCAGGAGCAGCCGAGATGGCGGGGCCGCCGTGCGCCTCGGTCCACTTGCGCGTCGAAGCGCGCTGCGCCTCCGAATCGAGCCTCGCCCATGTAGTCCAAAGATCGTCAATGCAACCCCGCTGCAGGCCTTCCGGGGGCTGCGGCGAGGACGCCACGAGCACGAAGTCCCGCACCATCCGCGCGATGACAATGGGGCACGCGCTGCTGACCAGCTCGGCCTTGGCATCCTCGAGGCCGGTTTTCGAGGAAAGGCGCTCTACGGGCCGGAAATGGCCCCAGCGGAAGCCCAGCATGCGAATCTGTTCATCAGCTTTCAAGCGCCGGGGGCCATGGCGGTCAGCGACCAGATTCTTATCCTCGTAGTGGTGTGTGGGGTGCCTGAACAAATCGTGGACACAGCGCTTCCACGCCTTCTCAAAAACCTCCGCAGGACGCTCTGGCTGCCGCCCTGGCGCGGGGCGCGGCGCCGGCGGCGTGAACGGCTGGAAAGGCGTTTCTGCGTTGGCGACGCGCCTGGCCCCAGACTCGAGGAAGTCGTGCACGGCCGGCGTACGAGAGAAAGAGAATGTCCAGAATGCCCTACCACGCTCCGAACCTGTGGGCCTGAAATCGGAAGCCTCGCACGGCCGGAAGCCGCGAACCCAGAGGAAGGACTCCCGGGCGCAGGGGAGGGCGGCAGTAGCTTGCACGTGGATCGGCTGGTGGCCGACCTGCCTGCTCACCTCCTGCACGTCCGCCTCTGCGATGGTCGCCTCGTACTCGATGAGGTCCACGACGCCCCAAGCAGCGTGCCGCCGCAAGGACTCGGAGATGCGCAGCGGCACCTCGAGGTGAGAGATGGGCCCCTTCGAGTCCGGGCCGATCCGCGCCATGCAGCTGTACTGGAGAATCCGGCGGGCCTGAGGATACCAGCTACTCCACTTGAGAACCTCCTCGTGCGTGACGGCGGAGGCGTCGGGGTAGCAGAAGGCCTGCGGCCAGGCTGCGCGGACCACGCCGCGGGCGACCTTCGACGGCTCGACGGCGATAATACCACAAGGCGTGATGCCCAGCAGATCGAGGGCCATTGCTGCCCCACCCGTGGCGTCGAACACGCTGACGACGAGAATGTCGGAGGGGCAAGCGGGCGCGCCGGCGCGGAGCGCGCCGAGACGGGCCACCCCCTTGGGCGAAAAGCCAGCAGAGACACATGCGCCTCCACCCGTCTCAGAGCCGTCGGTGGCCACGACTTCCCCGGACACCTGCGCGGCGAGGTCTGTCCAAAGGAGGGGCGTGGCGAGAACGACCGCCAGCAACTCGTCCGCCGCGTCCCCGCCGAGGGGCCCGGGCAGCCGCCCGACCGACAGCTCGCGGAAGATCCGGCCGAGGAAAGAGAAGTAGCCGCGGCCGAACTGCATCATGAAGGTGATCCGCCCGACGTCCGAGAGGAGGTCGTCATCGCGCACGCGCTCTGCGGTGAGGTGGCCCAGCGCGCGCCCGAGACAGTAGGGGCGCCGCGATGGCGACGTGCCGACGAGCCTGTCGGCCCCCCGCAGCTGCGCTCCGAGCGTCTCCCAATTGATGGCCCCCTCGGCGGACTTCTCTGGGGCCCGGCGGACGCCGGCGGCAGCGTGGGCAGCTCGGACGGCGAGCTGCTCACCGCTGGGTTTGAACACGTACTTCTCCGCCTCCGTCTCCAAGACCACCTTGCCCTGGTCCCAGTTATCTACGTAAACGGAAAACCAGTTCCGGGGCAGACCTGCGCTCGAGGGGGCACGGTGGCCCATGCGGACAAGGAGGTCAGCTGAGATGCCAGCCCCGCTCGGCGCCTTCCCGGTGACGAGGTTCTCGTGCGCCTCCTGGATGAACGCCGCGGCGTTGACCCAGCCCATGGGGCACGTTCGCAACCGCGGCCGCGCCCAGGCGGAGCCAGGGGGCCCGAGGACCTCTCCAGGGACGGCCTCCTCGATGACGAAAGCACCCCTCCAGGCCCGCGGCACCCTGTAGAGGTGAAGCACCCGCTCTGACCCTCCGAATAGTGGACCTGAATCTCGTCAGGGTGCAAGACAAGAAGGGGCCAAAGGCCCGGGTAGCCCATGGCCTTCGCAGCACCCCCATAATGCCGCTGCAGCGCGTTCGTCGGCACGAGGTTCACGATGAGGCGAAGTACCCGACGCTAACGATTACCTACTTGTTTCCAGGATTTGTGGACCCCAAAGAGCCCGTTCCGGACAGGGGCGCCTCGATGCGTCCACGTCTCCTCCGGGACCTCGGCCTCCATGACGCCTAACTTGCACAATGCCTCCAATATCTTGTAGTACTCGGCCTTGGACTCTACGAGGACGCGAGCTTTCGGGAGCGGCTCCTGGACTTCGTCCTCGGGGAGCCTGAGGATGCTGGGGTCGAGGAGAACTTCGCGGGCAGGGCCGCTCAGCAAGTCCGCGAGCTCCACCTGGGCAGCAACCTCGGGGCTGGGAAGCCCGGGCAAGATGCCGTCAAGCGTGAGCGGGAATGCGCGCGTCACCTGCTCTCCCCAATAGAGCTCCGACGCCCGCTGTTCAACGACGGCGGACGGGGCGAGGTTGACGGGGCCCCCCTCGTCTACCAGGATGGTGGCGAACCTCCGGAAACGGGCCAAGGCTTGCACCTGTGCCGGAGAAGGCTCCGCTGGGTACTTGAGGAGCTTCGCGAGGAGGCGCGGGCCCCCCAGGAACCCGTAGTTCGTGACCAGGGCGGTCAACTCGACCCAGGCGTCGATCCCGACCTCCCGGCTCACGGGGGGAAGGGACTGGGGGGCTCCGCGGCGGCTCCGGATTGCCGCCAGCGCGGCAACGAGGCCAGTCGAGCAAGTCGGCCGCGGCACGGGCAGCAGCTCCCCGGGACCGGCCAAATCTAGCCACGCGCCGCGCGGCCAAAGGCGGCTGAGTTCACCTAGGCCGCCGGGTCTGCCCTCGATGTGCTCCACGAGGACGGCCCCAAGCTGCGCGACCGATGCCCCGGTGGAGAGCTGCTCGGCTAACCGGCGCCGCGCCCCTCGCATGTCGAGAACTGGCTCGCTTGCGCCGCGTCCAAGGTCCAGGCGGTCTATGAGAGCCTTAGCCGTCTCAGCCTCAAGCCGTGAACCAACGCGGAGGCTTCGCCCGAGGAGCGCCTCCCGCTCAAGGGCTTCGGCCCTGGGGTGACCGCCCCATTCAGCCCAGTACGATCGCGGGAGTCCGAGCGACGGGGCGCCTCCTCCGACGTGCACGGATCCGTCCGCCGAAGTCCGCGAACCGAGGTCGCCGACGAGGATGTGCACCCCGGAGTGGACGCAGATCTCCCCGTTCGCCGCCTCCTTATGCCCCCGCCGGCGCTTTTCCCCGAGTCCGGAGCGATCCTCCGCACCAACAGCGGCGCCTAGTAGCGGGGCCCTCGCGGGGGAGGCCGCCGCGGGCTGGGCCTCCTTCCTTTCCCTGCTTCGTGCCCCCCTTTTCCTTTTCCTTTGGGATCTCGTCCTGGCGGAGGCCGCCGGCGGCTCCTGCTCCTCGAACGGGTTCCCGATGAGCTCCGGCCGCGGCGCCGAGGCCGGGAGGGTGCGGCCCGCCTGTCCTGCTCCTCCTCGCGCCGTGCGTCCCGGAGGTCCCCCCTGTCGTACGTCCCGACGGTGTTCGCGGGGATCAGCTCTAGCCAGCGCGCGTTCGTCCAGTTGCCCTCTTCGATGGACAGCTCGATCGTCTTGAACCTCTGCACGGCGATGTCGAGGGCCGTCAGAATCCTGCCCTGCAGGATGGCCTCGATGATGGCCGCGATGGTCTTCAGCTCGCGCGCACTCCGGAGGCCCACGGCGGCCTCCCCGGCCGGGCGAGCGCCGAAGAACGACGTGGCGAGGTAGGCCCGGATGACGTTGTCGAGGAGGCCCCCCCCGAGGAGGTCCTCCGCCGCCACCCCGCGCATGTGGCCCTCCATTCGCCAGAGAGCCTGCTGCGCGAGGACCCCGGGGAACCTGGCCGCTACGACGTGCGTCGGGGGACGCCCTCGGTCGCGCTCCCCACGGCGGCCCTCCCCGGCCGCGTCGGGAACGGCCCAGAAGGCCGCCCCTGGATCTCCTCCACCCTCCGTGTCCGCGGCCGCCAGGATGCGCCCGACGAGCTCCTCGCGGAGCCGCCCCGTGAGCGCGGCTGCAGGCACCTCGCCTGGCGGCAGCGGCAGCGCGGGCCTTGCGTGGTTCATCCGCTCCCGGGCTGCGCGGAGGAGTCCACGTAGCTCGGCGGCGCGCGGATCCTCGCCCGCCGCGCCTGCGGCACGGGCGAGCGGATCGACCGGAGCGCCCCCAGGACCAGCACGCGGCGGCGCAGCGCTGGCCCCTGGTCCCGCAGCCGCCGGCTCCACGGGGGCCGCAGCGGCGCCTCCAGCTCCAGCAGCCCCCGCGGCCGCGTCGGGGACGGGAACACCGAGGGCGCCCGCGAGCGCCTGGAGCTCGTCCGCGAGCCCCGGATCTGCAAAGGGTGCCTGAGCCCCGGGGGGCCCAGGCGAACGTTGTGATGGCCGGCGGGCGGCAGCGCCCGGTGCAGCAGCAGGCCGGCGGCGGGTGGCCTGCGGCACGGCGGCAGCTGCCGGTCGCCGCATGCGCGACGACATCGTCGCGGTGCGACGCGGGGCGCCGCTGGCAGGCCCGCGACAGCATGCCTATGTGCCGAAATGCCTGCGGGTACTATCACTCCGCACTAGCATCCGGGGCGTATTCATAGTACTAGTACTAGTACGAGTAGTAGTAGTAGTAGTAGTAGTAGTAGTAGTAGTAGTAGTAGTAGTAGTAGTAGTAGTAGTAGTAGTAGTAGTAGTAATAGTAGTACGTAGTAGTAGTAGTACGTAGTAGTAGTAGTAGTAGTAGTAGTAGTAGTAGTAGTAGTAGTAGTAGTAGTAGTAGTAGTAGTAGTAGTAATAGTAGTACGTAGTAGTAGTCGTCGTCGTAGTAGTAGTAGTAGTAGAAGTCGGAGAAGAAGTAGTAGTAGTAGGAGTACCCGTAGTAGTAGTAGTAGTAG
>CAUYUJ010014658.1:271448-328948 GCA_963575745.1 Prorocentrum cordatum
ACTCCTACTCCGACTACTGCTACTACTCCTACTCCTACTATACTACTACTACTACTACTACTACTACTACTACTACTACTACTACTACTACTACTACTACTACTACTACTACTACTACTACTACTACCTACTACTACCTACTACTACCTACTACTACTACTACTACTACTACTACTACTACTACTACTCCTGCTACAACTACTACTGCTACTACTACTACTACTACTGCTGCTGCTGCTACTACTACTTCTTCTACTTTTTGGTGGACCGAGCCGTTCTCCTGCTTCCTCCCCGGTCAATGCCCAAGTCAGCAGCCTGATGCTGGGCCTGACAACGAGCACCTTGCCTGCAAACCTCCTCGCTACCGCCCTGGGGTCCTTGCGCGGCGTGCGAACAACTGCACATGTGGGCGAACCATCCAGGTGCCATTTGGCAAACTCATCACAACTCTCACGGATGCAACCATGCACATCAGTTGCTGCCGTCGTATTGGATTCTGGAAAAAAAAACCTGGGGCCACATCGTTCATCCAACCCCATGCCCAAGACGGGGGCGGTCCCGGGACACATTGGCCATCACAAAATGCGTCATGCATTTGGCAAGCCTGGTGCCTGACCTGGGCCACTGGCTAATACTGCGGTCCACCAAGAATGGTCGGCATGCTGCCCACACTTTCTGCAGCGTGCGCGCGGCCGCGCACTGGGTCAACTCCGAAAATAAAACAGCTTGAGGGGGAACCAATCGCAGAGTAGCATGAGTCAGCAAGTCCCACCCGATGCCGTCGTAAAACCTTTTGATGTCCAACAAGCCGTGGCCAGTGGGCATCTCGAGACACCCCGCAGCCTCGTCCTGCACCATGCAGTGGAAGGCTTCCGCCACAGAGCTGTTACCTCAGGTGGCTGACCTCCATTCGGCCTCCACAAGGCTGCGCCATTCGCGAACGCGTCGCTCGAATGCCTGGCCGCGGCCGGACCGCCATACATATTACACTATTGATGACGTCTCGTTTAGAGTTTTTGGATTACAGCTTGCCCGCTATGAGCTGTCTGATGCGGCCGAATGGGTGTAGTCTCGAACGTGTCCATCATCGCCGCGAGCGCAGCTAGGCCATCCGCTGGCAAATATTCGATATCTAGTGGCGTACGACGTTCTGGTCCAGCCCTGTCTTGCTGCGCGTGCCTCGGGCGGCCCTCCTCGCATCCCCTGCCGTGATGGGCTCGAGCGGCTCGTCGCGGGCCGTCTCCTTGGCCCTGAGGAGCGCTTCCCCCATTGTTGATCGACGGCGTCCGTGCGAGTTCTTGCTGAGGAGCGGGGCGCCCCATCTCGAGGGGCACTCGGGCGCCCGATCCTGGCCAGCTTGTTCGACGGGAACCGAACCGAGCAGCGGATTGGCAGGGCTCGAGGGGGACCCCGCCGTCCTATCCTGACCAGCTTATGTGACGCTGCCCGAACCGAACTGCGCGTCGATGGGGCGCGCGGAGCACTCCACCGTCGTGTCCCGACCAGCGTGTACGACGAGAACCGGAATGCGGATCGCCCGAGCTCGAGGAGCACTCTGGTGTCCGATACTGACCATCGCGTCCGGCTGATGCCCGCAGGTGCTTCCATGACTGACCCTTCCGGTCAAGCCTTTCCTTTATGTGTGCTCGAACTATTGACCCAATCCTGATCTCATCCAGGTGGAGCTGCATCGTCACGTTGTGGAGCAGTGTGCCAATCGCCTCATTTGGAATAATCGAACGACGAGGTTTAGCAAACGCGTTCCGCGCGGCTCGGGGCCTTGAAAGCCTAATCTTGGGAACTCTGCGCAACCGCGCCTGGCATCATCTGCATGTGCAGCGGCAGACTGGTCCATGAGCCGAAATCCCCGTCTTTGCCCCCGATGGGAACGACGCCGACCTTCTCGGGCTCGTCTTTGGCAACATGCCCGGCAGCAGCCAGTGGCTGTCCCGATCGTCGCTGCCTGTTGTTGCGCCCGATGCGCCGCGCGTGGTGGCCGAGGACAGACGGCGCCCTCTGCCGCCAGCGACCGACTGGATCGTGCAACGGAGCTGGGCCGCGTACTCTGGTGAATTCCCTCCCCCGCGAACGAACGCCCCGCGCCCTGCTCGGCCCGCCAGGTGGAGAGACCTGATGACGTGCGCGAGTGACGTCCTCAACAGTGCTGACCCACTGGGCGCGCAATGGGCCCGTCGACTGGGCGTGGCAAGAATTGGGCCAGAAGGCTATGGGTGCGCAGGCGTGCGGAGGGGGGGGGGGGCTCCAACTGATGGTGGTTGGGCCTAGGCCGCCGCCGCAACTCTCGTGGGGTTTTCAAAAACTGGGCCCGACCAAATCTGCCGCGGCCACTTCTGGGGGGCGAGGCCCTGCCCGGCTCGACCCATTGCCTGCGGCTGGGGTGGGGCTCGCCGCAGAAGCCAAACTATATTATGGAACAGTGACATTGCGTCTCGCGTTTCGGCTCGGAACATCGCGGCGCTCAAGACTGCGACTGCCGTTCTCGCCCGATTTTCTGCTCGGGCGGTTTTGCGACGGCGGGGGAGCCCGCGAAGTTGATCCCGGAGGCCCGCGGGCCCTCCTCGTTAAATTCAAACAACTCAAGGCGTTCCTCTCCAGGGGCGCTCGTTTCGACCTCGGGGGGGAGAGAACCAGAGACGGCGGGCTCAGCGCGGGGCTCGAGGAAGCCCCCCCCCCCCCCCCCGGATAGGTTGCATCTGTGCTGTTAAGTTCGCTTTCCCGCGGCCGACGCTCTAGCAACGTCTCTGTCTTGCTTGGCCTAGGAGGCCCTGGGCCCAGGCGTCGCTGGGCGCGTGGGCCTGGGCAGCCGTGGAAGACGACTCGCGCGCTCAAATCGCCTGGTCAGAAGCTGCGCGCCAGAGCTCCTGGTGGTGAAGTGGTGAGGGGGGGGGGGGGGGGGGTGCGGGCTCCGCGGGGCGCCCCGCGCCGCCCCTCGTTCGGCGACGTGCGGCAGAGCTCCTCCAGAGAGTAGACCCGCAGTCCATCGCGCCCCCCTTCTCGCCGGCGTCGCGTGTGCATTCCGCTGGTGGCAGGAGGGCTCGACCAGCTACCCCGCGAACGACGCCGGGCGAGGGCGGCGCGTTCGGCTTCGCGTTCCCATCGCCCAGGCAGATCCAAGGCAGTTGGGGCGTGTTCAGAAGGCCTCTCAGTTGGCGAAACCTGCCAGATGTTCCTCTCAGCGTCAAAAAAATGATGGCCCACGTGCAAGATCGCCCAGCGCGTCGCGCTCGGTGGCTTTGAGCACCCTAAAATGTGGCCTCCTCGAGCGTCTCCGCCTGGAGGTGGCCCGCGGCCGGCGGCAACTCGCCCCTTTCGTTGGGGCGCTCCGTGGCTGAACCTTGCTTGCCCGAAGGGCGAGAAGCGTTGGCAGCCGTTCGTAGCTTTTGCAACTTCGCCATGGCATCCCACGTGCGCAACTGACTCCGTGGGGCATGAGTCTCAACGCATCCCGCAGGCGCTTATGCGAGGCTGATGGATCTGGAGGGCGCGACCAAGCACGACCCCCCATGATCATGGCATTCGCGACGCAAGCGGGGGGCGAATCATTCGTATCATCCGGATCAAGTGAAGACAAAACTGGCGCCTCGACGCGCGGCTCCTGATGGCGATGCTGATTGCCGATCTCGGCGCCAGGCACTGCCCTTCAAGGCGAGGGCGATCCGGTTGCGCCCGCTGCCGTAGGCCGCCCTGTCGGCGTAGCCGCTGGACCCATGCCTGCACCCTCGCCGCCCGAGGCTGCCTGCCGCTGCTCGGCCCCCCCCCGATGCCGCAAACTCGGCCGCCGAGATCCGGGCCGCCTCCTCCCTGAATGCCTGCGCGCCGCTGCGGATGCCGAGCCCGATGGTGCTGCCGTCTCGGGCGCGCTGCCCTCCTTGACGCCAGCGCCATGGTCGGCTCCTGAAGCTCCGGCAGCAGCCGCGTCGCTTCCGTGCTCCTCGTCGACGCGCCTTTTCTTGGCGGCCAGCCGTGAGTCAATGTCCTGCTTGATCTTCGCAGCCGTGTCCATGCATGTCTTGACCTCCGTTTTCTTGGACAGGAAGGATTCCTTGATCTTGATCAGGTCAGCGCGGATCTGGCGAAACTCCTTCGTTCCTGCCTGCAAGCACTCTAGATTATCGATGTCGCTGCAAGGCTGGAGTCACATATGACCGAGAATGCCTCTTCCGATGAGGGTGACGCAGCTTGGGTCCCGACTCCTTCTGCTCTGGCAAGCGCCTCCGCAGCCCTCGTCTTGGCCAGGGTGGCCGAGGCTAACGGCTCTGCCAACGTGTCTCCTTGGCCGTCACCGTGCTCTGGAGTCTTCCAACGTTGGCCGCCTCCTGGTCACGCTGGTGATTGCAGCCCTTCCAGTGGCTGTCCGCCTTTTGGTAGCTGTTCGCGGTACTGGGAGATCCAGCGCGTGACTTGAACTGCTTCCCCTTGAGCAATTTCTTGAGCTCGGGATCGCTCGTGCTCTTCGTGGCCTCGATGAGTTTGTCGGCGGCAGGGGTAGGCGCTGACCATGGTGCGCTGGGCGCGACAACTGCAGCACCAGCAGCACGCCGAAGGACTCCTGTATCCAGAGAGACCTCCCGAACCTCCGGCTCCTAAGCAATTCAGAGCTGGACGTCGTCCTCTTGGGAGCGCTAGTATTTCCCGCCGTGGGAATCGTGTTTTTTTTTTTTTTTTTTTTTTTTTTTTTTTTTTTTTTTTTTTTTTTTTTTTTTTTTTTTTTTTTTTTTTTTTTTTTTTTTTTTTTTTGTTTTTTTTTTTGTTTTTGTAAGATGGCCATGATGCTCTCACCTCCCGCGCTGGCATCGATTCCATGTATGGGTGGTCCTCTCGAAGATCCTTGGCATGGCGAATGCACCCCTGCTTGGGTTACGAATGGCTGGTACCCTCGAGGAAGGAGAATCAACCCTGCTCTTTGTGCTTCAAGTGCCTCGTGCACGCATGCCGGTCGCCCCCTGAATAATACCTGGGCCTAAATAGCCTGAGCGGACGAGGAGGAGGAGGAGGAGAAGGAGGAGGAGGAGGAGGAGGAGGAGGAGGAGGAGGTGAAGGAGGATAAGAAAGAAAAGGAGGAGGAAGGGGAGGAGAAGCGATGAGCAAGGAGCGAAGAGTCGGAGGATAGTGACGCCCGCTATAGGCTTACACGGTACACAAAACCAGATGTAGGGATGAAGCGGTCAGGGGCAGATGGAGGAGGAGGAGGAGGAGGAGGAGGAGGAGGAGGAGGAGGAGGAGGAGGAGGAGGATGAGGAGGAGGAGGAGGAGGAGGGGGGGAGGGGGGGGAGGAGGAGGAGGAGGAGGAGGATACCAAGCTTCCGACAAGCTTAAACAGTACATAAAGAGATCTTCAATAATGAAGCGGGCAAAGGAGGTGAAGGAGGAGGAGGAGGAGGAGGAGGAGAAGGAGGACGAGGAGGATGAAGAGGAGGAGGAGGAGGAGGAGGAGGGGGAGGAGGAGGAGGAGGAGGAGGAGCAGGAACGCATGGGACAGCGAAGCGTGCGACCTGATTTAAAAGAGGATGGGATAGATTATGCGGACATATTAAAGGCAACTGGGAAGAAGGGGTCGCCTGAGCCACGACGGTCCCTTAAATGGGCCTGACCCACCGCCCAGACGCTGAAGGACACGGCTTCCCCCCAGGAGAATCCAAACAACGCCAGCCCAGACCCCGCAGGAGGTCTGGCTGCGGTCCCGACCTCGAAGGGGCCAAAGCCAAAGCAAAGCAGAAACACACGGAGTAGGACCTGATCACACTGCGGGAAGGCCCGCTCCGCTTGGCGGCATTGACTCGGACATCAGCTCCAGGTCTAACTCAGAGGTTACAAACTGCATGCCGCTCTGGGACAGCACCCTACCCTGTTGAGTCCGAAGGTGTTTCTTAGCATGGTGCCTACGTCTTAAATTCCAAATCAACTGGAGCTAGCGACCGGAGGAGGCGGAGAAGGAGGAGGAGGAGAAGGAGGAGGAGGAGGAGGAGGAGGAGGAGGAGGAAGGGGGCGGAGGAGGAGGAGGCGGCGGAGGAGGAGGAGGAGGAGGAGGAGGAGGAGGAGGAGGAGGAGGAGGAGGAGGAGGAGGAGAGGAGGAGGAGGAGGAGGAGGAGGAGGAGAAGGAGGAGGAGGGGGAGGTTGACAAGCTAGGTGCGCTCGCGTCATATCTGACGTCCTACCCCTCCCTCCCATCCCTTACCATGGCGCTGATTTTCTCTATCCGCGGACGCGTGTCGTAGCGGACCTGTGGCTCCGCGCGCGCGTGCGTAGTGGGTGGTGGTGCGCGTGCGTGCGTGCGTGCGTGCGTGTGTGCGTGGTTGTGGTGGTGGTGGTGGTGGTGGTGGTGGTGGTGGTGGTGGTGGTGGTGGTGGTGGTGGTGGTGGTGGTGGTGGTGGTGCTGGTGGTGGTGGTGGTGGGTACTGGTGCTGGTGCTGGTGGTGGTTGTGGTGGTGGTGGTGGTGGTGGTGGCGGTGCGGCGCGGTGGTGGCGGGCGGATGGGCGCGCGAGAAAAAGGCCCGCGCTGGGGCGAGAACGCCATCCTGAACGACGGAGGCCAAACACCGATCCGAAAATGAGGCCCACGCTGCAGCGGGAGCACGATTCGGAACGATTCGGGAGCAGAAATGAGGCCGGCGCCTCAACGAGAGCAGCATTTTGGGAAAAAATGACGCCGGCGCCTCAGCGAGAGTCGTTTCCCGGGATTTCCCGGGATCCTGTGTGTAAAAAAACAGTACGCGGAGGGTGCGCGGCCATCACCCGGACGCCATCAGGGGAAGAGGGAGAGTATTTTCATATTGAGTAATTGTGGAGGAGGAGGAGGAGGAGGAGGAGGAGGAGGAGGAGGAGGAGGAGGAGGAGGAGGAGGAGGAGGAGGAGGAGGAGGAGGAGGGAGGAGGGGGAAGGGGAGGAGGAGGAGGAGGAGGAGGAGGAGGAGGAGGAGAAGGAGGAGGAGGAGGAGGGGGGGGATTTTCCCAGGGTTTCCTACAGGTCGGCGACCTAGGGGCGGGGGGGGCAGGAGCGGGGGGGGGCAGCAGGGGCGCCGACGGCGGGCGCGGGCAACCTGCAATAGGCGACCCGCGATCCGCCCACTCAGGCCTCGGTGCCAGAGTCGGGGGCCAGGCCGGCCCACGTCACCACCTCCACCAAACAGATCACTGTGCTGCGTCGGCCGTGTCGAAGCGGGGCACGAACACAACGAGAATCTGAAATCTCACACTGTGATAGTATGAGGCAACATCGCAAACTTACCTGCGAGCGAAAGGTCCAGCCGTCATGCCACGCGAAGCGCGTGGAATATATTACAATGCAAGCCGGGCGTGTTGTAGGACAGGACGAACTCAACAAGAACTGAACTCCACACTGCAAAGAATTCACTCTACGGCAAATCGAGATTTGAAGCCATCCAGCCCCGTAGCGGATGTCACACCTTTCGCCGAAGCAAAGTTGGTGAGTGCTCGTTGTCGTCTGAACACGCGTAGCGCGTGGAATACATGAGTGCTGAGGCGGGCACGGCGTAGGACGGCACGAACTCAGCAATAACTGAGGATCTCACACTGCGATAGAATGAGGCAACATATAACTGTGCTAAGTGGGGCATGTCGTAGGTCTGCTCGAACTCAACAAGAACTGTCAAACGATCATGCTTTGCTTTCGGCCTGGCGGGTATCTGAGCCCTACCAGGCCGCGCTTGGAGCCATCCAGCCCCGTCGCAGAAGTCACACCTTTCGCCGAAGCACGGCTGGTGAGTGCCCTCGGTCGGCAGGACACGCGTAGCGTGCAGAATCTATTACTGTCGAGCGCGTTGTAGGACGGCGCGAACTCAACAAATGAAATATGACAAGTGCTGGCGTAGTGCAGCGTAGGTGCTGGCGTATGGGCGTAGGTGCTGCGCAGGTGCTGCGTCGGTGCTGCACCGGCCGTGTCGAAGCGGGGCACGAATTCAACAAATCTGGAATCTCCCACAGTGATAGTATGAGGCAACAACATAAATTTACCTGCGAGCGAAAGGAACAGCGGGCAAGGGCCCCAACCGTGCTTGGGGCCCTCCAGCCCCGTAGCGGATGTCACGACTTTCGCCGTGGCAGAGCTGGTGGGTGCTCACGGTCGTTCTGCCGCGCAGAGCGCGTGGCATATAAACAGTGCAAGTCGGGCGTGTAGTAGGACAGCACGAACTCAACAATAACTGAACTTCGCACTGCAGAAGAATTCGCTCCACGGCAAATCGAGATAAGAAGCCATCCGGCCTCGTAGCATGTGTCGCGCCTTTCGCCGAAGCCAAGCTGGTGAGTGCTCATTGTCGTCTGAACACGCGTAGCGCGTGGAATATATGAGTGCTGAGTCGGGCACGGCGTAGGACGGCGCGAACGCAACAATAACTGAGGGACTCACGCAGCGATAGAACGAGGCGACATATAACTGTGCTAGGTCGGGCACGTCGTAGGTCAGCTCGAACTCAACAAGAACTGTCAAACGATCATGCTTTGCTTTCGGCCAGGCTGGCATCTGAGCCCTACCAGGCCGCACTTGGAGCCATCCAGCCCCGTCGCTGAAGTCACACCTTTCGCCGAAGCGAGGCTGGTGAGTGCCCTCGGTCGTCAGGACACGCGTAGCGTGCAGAATCTATTGCTGTCGAGCGCGTTGTAGGACGGCACGAACTCAACAAGTAAAATATATCAAGTGCTGGCGTAGTGCAGCGTAGGTGCTGGCGTATGGGCGTAGGTGCTGCGTAGGTGCTGCGTCGGCCGTGTCGAAGCGGGGCACGAACTCAACAAAATCTGGAATCTCACACGGTGATAGTATGAGGCAACATCACAAATTTACCTGCGAGCGACTCGCAACTGTTGCCAAGATAAGACACACAAACATGCGATCAGACACTGGACGATTCGTAACTGTTGCCAAGATAAGGTACACAATCATAAGATCCATATCCAACACAAATACGACAAAGAAGACCCGAGGGGATACACGCTCCGTCGCATTTAGGCCATCGTGGGCACCCGTATGGGCTCTACGGGTCTACCCCCTCGGGAATAGAATGACACCGATGGACAGCATGCACCATTACCAATCTATCAAGAATATCAACATTCATCAGAATAATACCGTAATCTTTACCAAGCCAGTCACGCGTTGTACGACGTCACGAACTCAACATGTGAAAAATGACAAGTGCTGGCGTAGTGCTGCGTGGGTGCTGGCGTAAGTGCTGTGTAAGTGCTGGCGTATGGGCGTAGGTGCTGCGTAGGTGCAGCGTCAGTGCTGGTGCTGGCGTCGGTGCTGCGTCGTGCCTATCTACGATAGGCCGACCGTCGACGATGCACATCAAGCATGCATCCGCAGGGCCCTCACCACATAGTAGCCTTTGGTCTTCTCCGCTGGCGGATTGCACTCCTGTGGCAATTTTTCGCGGACGTAGTGTTTGGCCAAAGCCCCGCAGTTCCAGCAGAAATGACCCTGCTCCTTTCCGCTCCACTCGATGTGGTGGGACATGTGCGCACATCTCCTTTTGAGTGAGAATACACCTGACACGCTGGGGCATGTCTGCGTAGCCGAGCAGTCCGTCTGCAGCCACCATCTTGCCATCAACTTCCCTCGTGAAGCTGTAGATTGCGCGCAAGATAAACATTTCCAGCCAGTTATAGTCCTCTCCAATCTGTGCTTGCTGATGCTTGCGAGCTGGTCCAGAGTGGGTTCTGGGGGCTTATTCTGCTTGGCCTCCTTCCGTAGCTGATATCGATCCTCCCAAGACATTGGCGGATTTCGTTCCATTGCGTCCATAGTTACTTGGGTGATCCGCTGCCGTACGAGTTGACCAACTGCTCTAACCCATTCGTAACAGCTGAGCTGTGCCGCTGGGATAGCATGCTCTTCCGCTGCAGGGTCCGCACGGTGATCAGCTTCTCGGTTTCCAATCCAGGCCCACTTTGGGACTTGTCGTTCTAGTGCTTCTTCCAGGCTGAGGTGGCTACGCATGTGTTTGACCATGATGTCGTTGTGATCTCCATCTCGCTGTTGAAGAGCTTGTTTAATCTTTCTCCATATATCGCAGGAGGAGAAGGCGGAGGAGGAGGAGGAGGAGGAGGGGGAGGAAGTGGAGGAGGAGGAGGAGGAGGAAGAAGAGGAGGAGGAAGAGGAGGAGGAGGAGGAGGGGGAGGAGGAGGAGTAGGAGGAGGAGAGGAGGAGGAGGAGGAGGAGGGGAAGAGGAGGAGGAGGAGGAGGAGGAGGAGGAGGAGGAGGAGGAGGGAGGAGGAGAGGGAAGGAGAAGGAGGAGGAGGAGGAGGAGGAGGAGGAGGAGGAGGAGGAGGAGGTGGAGGAGGAGGAGGAGGAGGAGGAGAGGAGGGGGAGGAGGAGGAGGAGGAGAGGAGGAGGAGGAGGAGGAGGAGGAGGAGGAGGAGGAGGAGGAGGAGAGGAGGAGGAGGAGGAGGAGGAGGAGGAGGAGGAGGAGGAGGAGGAGGAGGAGGAGGAGGAGGAGGAGTGGAGGAGGAGGAGGAGGAGGAGGAGGAGGAGGAGGAGGAGGAGGAGGAGGAGGAGGAGGGAGGAGGAGAGGAGGAGGAGGAGGAGGAGGAGGATGAGGAGGATGAGGAGGAGGAGGAGGAGAAGGAGGAGGAGGAGGAGGATGAGGAGGAGGATGAGGAGGAGGAGGCGGAGGAGGGGGGGAGGAGGAGGAGGAGGAGGAGGAGGAGGAGGAGGAGGAGGAGGAGGAGGAGGAGGAGGAGAGGAGGAGGAGGAGGAGGAGGAGGAGGAGGAGGAGGAGGAGGGGGAGGAGGAGGAGGAGGAGGAGGAGGAGGAGGAGGAGGAGGAGGAGGAGGAGGAGGAGGAGGAGGAGGAGGAGGAGGATCCCCCCCGTGGCCGCCCAGGCCTGGTCGAGCAACGCGTAGCTGCCGGAGCCGCCCCACGGGTCGCCCGCCTGCGCGGCCTCGGCGTCCTGCGCGTCGGCCGCCGCGGGCCCCCGCCCGCCCTCAACTGGGGGTATGGCGATCCCGATCCCCGACCCTGTGGGGCTTTCGACCGGGCAGCAAATGTAGGGCGCATCCAGCTCGGGGAAGAATCTGCGATGGTGTGGCGTCCTTTCTCGGTAGGGATGCGCCCGGAAGAGCCCCCCTGGGGGAGTATCCCCGAATGCCCCTCCATTCCTGAACGCCTCGTCTCTCGGTGCGAAACTCGGGGGCCGTGGGATCCGCTGATGGCGCGTGGGCTCTTGGTGCCTTTTTCTGTGGCCAAGCAGACACGCTCGAGGCGCGAGAGCCATCAGATGCGATCCTGGGCCACCGATTCTGCACTCGAGTGCCCTTGCGTGCCGTGCCGGTGCGCGCCGGAAAGAAAAAACTTGCGCCAGAATGGACTGCGAGCCCTCCCGTCCAGCTGCGCCCGCGGTCGAGCACGGGCCTTTTGGAGGCCTCCCTGGGTGAGGTCCGACGAGATGTGGTCAGATGACTGCGCCGCATCGGCGATGCATCGGCGATGCCTCGGCGATGCCTCGGCGACGTCGGCGATGCATTGTATCGGCGACGCCGGCGTGGAGAAAATCTGACTCCACATCGAGATGCATCGCCGATGCATGGGCGATGCGGGGCGATCCTCCGATCCCAGCTGCTCCGACCCCATCTAGGAGGCCTCGACCGTTGCTCGGCCACACGCAAGAGTGACCCTGGGAAAGGGTGACCCTTGGTGCGCGGCTTTCTGTGGGCCGCGGGGGGACCAAACACAGGCGAGCAGGGCGCTTCTATCGCGTCGCGCTCGGCGATCGGGGGACCCCAATGGGCCCGCGCCAGAAGCAACTCCGCCGGAGAGTCACTCTTACGGGCAGTCGAGCTGCTCCCGTGCCCGGCCCCCATCCCTGCCCCCCGTGGCCTCCTCTCGGGCGAGATCGCGGCGGAGGGCTTCTTGGGCCAGCCTCGGCCGCGGGAGGGCCCGCGCCAAGCCCAGGAGGAGGAGGAGGGGGAGGATGAGGAGGAGGAGGAAAAGGAGGAGGAGGAAGGAGGAGGAGGCAGAGGAGGAGGAGGATGAGGAGGAGGAGGAGGAGGAGGAGGAGGAGGAGGAGGAGGAGGAGGAGGAGGAGGAGGAGGAGGAGGAGGAGGAGGAGGAGGAGGAGGAGGAGGAACAGGAGGAGGAACAGGAGGAGGAGGAGGAGGAGGAGGAGGAGGAGGAGGAGGAGGAAGAGGAGGAGGATCGGAAACGCTGGGGACGATCTCGAGCTCCCAATCAGACGGCCTGCGTTCGCAGGCAAACAAAATCGAGCACACGTCCCTGCGACGGCCAGCGGCCGAACAACATCCAACTTAAACCCCGAGGTCCTGCAGCGAGGAGGGCCTCGACGGGCCCCGAGGCGAGCCCCAGTCGGGAGGAGCGGCCTCCCTGGGGCGCCTGCGGGCACCAGCACTAATCACGAACGTCGGCGAGCGGACTGCCCCCCTCGCTTCGGGGGGGGGGGCGTCCTCGCCTGGGCTCCTCGGTGGGCGCGGCTCGCCCCAGGGCGCGGTCCTCGTCCGCGGCCGCGAGCCGGGCCTCCTCTCCTTCACCGCCGTCCGCCGCCGTCCCACCCCCGCTCCCCACGAAAGCGTCTCTCCCCGCCGCCCTCGCATCGCGGACGAGCCCGCGCGAAACGAGTGAGGCGAGGCGGGCGCTAGAAGCAAGGTTGGGAGGGGGCGCAAGAGGGGCGGGGGTGCGGAAGGGGTTCGAAGCGGAAGAGGAGGACTGAGAAGGCTGGGTCAAAAGGCGCTCAGTGGGGGCAGTCCTGTCATCAGCGTCTCGACCTGATAAGACACTGCCCACTCTATCCACATAATCAGATTGAATCGAAGTGCGTGGTGCCATCGACGGGCCTGGCCTCATTCCACCCAACATCTTCGACTCAGAGATAGTATTAGGTGCTGAGGAGCTCGGGCCAAGACTCTGATTCAATACCCCAGTATTCAAATCATCAGTTCGATGTCCAGAGTCCATCTCCTCCCCGTTCCAGTCTATAAGTATGAAGTCTCCTGGCTCCCAATCTTGCCCTGGAGCCGCTTCTGGAGGTGGCGCTCGGCCTCGCTGCGGGGCGCTGAGCCCGCGAGGCGCTGGGCGTTGAACTCCGTGAGCGTGCGCGTCATCAGCTCCTGCAGGCCCGCGCTCGAGCCCAAAACAACGTGCAATTTGAACTTGGCCATGCCATCCATGCGCTTGCTCTTCTCGCCGAGCAGCACCTGGAAAGAGGAATGACGCACCATCTGCGCAATCTCTGCGGGTTGCTTTTCTTTGATGTGTGTGTCCCAGGTGTTGGCCGCGTCTTTGTGCTGGCCTTTCTGGGGCTGGTTCTTGATCTCGGCCGTTACTATCCAGAACGCTGTGAGCCACGGTGGTCCCGCACTGCCTATGTCCGTGGTCGGGTCGCTGGCGGCCTGCTCCTTCAGCTGCTTCACGCTCTCGGCGTAGTACTTGTTGCCTCTTAGGCCCGCCTGGGCCAGCCACGTCTGGTGGGATGTCAAGAACGTTTCGTTGATGCTCGACTCCATGTCTACGATCGCCCTCGAGTTGGCCAGCGTCTGGCGCACTATCCACATCATCGTCGAACAATCTATGGCGTCGTCGCCTCGGTTGCCACCTCCGCTTCCTCTGCCTCGTCTCCCGCCTGCTCCCCCGGCCGCTGCAACGGTGCGCGCCGCCTGGGACAGCGGTCCTCCCGCGGCCTCGGAGCCCTGGCACTTGCGCAGCAGGTAGAGCCATGTGGGGGTGTCCAGAGTCACGACCTCCATGGCGTCTGCCATGCCGAACCTCTGGAAGCTCAGGGAGGTGCGTGCACGCGTGAACGGAGTACTCGTCAAGTGTCAAAAAACTTGAGCCGCATATCCGACAGACCAAAGCTCCTGGAGGAACGAGGGCGCGAAGTGTGGTAGCTTTGCCGAGTCAGCATCTGCCGTGCAATATTGAACCGTGAAGGTGCTTCTGGGCCGTCTTCTTATCCCAGAATAGTTCGCGGCATACGATACACTGGTTACTCTTTGTTAGTGCTTGGGGCAACTTCACCGTGCCCTGCGTACGACGAATGTGGTTGATAAGCCCAGAGCGAGATGCGAAACGAGAGCAGCACAACGGCCAGGGACGCACGTGCATCTCATCAGTGCAGAGCGCCTCGAACTCAAGAGCCTCGAAGTCCACGAGGATGCCTGGGGGGGGGGGGCTCGGTGGTGAGAGCTGCGCTACGGAGGATACTAACGTCGATCTTCGCGAAGTCTCCGGCGATGTCGAACTTCAAGAGGCGAAGGAGAGAACCCGGGGCGCGATCCCAGCATTCCGCCGCATCAGAACTCCATTGTATCAAAGTGTAAATGTCATCCTGAAGTCGAACCGCCCAAGGATTTGCATGTGGACTAACTGTGCCCTCGTCCGTGAAAACCCCCGCCCCGACAGCCATGTCGCCCAAGAGTGCCGCCAGATACTGAGTATGTGCCGAAGGGTGGCGGAGACATGCCTGGAACCACCTAAGTCGTCGAACCTGTAGCTCTATCTCGATCGGGGCGAGACGCCACCAGTCTAGAACAGCCAGAGGCGACGTCGACCTCCTCCTCCCCATATCGTCCACCCAGCTCGCCTCCCCTGTCATCGCTTTTCTCGCCAAGGCTGCAATGGCGTACTGGGGCGTCGATAACTGCTTGGGGCTAAGTAGACGTGCCTCCACCCCCGACAATGTCGTGTTCACGATATTGCATCATAAGACACACCTCTTCCACCTAACAGGGGCACCCTTCTGGGGCAAGAAATTGCCCAGGCGATGAAATGATGATTTCATAGCAGCGATTCGCCGAGTGAGTTCCGAGCTGAACGCCTGCGTCGGAGTAATGTGCGGCCCCAGGTATCGAACGGCATCTCCGACTCGAGTTTCCCGGTCTCTGAGAATCGCAGCTGCACCTCGCCGATAGCTGGGGGGTACCGACGCGATCGACTCCTGCTTCCTCTTGTTCCTCACGAGGCCGATGGCGCCCAGCTCCTCACCCAGGATGCGATCATTCAAATCGAGGAGCTGTCCGAACTTCTGGGCGTGAAGCGGGGGGGCGATAATCAGCTTTTTCAGGGATCGTCCGCGAACTTCTGCAGTCCGAGGCACGCAGGTTCTGTGCCGAGACCAAGCTCAGCAGGCAAGGTGGACTACAACAGCTGTTCACCAGGGTCCTGCTCTTGGCAACGATGCAACCAGCGATCAACTGGTCCCTTGAGAGCTCGCGCGAAGCTGGCCACCGCGAATGGGTCGCCCTGCAAAGCACCACATCCTGGCCTGACAGCGAGCGGGCCGTCGGAGGACGGCAGCGTGCATCCAGAAGTGCGATGCAGTTGTCGACGCAAAGCTCTGTCCCGAGGTTGAGCGAGGGCATGGCGCGCTCGGTCCAGGGATTCCCAGGTGGGGGGCGCAAACGCGTTCGCAAGATCTTTCAAGGAACCGCACCACTGAATCCCTGCATGGTTCAGCCTCCATCCCGTGATCATACATGCTGCAATGGCGTCCTCACGACGGCGGTGACGCAGAAAGCCGTGGTCGCAGGCTGAATTCTGAACTTCGGTCCCACCTTGATTATTCCAACATGGAACCCCTTGCTCAACGGATCCAACCCATGAACGACTCGTTTTCCTCGAGGCCCCGCGATAGCAGCTTTAGGTAAAGCGAACCCCTGGCTGGAATTCCAAAGCTTAGGAACCGCTCCCCAGTGCCGTATACTAGCAACTAACCTATGCAGCAGCGGCTCAGAGCATTGCCCATCCATCTTGCTCGTGTCTGCCCCGAGCCCCGCCCGTGCATTAGACGCAGTATGAGCCGTGGGCTTGCCTATGCAAATATGCCAGAGCTCCAGCGGAAGTGCCCGCGCAGGTACTCCGCGACGCTTGGGGGCTCGAGAAAATATAGAACATATATCTGGATGAGCTCCAAGTCGAGTGTGGCGCGCATGCGTGCCGATGCCGAGCGAGACTCGTCCAGCCCAGGAAGATTGGCCAGTGCACTCTGCTGTTCGCATACCTCCTCCCACGAAACACGAGTAGCTTGCATCCCTCCCTGTCCTCCTTTTGAGTGCCCATGCCTCCATCCATTGGTCAGCAGTCGGCAGGGCAACGTCCAACTTGCGAAGATCTCGCTTGTTGCGGCCATAGCGTCCGCCAGCGAGGCGCAGGGGTAACCGGTTTATAAGTGAGGAATCTCTAGCTCGCCAGGCGTCCCAAATCTCGGAGACCAGTTGTTCATTGCGCTCGTGTCGACGACGGCGGTGCAATGCCTTGCTACGCAGAGTAACCTCGCGCCGTTGTTCACAGCACGCCTGCAAACTCCACGTCGTCGAGAGTTGGGGTGCGCTTGCGGAGCTGGCGGCGAAGATCTAGCAGCTCGCGGCGCTTCTGACGCAACGCTGCTCTGGGACAAGAGACCCCGCCATATTTAGCTTCCCGCGTCGGAACTGAAGCTTTCCTTTCCTGGCAAAAGTGTTTGGCCCCAAGGTCCCGAAGAACAGCGTCGAGTTTCTGCGCGAGCTCATCTGGCCGACGTATATCGTGTTGGTGAGCTTCCCAGACGGATTCCAGGGCAGACTCAACCTCCGAAATAAAAGCTCCACGAACTGGCGCGCCACGAACTCCCTGCATCAGCGGGTCCCAATCCCACCGAATATTGTCTCGAGGTAGGCCATCGGGGGCCTGCAGCTGTTGGCGTTGTTGCCCCCGTCCCCATCTCTGAACCTGGGCCCGAACAAGAACAGGACTAGGGTCTCGGGGTTCGCGGCTGGGTATGACTTGCAACTTGCGTCCTATAGCATTGATGGGGCTAGCGCACGTGACGGCATCGCACCATCGGAGAGGGATGGCCACGTGATCCAACATGGAGCTCCCACCAGTGCCGCCAAACAAAAGTAGGCGTGTACTCTCTCAGCGTGGTGGGGGAGAACAGGTCGGCCGATTCCAGCAGCTCCCGAAACCTCTGGCCTCCTCCTCCAACATGTCGCTCCTTCGTCCTGATCCTCCCCGCCGCCTCCGTCTCCACCTCCACCCAGCTCCCCTCCTTCTTGACCAGCCCAATACCGTCGTTAACGTCGGCGAGGACGATGGGATGTAATCGGCTGGGAAGTCTCTTGAGCTGCCCCTGGGCCCACGACGACAACTGGCGGCAGCAGGCAAGATAAGTGCGCATTCCAACGGCAGAGGAAGGCCTAGGAGGAACATATAATACCATGATGCAGAGATTCCATCCTCCCTTGCCGCACTCAATCGATAGCCCTCGTCCCTGAAGCGCAGCTGGTGGAACTGCGACCTGTCGAATGTCTCTCTGTTTCCATCCTGGCGGGAAAAGGGCCGCGACTCCTGCCGATCGATTTGTCATAGAGCCGCTGCGCCAGCCCGCATCGATACAAACCCGATTCTGAATCATGAACGTCTGGAAATCTAGATCTGCCTCAGCCTTTCTTTGAGTGCCTGGCAATCCCACCACTGCAACGTTGGCCAGCTCGAGTGTGATTTCCAGGAGCCGATCACCAGTGGCATGCAAAGGATTGTATGACATAGCCGTGATGACCATTGCTAGCCAGCGGCCTCTGAACATGGTGGGATGTGGAGTGGGGCCGAGCGGTATGGACGCGGGCCCTCCTAGGCCCAGTGTCCTGCACCTGAGCAGAAAGGGGCTAGGAGGAGGAGGAGGAGGAGGAGGAGGAGGAGGAGGAGGAGGAGGAGGAGAAGGAGGAGGAGGAGGAGGAGGAGGAGGAGGAGGAGGAGGAGGAGGGCGGGGCAATCGGTCCAGACCTCGGCAGGGCCACGGTCGTGAACCACCACGGCGTCGGAGGTCTGGGCCGCCCCTCCGCTCGGATGGGGCCAGGGGCAGCCCCTGGAGGGCCCCGGGAGGCTCCAGCCCAGGGCGCCCCCGGGAGGCTCGGAATGGGCGCCCTGGGAGGAAGCCCCGGGAGCCCGCTCCCGTTCCCGTTCCCCTGGTTCCCTCGAGCGTCCTCCCCCTGCCTTCGCAACGAATCAACATGAATGCTGCTCTCCTCTCTCCCCGAAATGCGGCCTGAGAGTGTTCGCCCCTCCTCCGCGTCCTAGCTTGTAAGACATGTTTCTTTGCAATATGATTGTCTACAGTTTGTCAACCGTTTTTTTGGTCCGTCGCATTGTGCATCCACCTTTTATGAACGCACCCCGGGAGAGGTCCGGACGGACGGCGACGACGACGACGCCGAGGACACCGGCGGCGGCGTCTACAGTTTTTCAAAAGTGTGATCTCGCTGCAGCGTGGGCCTCATTTTCGGATCGGCGCTGTGCTCCTGTCGTCCAGAATGGCGCTCCCGCCCCAGCGTGACCATTTTTTGTTCTGGATCCCACAAGTCTCGCAAATCCCACAGGTCTCGCAAGTCTGGTAGGCCCCACAAGACCCACACGTGTCGTAGGTCGTCCCGCTGGTCCCACAGGTTCCACCGGTCTGACAGCTTCCAAATGTCACAGGTGTCGCAAGTGTTGCATCCCCACAGGTCCCCTGGGCCCGACAGGTCCCGCAGGCCCCAAATGGTGTCGCATGTCTCACAGGTCCCGCAAAGGTCCCCCAAGTCCCACAGGTCCCGCAGGTCCCGCTGGTGCAAGGGTCCCACAGGTCTCGCAGGTCTCACATGTTCCATTGTTCCCACAGGTCCCACAGGTTCCACAGGTCCGACAGGTGTCGCAGGTCTCGCAGGCCCCACAGGCCACAGAGGTCTCCATGTCCTAGATTTTTTTGACTGCGCATAACACGATGGGGCCTTCTGTGGAATTCCAGGTCGGCTCTCACACGCGGCAGTGGATAGAGCGGAAATCAGCGCACTTGGAAGGGATGGGGGGAGGGATAGGATGTCAGATATGGAGCGAGCGCGCCTAGCCTAGCTTGCCCCTCCTCCTCCTCCTCCTCCTCCTCCTCCTCCTCCTCCTCCTCCTCCTCTCCCCCCCCGCAGCTCCACAATTATGCCAACATGAGTACGGCTCCCCCTCCTCCTGTCAGTGTCCACTGGTGACGCCGCCTCTCTCGTGCTTTGTGTCTTCACCAGTAGGAGTTCATATGTCCATTTTTATGTGTATCGGTTTACATGGTAAATCTTAATGTTCTGCGCAGATATTTGTAAGCATATATACACATATGTGCATGCATCGGTGTAGCTGTTCTATTATGTGCCAGTGTTTCCTCTCGGGGCGAATGCCCTTCGAACCAGCGGTGCTCCCGCTGCTGCGCCGGCCAAATTCCTCAGTCGATGTTCAAAACGGATGGCTATCGCGCCCCGGCGCGGGCCACACTGCTGGAGCCGACTCCTTCCTTGTCGTGGCCGTCTTTCTCCTTTCCCCTGCTCCGTCTTCTCCTTTCTCATGCTCATCCTGTTCCCCCTCCACCTGCATCTGCCTGGCGATGAAAACAGGTTCGATTCGGTCGATGGATGACCCGATGCCTGCACCGGCCTTCCTCGCGGAAGGGCCGGTTTTGAAAATACGCTCCACTAGCCAAAAGGGGGCGCTACCCCAGGACTCCATCCGCCTCCTTCTCCCCTCCTCCTCCTCCTCCTCCTCCTCCTCCTCCTCCTCCTCCTCCTCCTCCTCCTCCTCCTCCCCCTCCAGAGTACAAGAGCTCCCCATTTTCGCTTGTGCAGCAGACGATGTGTCAACTCCCGCAACTGCCAATTGGGGATCAATATCCTCGAGGACACCCCAATCGGCGGATAGAAAAGGATTCAACGAAACGGGAAGGGATGTGTGGGAGGGGTCGTGCACCAATTGTGGGGCGAGCGCGCCTATCTTGACCGCCCACACTCTCTCCTCTCTCCCCCTTCTCCCCGTTCCTGCCTCCGTCCTCGTCCCCTCTCCACCCCTCATTTCCCGCCTCGTCGCTCTTGGCTCTTCGCTTCTCCCTCCTCCATGCTCCCGCATCCCTCTTCCTTCTCCTCTTTGTTGCCCCTTGCTCACTCTCCTCCCCAATCCCCTGCTGGCTTCTTCCCAAACCTCCCCAGTCCGCCCGGGTTCTCAGAGCTCTCTCGCGTACATTTCTTCGAAGGGTGGTCTCAAACTAATCAGCTGGCGGCTCAGGAGGATCAGCACCCTTCCTGAGGAAGAGGTTGGTGATCATGTGCTCATGTGAACGGTATCTCCAATGCCGATTACGGTGGGGGATGAGGAAGATGATGGTGATGATGATTTTACTTGAACTCTGATCTCTTTGTCTCTACGTATGGTGGTCAACAGAACAAAACATGCGATTCGCTCGTTGCCGTCATCGACGAGCATTGGTTGATGTGTGCTCGGTCAGGAGCGCCAACGCACTGCAGCTTCCAGGAAGGAGGAAAACAAAGGAACCACATGGCGGATTCCGGAAACCCTGCACCCAAAAACTTTTCATCTCTTGGGGGTGCATCTTTTACTTCCGCCGCCTTCCGCCAACCTTCCGCCGAGGAAGAGACGGCAACTCCTTCGATCCTCGAAGGCAAGGCCCTATTTGGAGCGCCCCACATCACTGTCAGGACAAGAGGTGCAAGACATCCAGTCTTCGTGGCTGCCGCGTGAGGCCTGAGATCTGCACAAGCCTTGGTGCAGCACCCGCTGCTCTCGGTGGCGGAGCCAGAAGCAATCATATCCCTCGCAACACTAGTTGAAAATGGCTTCTGCGACCGCGTCTGGAATCCGTTGGGAACTCGTCACATATATCGTCGTTCTGAGGGCATCCCAGTCGACGTGGTTTGGTGACTCCACTTCGAGCTCGAACACCTCCCTTTCCCTCACGAGCTTGGCTTGCAATGCCCCCCCCTTAGCGTCCTAGAAATTTGATGAAGGCCTTCTTTGGCCACACCCGCTCCGTGCATGCCTCTATCTCCCTCTCATACTTTTCCTCACGCCACTTCGGGCTACATACCCGCCACCGTGCCCATGGGCACGGAGTGGGCGTGTCCTCAAGTCCTTTTGCCTAATCCTTGGAGCCTCAATCTTCAGAGTGGGCCCGGGCCCAAGATTCCGAAATTTGGCGGGGCTTCCCGCGGTTCCCTTGGGCTCCCCCGCGGCTTGTCGCATGACTTTTTCGGGCCCAGGAGGGCAGAAGACGGGCCCAGAGAGCCCTGCGAGGCCCCGAGTCGTCGAAAGATCGTTGCATGACGCCCCAGATGGCCTCAAGATGGCCCCAAGAGGCAAACATCATTGATTTCCCTTATGTTTTGGAAGATTTTAGCGTTCTCTCCTTTTCGGCTTTCCGACGCAAGGCGGCCCAATAAGCCCCCAAGACGGCCCAAGAACGCCCCAAGACGGCCCAAGAGGTGCCCAATACGGCCAAAGAGGGCCCCACGACGGCCCCTAAGGAGCCCAAGAGAAGGAACACAAACAAAACATCCGAGTCTTCCGCCTCAAGAGGTCCCCAGGAGGCCCCAAGAGGCGCCCAGGAGGCTCCAAGAGGCCCCAAGAGGCCCCAAGAGGCCCCCAAGAGGCCCCCAAGAGGTCCCCAAACGGTCCCCCAAAGGCCTCTGAACTGCCTCCAAGAGGCCTCCCAGGAGATCCCAACGAACATCCGCTTGGCTTCATAACCACAACCCAGGCACGGTGGCGGGTTGGGCCGCAGGCCATGTGATCCGCCGCCCCCTTTTGATTCATCAAAGGGGTGCCTGGCGTGTTGGACCCTCTCGGTTTTGGTCTTGGTTCTTTTTCCCAAAGAACTCCCCCTGGGGCTTCGGCCCGTCCCGCCGGCCACCCGCAAAATCCCCCAAACGCGACCGTCGTGCCTCTGTTTCCTCCAGTTGGCCCAAGATGGCGTCCAAGACGGCCAAGATGGCCCAGGATGGTTTCCAAGACGTCTCCAAGACGGCCCAAGATGGCCTCCAAGACGGCTAAGATGGCCCCAAGATGCCTCCAAGACGGCCCAAGATGTACCCGAGACGGCCTCAGATAGCCCAACAGGCCCGCAAGAGGCCTCCAAGACGGCCCAAGAGCCCTCCAAGACGTCCTCGAGGAAAGCCCGAAAGGGCCCAAATCATGGATTTTCCGTCGGTCTTTGACGGATTTTGGCATTTGCGCCTTTTCGGCTTTCCGACGGCCCAAGACGGCCCAAGAGGCCCCCAAGATCGCCCAAGAGGCCCCCCAGAGGGCCCCATGACGGCCCAAGTGGCCTCCAAGACGGCCCCAAGAGGGCCCCGAGACGGCCAAAGAGGCCTCCAACACGCCCAAGATTGCCTCCAAGACGCCCAAGATGGCCTCCAAGACGGCCCCGAAGCGCCCCAAGAGGGCCCCAAGTCGGCCCAGAAAGGCCCCCAAGACGGCTCCCGACGGCGTCAGACGTGCCAGGAACCCACCAAGATGGCCGAAGTTGGCTCGAAGCTGGCCCAAGACGGCCCAAGAGGCTCCCAAGAAGGCCTCCAGGAATGCCAGAAGAGGCCCAAAACATTGATTTTCCTAAGGTTTTTAACGGACTTTGACATTTGCTTCTTTTCGGCCTTCCCACGGCCCGAGACGGCCCAAGAGCCCCCGAAGATCGCCGAAGGATCGCCCAAGAGGCCTCCAAGATGGCCCCAGAACGGCCCAAGAGGGCCCCAAGACGGCCCCCAAGACGGCCCAGGAGGCCTTTAAGACGCCCAAGATGGGCCTCCAAGACGGCCCTGAAGCATTCCAAGAGGGCCCCAAGTCGGCCCATAGAGCCCCCCCAAACGGCTTCCGACGGACCAGGAGCCCACCAAGACGGCCGAACATGGCCCTAAGATGGCCCAAGACGGCCCAAGCGGCCTCCAAGAGGGTCTCCAGGAAGGCCAGAAAAGGCCAATATTTTTGAAGGATTGTGGCATTTGCTTTTTTCTGCCTTCCGACGGCCCGAGACGGCCCAAATGCCCCCAAAGATCGCCAAAAAGGCCCAAGGCAGGGCCCCAAGAGGCCCCCAAGACGGCCCAAGAGGTCTCCAAGACGCTCAAGATGGCCTCCAAGACGGCCCAAGAGCCCTCCAAGACGTCCTCCAAGAAGGCCCGAAAGGGTCAAAATGGCCTCCAGACGGCCAAGATGACCTTCAAGATGCCCACTTGTTCCCCGAAGGCTTTCCAAACCGATTCGGGGAACACATGGTCCGATAGCTTGGCAAGTCTGGCCTCAACGTTCGGCCACATAGGCGCTTCCAAAAAGGCAGGGGGCGGCGGTGATTCGCCGTAGGCGTCTTCGATAGATATTAATGTCCGCATGTCGTCTTAAAGCAATGAGGCTAATTTTTGTCCGAGCACTTTGCTCCTGCTCGCGGTCTCCTCGGACGTCTTCTCAAGCCACCGTGTCCAACGCCGCTTGGGCATCGGTATCTGCGTGCGAAGACCTTGAGCAATGACGGCATCTCTGTGCCCGTGCCTCTGATTACTGCAGGTGGGATAGCTACCTCTTCCCATTGTGATGGATCTTCTCTTCGAGTGACATACGCCGATCTTCGTAGACTTGCCCCGCAAGCGGTCGTTGTCCACTGGACAACCTGTGACACATGCTGCATTCGCCTCGGTTCTGCCGCGCTCCTTTCAATGCACGTCGTGGTTGAGCGCCCGCTCGGCCTTTGGACAGTTTCCCAACTGCGCACTTGGCGAAGCCAGGCTTGCTAGGTTTTTTTTGTGTATATCTCTATATATAGATTATTTTTAACTGTTTCAATTTAGTTTATTCTCTGCTTGCTATGACAGGAATTAGTTTCGGTTGGCCAGTGCCCATGGCGTTCTTGGACTGCTTTCCCGCGGCGCAGTGGCGCGAGGCGTTCGCTTTTCTCGGACAAGACAGTGCCCGAAACGACGTCATGGCTCCGACCCTTCCTCTTCTGCGATCATTGGTGCGTCCTACACGCAAATGCAGCATGCAACGAATGAGAGAGAGAGAGAGAGAGAAAAAGAGAGAGAGAGAGAGAGAGAGAGAGCGAGAGCGAGAGACGGGTAGGAGAGACGGGTCGCGCACCTGCCGTGTCGAAGCAGTCGCTGTCGCTGGCGTCACCGCTCAGCGGACGACAGCGACGGTGGAGCCGACAGCAGCCTGGACACAGAAACTGCGCTTCGAGGCTGTCTCTCGCCTCTGGCGCCCAGAAGGCGCCCTGGGTGGTGCAGTTGGCGAGGGCTCATCCAGAAATGCACGCAGGGCTGCGCCTCGGACCCGCTCGGACATGCAGGCCGCTGCAGCTCGCTGGGCCGGGCACAGACGGAACATGCGGCGCGGCTTCTTGAGACGAAGCGGTTGATGCTGCTGGTGTAGAGGCTGATGGTTCCTGCGGAGATAGAGCGAGGACGATGAATCTGATGCTGCTGCTGATGATGCTGATGCTGCTGCTACTGCTGACGGTGAACGGAGAGCAGGGGGGAGGACAGATGAGGAGGTACGACGGAGGAGAAGTGCTGAGGATGAGGCAGGTCAACAAAAAAGCGCCTCTCTTCGCTGCTGCCCCGTGTCCTCGGCGGACAGCTCCGGATGCGCCAAGAACCCCAGGATCCCCAGCCTGCCCGAGGCGAGCTGCGCACATCCTTCTCCGCCTCCTCCTCGTCGTCGTTATTGTCATCATCATGCTCGTCCTCCTCAGTCTCCTTCTCGTCCTCTTCTTCCTACTATTCTGTCATTCTCCAGTGGGGTGCCCATGAAGGGATAGGGCAAACCAACTATTCAGATGGGACCAGCACTTAAACTGGTATCCGACGAGTCACGAAGTGCGTAGGCAAGGTCGTCGCGGCAAGACTGAATATTAGGCGTCGGAACTGGTCTCCGACATGCTTTGGGATGCTTTCTCCAGGTGCCTCTGGGTACCTCTTGATATCTCGCGGGGAGAAAGAAAACGAGGGGGATGTATGTATCGCAAATTACTGCCTTGGTGTCCTGCGCCCTTGTTTTTGTCACCGCGTGAACCGTTCAATATTGAACGATCTCTGGTTGTGCATCCTGTCCTCGGTCTCCCGTTAGCCTGCCCCCCCCCCGCAGCCAGCCTCACTCACCTCCCAATGATTTTGTTCCCAGATCTTCCCTTCAAGGTATGAGGGCTCTTTTGGAGACATGCTGATAACCATCAAACCGCCGCGCCTCTCATGCCTAGTCTCCCTTGCATCCTGGCGCTCTCCAAAGCCTTCCAAATGCCCGTACGGCTGCCTGGACGGCCCATGAAGGTCACTGGGAACGCCAAGGTGGCCCAACACTGCTGCAAAGGGACCCAACAGCAACCAACAAGACCTGACAGGCGCCCGCGAGGCCCCAAGAGGCTTGCGAGAGGCCCTAAGTTAACCTCAAGAGGCCCTCCAGAAGGCCCCGCAGAGCAAAGAACATGGAAACGAGCTTGGTTTCTTGATACTTGTTGCGTTGCACACTGTTCGGTCCAGGATTACTTCAGAGGTACGCCTGGCGCGTCCCAGGGGAGCCCACGCGGGCAACGTCACCCATGTGTCTGCAGTACTGCCGCCCGCCGAGGACACATCGGGGGCATTATGGAAGGAAGTGCAGGATGGAAGGTGGAACAAAGGATGGCGGCCAACACTAAGAGGCTGCAAATGCAATGACGAGGGCGCATACCTCGAGGGCGATGCAGGGGAGACCAAGGACTCTGAGGACTCCGACAAGGATGGATGACAATTATCCAAGCGAAAGACCCAACCATATGTAATTATGGGTACCGCGTATGTGACTACCGTCTTTGGTGGAGCTCCCTTTGGAGCCGCGACAAGTTTGAGGGGTGTGCCGAATCGGGTGTGGGGCTGCCATGCGGACCCTGCCGCTGGGGCCTTCGGTGGAGCTCCCAATGGGGCCACGAAACGTGTGAGGGGCATGCCGAAACGTCGGCGGGGGCCGCTATGCGGACCCTGCCGCTGGGGCCTTCGGTGGAACTCCCCATGGAGCCACGAAGCGTGTGAAGGGCTTGCCGAAATCGAAGCGTTGACGCCGCGCGAACCCTGCCGCTGGGGCCTTCGGTGGAGCCCCCTATGTGGAACCACGAGAACGTGTGATGGGTGCGCAGGAATGGACGGCGGGGGCGCCATGCGAACTCTGCAGGCCTCCGGTGGAGCTTCCTGTGGGGCCACGAAAAGTGTGAAGGGTGTGCCGAAATCGGGGCGGGGCCGCCATGCGAACTTTGCCACTGGAGCCTTCGGTGGAGCTCCCTATGGGACCACGAGACGTTTGAATGGTGTGCCGAAACATGGGCGGTACCGCCATGCGGACTTTGCCACTGGGGCCTTCGGTTGAGCTTCTTATGGGGCCGCGAAGCGTGTGAGGGGTGTGCCGAGATGGGGGCGGGTCCGCCGTGCGAACTTTCCAACTGAGGCCTTCGGTGGAGCTCCCGATGTGGAGCCACGAAGCGTGTGGCGTGTATGCGTGTGTGTGTGTGTGTGTGTGTGTGTGTGTGTGCAAAACGTGTGAGGGGTGTGCGAACATGGGGGCGGGTCCGCCGTGCGAGCTTTGCCACTGGGGCCTTCGGTGGAGCTGCCTATGGGGACACGAAACGTGTGAGTGGTGTGCTGGAATGGGGGCGTGTCCGCAGTGCGAACTTTGCCACTGGGGCCTTCGGTGGAGCTCTCTATGGGAGCGCGAAACATGTGAGGGGTGTGCCGAAATGGGTGGCGGGGACGCATGTGGACACCGCCGCTGGAGCCTTCGGTGGTGCTGCTGTGGGGCCACGAATTTTGTGAGGGGCGTGCCGACATGAGTGGCGATGATGGTGACGATAACGGCGATGGTGATGATGACAATGATGACGGATGATGGGATGATGGGAGGAGGTGGGAGGAGGAGAGAGGAGGGAGAGGAGGAGATGAGATGAGAGGAGAGGTGGGATGCGGGGCGCCGTTTCTTCAAAGCGGAGACCCAACACCACAGGATGGTTGGGAAAACGAGGATGAAGGAGAGTGGTGGAGGCGGAGGAGGAGAAGGAAGAAGAGAAAGAGGAAGAGAAAAAGATGGCACACGCGAATGACAGTTCGTCTTCCGATTACCGGCTCGTGCATATGCGATTTCTCGTCTTAGTGTGCCAGGCCAGCTTGCCGAATGGCCTAAGTGGGGCAATCGCGCCAAGGTTGGTACAGTCCCCTTCGACGCGACGATTGAGGGCAGACCTACCTGGTTTAACTCTTTGCGTAACAAGCTGTCTAAACGGTTGGCCTGGCAGAGCGGCCTCACGGATTAGGCCCCCCCCCCCAGAAGGACTAGGCCATGCAGAGCTACTCCTGGCCATGGAAGCCCAGAAATGCCCAGGCCTCATCAAAAAAGAGGAGGGCACAACACTGGTCACTGGATGGGCTGGCGGTGACACGGGAAGTGCATAAAAGAATTTGAGCAACACCAGTGCACGCACAAACAACACACAACTTGCCGACGGCTGTCCAGCTCACTTCCTCATCGCGCACGCGCCGACCTTGCAATACCAAATCAATCATGCTTCGCGCTGCCCAGCTCATCCAAACTCAACTGCACCCCCATTACCCCTCTCAGCCGAACAACCGGCTCTTCTTCTGGGGTCGGCGGCAGAGGTGGCAGCCTTTAGATAATCAATGGGCAAAACGGCCAAGCAATGGGCAATCGGCAATAAGCAGTTGTAAGCATCAAGCAGCCCTGAAAATTGGTGAATAGCAGTGAAGAATCAGAGAGGCGGGTATTCCGTGATCATTTAGTGGACAAGCAGGTGGCACCAGTGACCAGCCATGAGTTGCATTGGCACCAATGTGCAAATTGTGGGCAAACAGTGAGCAATAAGTGAGCAGCACGAAATGCCTGATTGCCTGCGTACTGATCGACTACTGCTGCCAACTGCTGGTTTGTTGCTGCCCACTACTGGCCGCTGATCGCCCACCGCTGCCAATTCATGGTGTTCGCTGCTTGCTGGTTGCTCACCGCTGCCACGTCCTGTCCAATGGCCTTCCACAGTGACCATCTATTTTTGTAAAACACACGCACCGAACAACCGCATCGATAACTCAACCCAAGTAAAGATTTTGTCCCAATGCCAAGCACGAGCAGCCAATGTCAGGCACGACCATCCAAGGCCCAGCAATTCCTAGCACGATCATTCAACGCCAAGCAATGCCAAGCACGACCAACCAATGCCAACCAATGCCAGGCACGACCACTCAATGCAAAGCATGACCACACAATGCCAAGCACGACCACTCAATGCCAAGCACGACCGCACCTTGCCAACCAATGCCAAGCACGACCGCTCCTTGCCAAGCAATGCCAACCATGACCAACCAATGCCAAGCACGACCAACCAATGTCAGGCAACGGCAGGCAGAACCACTCAATTCCAAGCAATGCCAAACAATGCCAACCGATACCAAGCAATGTCATTCACGACGACTCAGTTCCAAGTGCGACCAAGCAATGCCAAGCACAACCAGCAAATGCCAAACAATGCCAAGCGCGGCAGCTCGATGCCTCACACCGACGAACAGTGCCAATCAATGCCTGGCACGACCATTCAATGCCAGAATCGACCAAGCAATGCCAAATGCCAAACAATGCCCAACACGACCACGCAATGTTGAGTAATGCCAAGCGCGACCGACTGGTGCCAAGTAACGCAAATCACGACCTACCAATTCCAACCACAACGAAACAGCGCCAGGCACAAACCGACCAATGCCAAACAACGCCACGCACGATCACTCGATGCCAAGCAATGCCAAACATGACCAACCAATACCAAACAATGCCTCGTCGCTCCGCCCCCGCGCCTTGCTATCTCTCTCTCTCTCTCCCTCTCTCTCTCTCTCTCCCTCCCTCCCTCCCTCCCCCCCTCTCTATCGCTCTCTCGCGCTCTACCTCGCCCTCCTTCTCCTGCCCCACCCGTGCTACAACGCGCAACTCGGAAACCAACCGCGCCGCGCGTCGGCACCCAGACCGCCACTTGAGAATCCCCCGTTCTCGATTTTCAACATTGTCCTGTTTGGCTGCCTTCTCCCTCAATGGTAACGGACAGCTTCGGAGCAACCAGGACACACCAGGAGGAGCAGGAGGAAAAGGATGACCAGGAAGGAGGATGCTGTAGCAGAAGGAAGATGAGGGGGATGAGGACAGACGGTGATGATGCTGATGCGGAGGATGGTGGTGAATATGGCGATGATAGAGATGGTGATGATGCTGACGATGCTGCTGATAATGACGATGATGATTCTGACAAGGGTGATGGGGAGAAGCTGATGATGATGCCGATGATGATGAGGAACAGTATTCAACAGGTGGAGGAGGATTAGTAGGATGAGGAGGGGATATTCCGAGGAGTCAGGAGGAGGAGGAGGAAGAGGAGGAATCATTTTGCTCGGTGCGCGCGGCACATTCTATGCACAACGATGGATGCGTATGCAAAGCTGATCGGACAAGAACGGGAAGCGCCGCTTTAATGGGCTTATTGGGCACAAGGACGAGGACGAAGAGAACGAGGGCGAGTACGAGGAGGACGATGACGACGACGACGACGGAGGACAGTGAGAGGCAATTGGAGAAGGACGTTGAATCAGGAGAGGGTCCTGATGACCCTATCGGGCTACCCTGAGGGCTCCTGGCGCCGCGCGGGGTTGTCTTGGGGCCTGCTGGGGGTTTCTTGAGGGCCTCTTGGATCTGCTTGTGGGCTTCTGGGGTCTTCTTGGGCTGTCCGAGCGCGACGTGGGGTTCTTTGGGAGCTTTCTTGGGCTGTCTCGGCGCCTTCTGGGGCCGTCTTGGGGCTTTCTTGGGCCGTTTGGGGGCCTTCTGGGGCGCTCCTGGGAGCCTCTTGGGGCCCTCTTGGCCCGTCTTGGGCCGTCTTGGGGCTCTCCTGAGCTGTCTGGGTGCCTCCTGGAGCGCTCTTGGGGGTCTCTTGGGGCCCTCTTGGGGCGCTCTTGGTCGCTCTAGGGGCCCTCTGGGGCGTCTTCTGGGCATCCTTTGGGCCGTTCGAAAGCCCTCTGGGAGCGATTCCAAGACGATGTCGATTCGGAGCCCCCTCCGGGGCCGATTTTTTGATTGAAGACGCCTCGAGCGAAACTGCCATTTTTCCGGAATCCGCCTGCTAGTGCGGGGATGGAGCCCGTATCCTTTAGCGTGGAAAAATAAAACCCCAAAGCCAACGGTGCACGCCATAAGCGCTTCCCGTCATCCGCCACCGTGCTCAATGGCAAATCGAGGTGTGGTAGAATGCGAAATGCTGCAAGGTAGAGCTTCTGTAAATCTTCTATGGGACCCCCACCCGAATCACGGAGTCTGGCATGCATCACCCCCCTCACTAGAGGCTTGCTGCCTGAAGATCTCTAAGGCGTCCAGCATGCCCAAGATGACTCCCAAGACGGCCCAGGCAGGCCACCAGGGCCGCCAAGATGGCCCACGATCTCCTCAACATGCAGCTAAGAGCATTTTAGAAACACCCAATCGGTCCCAAAATGTCTCCAAGAAACCCGAAGACACCCTCAATACGCACCCTCTCCAGGAGGCCCCCCCAAAGTTCCAAACACCTCTTCGCCACAGTCGCGGGTTCCGTTTTTCTTCCAGACGCCCCCGCGCAAGAACGAACACCTCTCCTCCTCTCCTCCTTTCACACTCGCCATCGCCGTCACACCGTTATCACCCTCACTACCACCATCCAAGCAGGCTCATCGGCCACCAACAACATCATCATCAGCACCACCACCATCATTAGCATCATCACCACCATCACGATAACCATCATCATCATCACCACCATCACCATCATCATCACCACCATCACCATCATCATCACCTTCCCCATCCCAATCCACATCATCACCATCGACATCACCACCACTGCCACCATCACCATCACCATCACCATCACCATCACCATCACCATCACCATCACCATCACCATCACCACCATCACAATCATCATCATCGTCACCACCACCACCACCATCATCATCATCATCATCATCATCATCATCATCATCATCATCATCATCATACTCATCACCAAATTCAACATCACCATCACCACCATCATACTCATCACCAAATTCAACATCACCATCACCACCATCATCACCATCATCTTTTTCTTCTTCATCATCATTTTCTGCAGAATCACCATCATCATCGTCAGTATCGTCATCATCATCTGCAACGCCATCATCACAACCATCATCACCATCACCTTAACCATCACCGCTAGCATCACTATAACCATCGCCATCACCATCACCATCATTATTATGATCACCATCACCCTCACCACAATCGTCACCACAATCCGCATCGTCACCTATATTTTCTCCATCATCTTCATCATCATCATCATCGCCGTCCCCGTCATCATCATCATCATCATCATCACCATCATCATCATCATCATGATCATCATCATCATCATCATCATCATCATCACCATCACCGCGTCAACCACCATCATCATCATCACCATCCCCATCATGATCACCACCACCATCATCATCATCACCATCATTGTCATTGTCATCATCATCATCAGCATCATCATCATCATCATCACCATCATCCACAACATCATCATCGCACACACGTGCGCATGCACGCACGCGCGCACGCGCACGCACGCACGCACGCACGCACGCAGGCACGCACGCAGGCACGAACACACGCACGCACGCACGCACGCACGCACTCGCGCACACACACTCTCGCACGCACGCTCATGGGGTCGGAATCTGGAGGAAGTCTCGAGCAGGAGCCTCGTGATTGAATGTCTCGCGAGGAAAACCCGAGCGGGAGCCCTGCCCTATGGGGTCCCCGCCTCGTCTTGGTAATCTGGGCGGGATGTCGGAACCATGAAAATCTTGTCGCCGTCACTTTTAGGCTCCTGGGGCCTGATCTTGGAAGACATCTCGAGGCGGAGCCTCGTGTATGAGTGAGTCGCGATGAATCCCAGCGGGAATCCCTCCCAATGGGGTCCTCATCTCATGTTGGTACTCCGAGCGGGGCATCGGAACTCCGTAGATGTTTTCACATTTGGGCTCATGAGGCCTGAACCTAAAGGAAATTTCGAGCGAGAGCCTCGTGTTTGAGTGAATCGCGATGAAATCCCCTGCGGTATCCCCACCCTATGTGGTCCTCACTTCATTTGGTATTCCGAGCGGGATATCGGAACCCTGTAGGCGTTTTCACTTTGGGGCCCATGAGGCCTGACTCTAAAGGAAGTCTCGAGCGGGAGCCTCGTGTGTGAGTGAATCGCGAGAAAATTCCCTGCGGGAGCCCCTCCCTACCTCATGCTGGTAATCCGAACGGGGCACCGAAACCGTGAAACTAAGGTCACTTTTGAGCTGGTGGTGAAGAGGAGGAGGATGGGGAGGAGGAGGAAGAGGGGCATGTGTGAGCATGTCGCTAACCACACACGTGGTTTCAATGGCAAGCCGGTCAGGGTACGGGGGGGTGACCAGGAGGGAGGAGGAGGACGAGGCGGAAGAGGAGGAGGAGGAGAAACAGGAGGGGGAAGAGGATGAGGAGGAGAAGGACCAGTGTAAACCCAGGATTCATCAACGATGTTGGAATGAACCCTCCCTCCAAGCTACATTTTCATACGCCCCTACAAAGATTCATCCTCACTGAAGGAAGTGCCCTGTTGGGAGACAACCTTTTGAAGATCCTGCAGCGTGCCAAAGCAACATTCTCGGGACTTCAGCGCCGCTGCTGCGTATTGATGATCCTGAATCGTGGCAAAACTGCGGCCTAGCAGTCCCGACTTCAAAATTCCAAGACGCTGTTTCTGGTGCGTTACCAATGAGGTCCCGTGATACTCTTGCAAATGTTCAAGACGAGCGTGCGCGGCGGTAAGGCGAGAACCACCTGTTGAAAAGGAACCACCCTCTCTCGGTGAACCTCTTGCAATTTACTTGCGCGGCGCTCAGGCGAGAATCACATTTGGAACAAAACGCCCTCCACCTGTGAAGCAGCTGCATTGGAAAAAACCGATTGTGCGCAACGCTAAAGCGAGAACCGCATTTTGAAAACGACCCGCACCCCATCCGTGAAACGGTTGCGTTTTTGTTGTTGTTGTTGTTGTTGTTGTTGTTGTTGTTGTTGTTGTAATTGAACTCTCACTCTTGATGACTAATTATTGTTGATCCCCCCCACCGGTGTTTTTTTTTTTTAAAAAAAATTGAAGTGCACCTCCCGCGGCTCGCACTCTGTTTTTTGTCAAGGCCCCCTGGCCCCCGGGTTACAACAACAACGGCTCCCGCTTGAGACTTCCTCACAATTTAGCCAGGACCCCCGCTCCCGCCCGAGACTTCCTCGCATTTTATTCAAGAATCGCGCTCTCGCTTGGGACTTCCTTACGATTTATTCAGGAATCGCTCTTCCTGCGCTCTGGATTCGCGCTCTCGCTGGAGACTTGCTTGCAATTTACTGAAGAATAGCGCCCTTGCGTTGGAATTTCTTGCAATTTACTCCAGCGCCGCGCTCCCGACACCCAGGCACCCAGGAGTCGCGCTCACGCTTAGGACTCCTCCACAGATTACCTAGGAATCGGGATCTCGCTGCCCTTCGTGGCCCCGTTGCAGCCCTTCGTGGCCCCCTCGCTTTGTTTCGTGGCCCCGTTGCAGCCCTTCGTGGCCCCCTCGCTTTGTTTCGTGGCCCCGTTGCAGCCCCTCGTGGCCTCCTCGTTGCCCTTCGTGGCCCCGTTGCAGCCCTTTCGTGGCCCCCTCGCTTTGTTTCGTGGCCCCGTCCCTTCGTGGCCCCCGCTCGTTCGCGCCCGTGGTGGCCCCATATGCATGCCCTTCGTGGCCCCGCTGTCGCCCTTCGTGGCCCCCTCGCTGCCCTTCGTGTCCCCGTTGCTGCCCTCAGTGGCCCCGTCCGTACCCTCCGCGGCCCAACATACGTATGCCCTTCGTGGCCCCCGCTCGTTCGCGCCCGTTGTGGCCCCATGTGCATGCCCTTCGTGGCCCCGCTGTCGCCGTTTGTGGCCCCCTCATTGTCCTACGTGGCCCAGGTGCTACCTTCAGTGGCCCCATTGTTGCCTTCTGTGGCCCCGCATTATCTGCCCTTCGTGGCCCACGCTCGTTCGCGCTCTTCGTGGCCCCATACGCATTCCCTTCGTGTCCCCGCTGTCGCCCTTCGTGGCCTACTTCGTGTCCTTCGTGGCTCTGCTGTCGTTCTCTCTCGCTCTCGCTTTCGCTCGTCGTCGTCGTCGCCGTCGCCGTCGTTGCCGTCGTCGTCGACGTCGTCGTCGTCGTCGTCGTCGTCGTCGTGGTCGGTCCCCTGTCCGTCCCTCTTGGGGTCGGGTCGACGGTCCGCGGCCGCCCCGCCGATCAGCGCTGCCGCTGGCCAGGCCGACGGTCCGCGGCCGCCCCGCCGCTTGCCGGGGCCCGGCCTGCAGGGAAGAAAGGTATACCCCCAAAAGGGGTTCGATCGAAGACGAAAAGGGCGGGTATCGAGGGTTTGGGAAATTCGCGTTATTCGACACTCGAGCAGATAAGGGCGAACAGTCTTAAAATGATTGTTGTTGTTGTTGTTGTTGTTGTTGTTGTTGTTGTTGTTGTTGTTGTTGTTGTTGTTGTTGTTGTTGTTGTTGTTGTTGTTGTTGTGTTTGTTCGTTTTCTGTGTAGCGAATGTGGGCAGCGCTATGGCGAGAGCCACCTTTTGGAAGCGGCCCGCCCTCCATCTTTGAAGATGTTGCCAGTTTTGAAGCTTCAGGATCATAAATCGTAAGGAAATCTCAGGCGAAACGCCCCGTCCGCTTGTCCGACTGGCCTCGTGGTGCGACAGGGAGGAGTTATTTGGAAGGAGAAGTAGTAGTGGAGGGAAGAGGATACTGGAGGAGGAGAAAGCGGAGGAGGACGAGGAGGAGGAGGAGGAGGAGGAATGAGGAGTGAGGATGAGTAAGGACAACGGGGAGGGAGAAATGATGGTGATGAGGGGGAGAGTGAGGATGAAGAGGGGGAGGAGGAGGAGGAGGAGGAGGAGGAGGAGGAGGAGGAGGAGGAGGAGGAGGAGGGAGGAGGAGGAGGAGGAGGAGGCGGAGGAGGAGGAGGAGGAGGAGGCGGAGGAGGAGGAGGAGGAGGAGGAGGAGGAGGAGGAGGAGGCGGAGGGCGGAGGAGGAGGCGGAGAAGGAGGAGGAGGAGGAGGAGGAGTAGGAGGAGGAGGGCGAGGAGTAGGAGGAACGAGGCCCTGGCTGCTGCGGGCGGCAGCCTGTAGTTAACGTCGATGCAGACGAGGTCCTGGCTCTCAGCGAGGTCCGCTCCGCTGGCGCCCGGATTGTGCGCCGCGCCGTGCATCCCAGAGCCGCCGTGGATGTAGACGAGTACGGGCGCCAGCGCCTCTGCGTTCGCCTGGGCAGATGCACCCTCCTCCTCCTCCTCCTCCTCCTCCTCCTCCTTCTCCTCCTCCTCCTCCTCCTCCTCCTTCCTCCTCTCTCCTCCTCCTCCCCCCTTCCCCCTTCCCCTCCCAACTCCTCCCTCCCCCCCCCTCCTCCGTCCTCCCCCCTCCCTCCTCCGTCCTCCCTCCTCCTGCTGCTCCTCCTCCTCTCCTCCTCCTCCACTTCTTCCTCCTCCGTCCTCCACGCTCCTCCTCCTCTTGCTCCTCCCGGTCCTTCTTCTCCTTATCCTCCTCGTTCCCCTCCTCCTCCTCCTCCTCCTCCTCCTCTTCCTGCTCCTCCTCCTCCTCCTGCTCCTCCTCCTGCTCCTCCTGCTCCTCCTGCTCCTCCTGCTCCTCCTGGTCTTCCTCCTGCTCCTCCTCCTGCTCCTCCTCCTCCCTCTCCCCCTCCTCCTCTTCCTCCTCCTCCTCTTCCACTCTTTTCCTTATCAACAACTCCCCCTGTCGCACCCCCAGACGAGTCGGTAGGGCGGGCTGGGCGTTTCGCCTAAGGCTTCTTCACCATATGTGATCCTGCACTTGAAATTGGCAACTATTTCAAATATTGAGGGTGGTTCCATTTGAACATGTGGTCCTCGCCTTAACGCTGCACGCATTCGTCTTCAAAGCTTTCAGCATTTTCAAGGATTCGTATGGACAACGTTGCAGGAGTGCTCTGGGACGATTTAGGACTATCAGGACGCAACAACCACTTTGATTCGCAGTGTTGAACTCCCAGAAAGGTTTTGTGGCACGGTTTAGTGTCAGGACGAATCGGTCACCTTGAGCCGTGGCGTTGAAGTCTTAAGAATTTTGTTTTGAGACGAGTGAGGACTCTCAAACGGTTTTCTTCCAATGGGGGACCTCTCGCAATGAAAACATATTATTTTAGGGGCCTATGACGAGGGAACCTGGAAGGACAGTTTATTGCAACATCGTTGGGTTGTTTTGGGTTCGGACTGGTCCTCCTCCTCCTCCTCCTTTCCTCCTCTTTTCTCCTCCCTCCTCCCTTCTTCCTCCTCCCCTCCTCCCTTCCTGGTTTTCACGGCCTCGAGGACGATTCCTTGCCTCCTCCTCCCTCCGTTCCTCCCTCCATCACTCCTCCCTCGCCCCTCCGTCTTGTTTCTCCTCTCCTCCTTCCTCACACACACAGACACCTCCTCCTCCTCCTCCTCCTCCTCCTCCTCCTCCTCCTCCGCTCGTTTCCGTTTCCTTCCTTGCTCTCAACTCCGTCCCCGCCCCCCTCGCGCGCTCCTGCGCGCGCGGGGGGGGGGGGAAGGGGAGGAGGGAGAGGATAAGCAGACGGAGGGAGAATGAGGAATAAAGGGGGGAAGGAAGATTAGGGGGAGGAGGGAGGAGAGTGGTGGGGAAGGGGGGATGATGAGGAAGAAGAAGAAGGAGGAGGAGGAGGAGGAGGAGGAGGAGGAGGAGAGAGAGAGGGGGACGAGGAGGAGGAGGAGGAGGAGGAGGAGAAGGAGAGAGGAGGAAGGAGAGGAGGAGGAGGGGAGGAGGAGGAGGAGGAGGGATGATGATGCTGCTGCTGCTGCTGCTGCTGATGATGATGATGATGATGATGATGATGATGATGATGATGATGATGATGATGATATGTGATGATGATGATGAGGAGTAGGAGGAGGAGGAGGAGGAGGAGGAAGAGGAAGAGGAAGAGGAGGATGAGGATGAGGAGGAGGAGGAGGAGAGGAAGCGGAAGAGGAAGAGGAGGAGGAGGAGGAGGAGGAGGAGGAGGAGGAGGAGGAGGAGGAGGAGGGAGGACTTCGATGTCTCGCTCTCTCTCTGCCTCCTGATGGGGCTCCCTCACAGGCAGTAGTGACACAAGGCCCTCTCGTGGCGTGGGATCAGGTTGCGTCGGCGCGTAGACGGAATCGGATCGGATATGTCAGTGATGCACAACAGCGCCGTGCAAGCGTCGGGCAGCACCGGATCATCGGAGGATTGGAATTGAATCGAATCGGATCGAGCCAGCTGGAATCAATAGGGCGGCTTTTGCCTCAGATTGCGAGCTCTGCCAAGCTGGAGAACCCATGTTATGATAGAGCTGCATCAGAGAAAGGCTTTGGGGGAATCGCGCGTGCGCTGACGTTTTTGTGGAACGACGCGGACGCCAGTTTTCGGCAGAACGCGTGCGCTGAGAGAAGAGGCGTACAAGGCGCCTGACTCATTCCAGAACTTTGACGTCGTCGAGTCTGTCATGCAGAGCAGTATGATCTAGCTTCAGCTTCTCAGTGTGCTGATTGAGAAGGCTGAGCTGTTCGTAGAGGGCGTGGCTGTCTCCCTTCATCGCTTGGAGCTCTCTCTGGACTCCAGCCGGGTCGGCGCAAGGCAGGGCCTGCGAGAGAAGCTCCATCTTTGGCGGCTCCGCTGGCAGTGGCACGCGGCAGGCCTCCTGAGGGCGCCCCCCGGTGCCCATCGCCTCCATGAACAGCGCGTCCAGGGTGCCGTCAGAGCACCGCTCCTCCAGCATGCCTCGAGCCCGCAGCCTCACAGCATCGCTCTGGCCGTGGTGCACCGGCACCGCCGGCGGACCGCCTTCTGCGGTGATCCTGCTCGGCCTGCGCGCCACCCCCGCCCGGGCGTCCTGGGGCGCGGTGCCCACGGCGCCGCCCGCCGTGGCCTGGCTCCCCCCTCTCGCCGCCGCCGCCCGGGCCTCCCCGGGCTCCGCGGCGCTGCGGCCGCTGCCCCCGGCGAGCACCGTCTGCGGCTGGCCGCTACCGAACGCCTCCTCGAGCGCGGCTCCCATCTCCTGCCCGGGGCCGTGCTCGGCACTGGCCGCGCGCCCTGGCGCCGCCTCCCGCGGGGCTCCCGCGCCAGCCGGCTCGGCGCCCATGACCTCCTCGAATGCCCTCTGGAACTCCCCGCCGAGGCACGCCTGGCGCAGCCCCTGCTTCAGCCTCCTGCGGACCTCCGCTCTGGACCTCGGCGAGCCCAGCCGCCTTCTGCCCTCGACGCTCGCCTTCGATGGTGGCCTCGCCTGCGTCGGCGCCGCGCCGGCTGGGACCTCCTCGCGGGCCCTCTCGCACATCCTCCCGACACCAGGCTTCCTGTCGAAGAGCCATCCCCTGCCATCCGCGAGTCTCAGGAAGAGCACGCCGTCTGCGCCTTCCCGCGTCTCGATTGCCCTGAACTGCTCGCCTGGCGTCATCTGATAGCTGGCTGCATCGACTAACTCATCGTCCCCGATCGTGGGCGTCCGACGAATCGCTATGGGGAGCCCGTTTTCCGGACTGTACACCCACAGCTCTGCCCTGGATTGCAGCTGCTCAAGCATGTACAGGTACGGGTCCCGGGGCCTGTCGTGAACCATCGCCTGCACCATGGCCTGGAAGTAGCGCACGACGCCCGTCTCCTCAAGGTAGACCTTCGCCAGGTCGGCCGCGCTCGCGCCAGGCTCCCCGCCCTGCGCTGCGGCGGCGTCGCCGCTGCCCCCGTCGCCGAGAGCGCCCAGCAGCCCCTGCAGCTGCAGGCTGATGTCGAACCCGCCGCCGGCGTCCTCGCCTTCTGCCTCGGTGCTCTTCGCGTGCAGAGAGTAGTTCGCCTGCCCCTTCTGCAGCACGAGCTGCGCAGACGCCACCACCTTCATGACCTCCACGAGGACGGGCTCCGCGATCCTCTCCGGGTCGGTCGGGAGCCTCACGGGCGTGCGGCGCAGCCTCGCCACGGGCGCCTGCCGCCGCGTCTCCGCGGCGGCGCGCACGCGGGGCTGGCGCGAGGGGGGGGCGGGCTTCCGAGGAGGCAGCCGGCCTCCTCGAGGCCCCTCCGAAGCAGCTCCGCGGAAGCCTCCGGGCCCTTCCTCCGCGCAGCCGCTCGCCTCCCGAGGGGCCCCCGCGCCTCCTCTCAGAATGGCCGCCCCCCTCGCGCCGGCCCCGCGGCGCGCGCCGCCGCCCTCCCCGAGGCGGAAGGAGAGCACGTGGCCGTCTGGGACGGTGGTGCCGCGCAGGCGGAGCTCCATGGCGAGCGCCGCCGCCGCCCTGCGGCGCCCCCTGCGCGGTGGCGCGGGCGGCCCGCGGCGCGCGCGGCGCGCGCGGCGCGCGCCCCGAGCGGAGCGGCGCTCGGGCGGCCCCTGGCGCTGCGCGGGGGGGGGGCGGCGGGGCCCCGCCCCCGAGGGCCCCCCCCCCCCCCCCCTCCCGAGCCCGAGCGGGCCGGCGGGCGGAAACGGCTGCGGGCGAGCCGGGGCGCCGGGCAGCGCTGCCGCCCGCTGCCTCGGCGTCTGCCCCCGCCGCGGTCCCCCGAGCAGAGTCCCGGCGCCGCCTCGACGTCAACGTCGACATCACAGCCTCTTCTCTGCCTCTCTCTGTCTACCATGTTCTCGGCTCACCTCTCCCCCCCCCGCTTCCCTCTCTCTTTCTCTCTCGCATTCCCTCTCCCTCCCCCTCTGCTGCCAGCTCTGCTTCTCCCTCTTCTTCTCCGAACTCCTCCGTCTTCCGCATCATCCTCTTGAACTCCCTGCTGCTGTTCCTCCTCACTCCTCCTTCCTCCTCCTCCTCCGCCTCCTCCTTACTTCTGTCTCCTCGCCACTCACCTCCTGCTGTTCTTACCTCTACTCCTCCACCTCCTCGCGCCTCCTGTGCCGCTTTTAGCATCTCTCCCTCTCCCATCGACCCTTTGGTTCAGGACACTCTCGCATCGAGAACAACGTTCAGATAGCAGGTGCAATCGTCCTACGGCTCATAGGAGTGGGGAGTGGCTCGTTGGATCGCTCTTTCCTTCTCCCATGGTGCCAACTTTCTGCTCTCGCTGGAGCTTGAGCTGGACCTCGAATACGGTACTCTATATGCTGGGGCACGACATGCTCCCATATGGCTGGCTGGAACAATCTGTCCACATGTCATACTCGCAACGCGAACTTAATCATGCGCGCCCGCCAGACTAATCGCGCATTAGTCCAATTGCAAGGGGGGCACTTGCCAACTGATGTGCCCACAGCCGCAGCCTTGTCCCCCGCGCCTCCCGATGGAGATCGGCTTGAACATGTTCAGCATTGCACAACCACCCGAGCGCCAGAAAATATGTTCTTCAAGCGGCTCTTGTACTGAAGCTTTCTTCGGGCTCGCAGGAACTGAACATCTGTGCCGCACTCTCTAGTGGCCGCGGGGGTTCCTTTGGGTTCCTATAGGTGGCAAAGCCGGAATGTCCAATGGCTGCTTGACTTCCCATGGGTGGCTGTGCCGTCCTGTGTCGTGGCCGCTTGGGTTCCCAAAGGTTCCCATGGAGAAGTGTGTCGCAATGTCCGTTGGCCGCTTGAGCTCCAATCGGTTTCTATGGGTGGCTGAGCCGCACTGGCCGTTAGCCGCTTGGGTTTCTCAAGGCTTATATCGGTGGCGTTGTCGCGCTGTTCCTTGGCCTCTTGGGTTCCCACCAGTGGCTGCCACGTTTTCTGTCGGCAGCCTGGGTTCTTGTGGGTTCCACACGCGCATGGTTCCAAACGCACACAGGTCTCCATACACATGGGTTCCCACACACGTTGGGCCCCACAAACATAGTATTCCGCATACATAAGCTTCCGCATGCACAGGTTCCAGATACATAGGCTGCCACACACATCAATTTTCATACGTAGTTTGGCTCACAAATGAGGCGACCAATACCCGCTCCCACACACAGGATTACACTCGCGGAGCTCCGCATGTATTTGTGTATGTCTACATACATGTATACCCTCGCACTTGCATGTCTATACGGTTATACACCAATCTACCTCTCTATTTGCATGTATTTATATGTGAGTGTATACACATATATATATGTATATATATATATATACATATATATATATATACATGCACACACACACACGCGCTCCATCTTCGCACATATTCGCATGCATGGGCTTCCATACGCATCTGGGGCCCAGACACATCCGCCACCGTGCCCCCTGACACGTGAGGGCGCGGCATGCTGCTGCGTGCTCTCTGCAGACAGGGCTTCTGCAGGCCCCGATGCCGCTCCCCCTCCGAGGCTCCCTTGGGCGGCCCAGCGCTGCCCCGGGACCCCCCAAGGCTTCCAAGGCAGCCCGAGAGGGCCACCAAAACCGCCAAGAGGACCCAACACTGCCTCAAGAAGCACCCTGCAACCCCCCAGCGATCCCAAGAGGTGGCAAACGGGCACCAGGAGGCTTCCAAGCGGTCAGGTAGACGGCCTAAGGGCCTTCCATGCCAGAATCCTTCGAAAGCGCGAAGATAACACAGGTCTTCAACATTATGGAGTTGCCTGGAAATCTCGGCTCAGACGGCCGAAGAGGGGCCTGGCGCCCAGGACAGCCCAACAGGGCCCCAAGAGGCCCCCCCCCCAAGCAGCCTCAAGAGATCTCCCAGACTGCAGATGATACGGGCCCAAAGTGGCCCAGCAAGACGGCTCAAAAGGGCCCCAGGACGGCGCAGGAGAGTCCCAAGACGGCCCCAAAGGAGACGAAGACAGCCCCAAAAAAGCTCAGAGAGGCTCCGTGAAAGCCCGATCACAAGCACAGAGACGAGAGGTGTCCGATATTACGGCCTTCTGGTCGGTGCCCGAAGGGTCGCCACGGAGTGCTGCGCTGGCACGGTGGCGTAACCTGCCGAAGGAACCTGGATACTCTGGGTTTCTCAATAAGCGTGGGGGGCCCCCCCCCCGACGGGGTTCAACCTCGCCTCGTCGTCGCGCCGCGACGGGGGCCGGAGCGCCTTCGGCGTGCGGTGGCTGCCCGCGACGAGGGTCGATGTGGGGCTGTCGGCGGGGGTGGTGCCCCCCCCACGCTTATTAAGAAAGTCGGAGTATGGTTCCAGACAAGTAGGGTTCACCACCCGCAGGGCTCCACACACATTACCACACGAATCAACGTGTCGAGTCCACGCGCTTGCACCCTGTATCTATCCATGTGCATGTACATAACGTGTATATTCACAAAGTGTAGGGCATGCGCCACAAGTACAATCAGATGTAGCACTGCCACATCTGGGGTTGACATGTGGCCTGATATGGCAGCGGGCAAGTACGCGGGTGAACCTTCCCCAGGGCTTCCTTGCACGGCGGATTTCGTCTGATGCTTTTCGATCGCTGGCCATATTGTCAGGTCTTCACCATACATACTGGCTTTCATAATCGTTATGCGCGATCTTTCGTTCAAGTACCAAATCGTAATCCTGGCCAACAAATCTCACTCTTGCCAGTTAACTCCATACGGCGCGCACGCGTTGATGTAGCACACGCGTGTTGTATCACGTTCTATCACATGCCACCATGGGAGCCACACGCCATCATAACCACGGTCATTTTCATCACCATCACCGTCATCGCCGTAGTCATCATCGTCGTCATCGTCATCGTCGTTGCAGTTGCCCGTCATTATCGCCACTACCAACCCCATTATCCTCCTCCTCCTCCTCGTCGCCGTTGTCGTCGTCATCACCATCACTCGCCCACTTGGGTCCCGGATCTGCATGATAAGGGGCCGCTCCATTACGCCTGCCGAGATTTGCAAGAAAGTTCCGATGGGTAACTGCACTAACGGCGTCTTGAGTTTGCCAACCAGCTGCAGATGGGTGGGCGGGTTTATGATCCAATTCGAAGTGTGCTGAAATATAAATCATGTAGCTTCTTGTTGTCGCAAAACAAATAGAAACCTCCCCCCTCCCAGAGCTGGACTTCACGCCCTACCCTTGTGTACCGGGCACGGTCGCTCATCCCACAGACACAGCAATAGCACGCTTGCCAAGCTGGCATTGACCGCCCCCTGCCATCTCTTGCAAAGAACTACTATGCGGTGCACATGCGTTGATCTAAAAGGTGATTTATATTTCTACGGGCAAAATATACGCTACGGGGCACATGCGCGCGCAGCCGCGCGCGCACGCGTCAAAATCGTTCCAACATTTGACCAAAACAGCTGCAAGACATGGCTTTTCACAACTTATAGCAAATCTTTGCTTCTCCAGCCATGCATTGACAGAATGCTGCGCGCGCGTGCTCGCTAACATGCGGACCACTCGCGCCCGCATGTCGAAAAAGATCAACCACGCTCACCAACACTGTCAAACAATGTGATGCGGGCCACGCGCGCGAGTCTCCGCGAGCGCACGTCGACACCCTTCCCAAACCATTGGTTTTCTCATGATTTGAACGCAAATGTGTTCGAACACATACGAAGTCCCAGCGGTTGTCAGTAAAAGCATGTCCGGATGCCTAGGTTTCTGCGGGCGCGCACATTATCAGTATCCTCAGCAGCACAGTTGTTATCTCGTCACCATCACCATTGCCCTCATCACTGACATCATCATCATCACCAACATCAACTTTAACATCAACATCAACATCAACATCATCATCATCATCATCATCATCATCATCATCATCATCATCATCATCGTCAAGATCATCGCCGTCGCCGTTAACGTCGTCACAATCTATTTCGACGCCCTCGTCAATTTTCAGCGCGCGGGCATTCCTCATCACCATCACCAAAACCAACATCATCGTTGCCACCGTCATTCTCATAACCATCAGTGTCATCACCATCACCATCGTCGTCGTCGGCATCGTATCGTACCCATCTTCACTGTCATCCCCATCGGCGTCAGCGTCATTACCATTGTCATCGCCACCGTCATTGGCGTCGCAGTCGTCACCATCACCACCACCATTTCGCTACCTGCAGGACGGACCTGTCTGCGGGCTGGACTTCTAGGCGCTCGTGCGCTCATTGAGAACGGCCAGATGAGCTTGGCCAATGAGGTATGGGTGGGAGGGTGGGATGTTTGCACGAGCAGAGGAGTTGACAACCTCAACCTTTGCAGCATTTTTTACACCAAGTAGATGGCACTACACTTCATAGCTTGTCCCACATATATTGCGCCATCCAGCTCGCATTCCATATAGCACCACATATCTAGCATCGCATTCCTAATACCCCATACATTGCAAATTCGGAGTGCAAAGACCCACTCTTTGAGGTCGACGCTGGCAAACACTCTGCTTTACATCTGCCCTGAGGCGTCTTCCTGCATCTCAACCTGCAGCGCAAAGCACTACATGGTTGCTCCCTTCAACCGAAAACTGTACCACAACATGCTGGCCTCATTGCCAAAAACATGTGTCGTTTTGACAACGCTGTGTGTAGATGGGCCCCTTCCACTGTATCTGCAAATATCCGATTTTCATTCAGCATTCGTATATCTCACCGTTTTGCCCAACATGAATTGGCTAACGCCTTCGCTCGGTAGCATGGTCACTCTTGGAACTTACTTGGAGGTGGCCCCACGTGCTGCACCTCAAAACCGCCTGCCTCTCACTAGCGTTCGGCTGTCGACTGGACCGTACTCGTTTTAGCGGAGCCGCCCCCCCGTAGCTGCACACCTTTTCCTCCCTGTCTTGCCTTCTGGCTCTCGCTGTGCCTCTGCAACAAGGACGCCCATCCCTTGGGCCGCTGTGCCGTCAACGTCTCGTGCTGTCGGCGCGCGGCTCCTAGGGTTAGGTCGGGCCTGTCCCCCTACAGGGGGATTTTTGGACGAAAAATCAAGAATACCCCCAAGATGCTTCCAAAATGGCGGAAAATAGTCCAGAAATCGCTCACTGGCTACTTGTTGACTATTCTTGAGTACTCCTCCTGCAGAGGGGCGTGCCCGACTTCATCCCAGGGGCGGCGGGCTCGCACGCCACGTGCGGGCCCCGCCCCTCCTGGCGGTCTCCCTCTGGGGAGCTCCTCTTCCAAGCTCCTTCCGAGGCACCCCTTGGCTTCTTCCTCCCTGGATCTGACGAAGAAACAACACACACCCATACCCATAGGGGGGTCGGAGAGGGCTATGGGTACGTGTTGTCGGATGGGGGTCCCCGCTCGAACGGGAGCGTTCTCCAGGTTCCGACAACCCGCGCCCATACCCATAGCGAATCCTCCTCCCAACGACCGCCCTTATGGGTATGGGTGTGTGTTGTTCGTTCGTCAGGGTCGGGCGTTGGCAGAACTGGGTTTAGTGGGACCTGGATTAGTGATGTGCACTGGGACCCCCCCCCGCCCCGTTCCACTCACCGGAACTGCCGTCACCCGAAAAAAACACCAGCTACGGCAGGCCTGGTTGAGTGATTCCGGCCAACTTAGGGGCTCCGGGGCCCTACCGCTAAGCGGGTCCCCTGACCTGGGGTCCTGGCTATACCCGACTGAAGGCGCCCTTTCGTCTCTCTCCCTTTGGAGGTTCCTGATGCAGATCTCGTCGAAGGTTCCCTTTTTCATTCTTGTGTCCAGTGTGCTTCTGAAATCCGCACCTCTCCCCCCCGTCGCCGCTTCGGCTTCAGGACGCTCTTGTAACCCCGTGGTGGAGAGAAGGCCTAGTTCACAAGGATGATCGTCCTATCGCAGTAGTAGGGAGTTGGGCCCGTTGGGCCCCTCTCTCCCTCTCACATCCTCACCCCTCTGTTCATCGTCCATCTTCAGACTCAGACGCATCCTCATCGTAATCGCCATCAAAATCAGCAGCGTCAGAATCGCAATCACCGTCACCACATCACCGTAATCGTTACAATTATCAATCGAGATCCTCTTACTGCTCTGGCTGTCTTTATAACGACTGGTGGCACTGTGAATACTTCTGATGGTGAACGTTATTGTATTCTCGATTTCGCCAACCCTGTTACGGGGATGGGTGGTTGGGTGCGGGGTGGTGTCCATTAACGCTTGTGTACTTCTGCGCCCTACAGTTTGATATATTGAGACTGTTGCGACGGCGATACACATGATCGGCATCTGGCAACACTCAAATTAGCGATAAACTAAAGCAAACTCGTGGATACAATTGCTTTCTTGGAGCCAGTGATCGGGACAACACATAGGTACGCACGGATAGGAGGGATAATAACGAACGACAAGCAGGAAACATAGCAAACCAATTCGCCCGCAATGCAGTGTGGCCGCTGTTGGGCAAGAACCTTCGCCAAATGCGTACACACGCAAATCATTGCCCGCGTGGGCTCAAAGTTAGTAGGTTCGAGCAGCCTTGATATGCATCAGGGCAAGACCGAGGACATCACAACAGTGACGGCCCTAGCCATCGAGCGTCGCCCATAATGCACCAAAGCAAGAACGAGAACACCATAACCATGAAAACATCATCGACTGCCAGCAGTGGACCACGGCCAAAGGGCATCACAGCAAGAACGCTACACCACAACCGTTGAGGCATTTTTCCTGGCACCAACCATAGCACTACCCGTAGGGCACCCTGGCAATCATGCAGCCCTTCAAGTATCGTAGGGGCAATGTATGTATATGTCCGATTCCAAAAACCCTGAACCCCAAAACGCTTACATCTCTTGGGGGCACATCTTTTTCTTCCGCCACCTTCTGCCGAACTTCCGCTGGCTTCCACCGGCGGAGGCGGCCTCGTTTTACTTTCGCCGACCTTGCGCCGAGGAAGAGATGACAACTCCTTCGATCCTCGAAGGCACGAAGGCAAGGCCATTTTCTGGAACGCCTAATATGTGTGCATGTATGTACACATACATACATACATACATACATACATACATACATACATACATACATACATACATACATACATACACAAACATACATACATACATACATACAAACAAACAACCATACATACACCGACACACACATATACATGTATGTATACAAATATATACACACATCGACTTTCTGACCGTCGCCGTGCTAATTGGTTCCCCAGTTCGGTGTACGATCGGATTGGGACGGCTATGGCGCGCGGTCGTTCGTGAGTTGCGAGGTCAAAGCTGCTGGGGCCTGTCGGGAGGCCTCTTGGGGGCCGTTTGGGGCCCTTTTGGGTCTAGTTTGGACCTCTCTGGGGCCTCCTGGGGCCTCTTGCAGGCCTGCTGGCGGTCTTGGGGGCCCCCGTGGGGCGGAGGCATCGAAATCTCAATTCGAGTTTCCCCCCTCGCGGACCCCTCTAAGGGCACGAATGGGCGCTTCTTGGGCGCTTCTTGGGCCGTCTGAGGGCCCTCTTGTTGCGTCTCGGGGCCCTCTTCGAGGCCTCACGGGCCGTCTTGGGGTGATCTGGGATGCCTCTTGTGGGCCGTCTTGGACGCCGTGAAGGCAGAAACATCGCATCTGCTCAAAATGCACGTTTCATCCTAAAACAAAGAAGCGATGTTTGCCTCTTGGAGCATTCTGGGGAGGGCTCGGAGGCCTCTGGGGGCGTCTTGGAAGCCTCATGGGCCGTCTGGAGGCCACCTGGAACGTTTTGGACCAACCGCTCGGCGACTCGGGGCCCTGTTGGACTGTCTGACATGCCTCTTGGAGCCCCCTTGGCCCGTCTTGGGGCCCTCTTGGGGCACTCTGGGGCTGTCTTGGTGCCCTCCAAGGGCGGGCGCTCCAGACCCAACCCCGTCGGCGCGCAAGGGATCAAGTCAGACCCGCCTTCTATGTATATAGGTCCCATTGTATCAGTACGGCTCTATCACCATACATTATATAAATGTATATCATATATATATATACATATATATATATATATATATATATATATATATTTATACATATGTTTATCATATTTACTTCTGCCTCTTAACCTTCCTCGGCACTTTTTCTTATAACCGTTTCCCTGCTGCGCCATGACGCGCTTAGCCATTCGGTCAATTTGGCCGATGTCGCCTGCTGTGGGTTGCTGCTAGACGCAGCTGCGCCATATCTGTCACGGTTGCACATCATAAGACATCCATTGTATAGGTTTCCAGCGCCAGCCGTCAGGTCACCCGTGACAGAAAAAGCATCATAATGAAAGGCGGCACCGTGCGCAGTTGTAACTGCACCGCTTCGGATTTTTTTTTTGCGTCGGCGGCTGGGCAGAAGGTGACTGCGCTGGCGATGAGAGGCTTAAAGGGGGTTCCGTTGGAGCGATTCTGTGCCACCATGCAAAGAGGAGGGAGGAAGGACGCGGCCGAAGGAAAACAGGGACAGGGCGGGTGGCTCACCGCTTTGAAACATGCAGTCGTATATGAATACAGCAACTGTTGCAACATCCTCGCGTACAACCGGATATCGCTCATAGGGCACCAACGCAAGAACGAGACATCGCAATCATTGCGACACTGCAAGGCACAGGCTGGAGAGCACCGTCCATAGCGAGCGCCAGGGCAACAACGGGAAATCGCAACAGCTAAGGCTCCACAAGACCAGGAGGCACGACAGAGAAGGCGCGGCGAGTAAATCACCGCAGGGCACCAGCTACAGACCACCACCCAGAAGTCTCCAAAGCAAGAACGAGAAACCGCAACCACTCCAGCACTCTAGGGCATCCGCCATTGAGCACCACCCGTAGGGTGCCAACGCCAACCAGAGAAATCGTAATCATTGAAGCACAGGGCATCAACCGTAGAGCACCACTGATTTGAACCAGAGCACGATTTACAACCATTGAGACATTACAAGGCACATGCTATAGAACACCACCCATATAACAACAAGACAGGAAGGATAGTTCGCAACTATTGAGGCATCATGGGGCGCCCGCCATACAACACCACGCATTTTGGACGACCAGTGCTACATCGAGACATCGCAACCGTTGGGTTTTTTTCGGCGCCAACTAAACAACACCACGACATGAAGGAGGCATCGCAACCGTGAAAACATCATAGAGAACCAACCATGGAAACCCATCCGTAGGACAAGAGAACAAACGCTGTCAGTCGCAGCTGTTCAAGCATCATGAGACATCGGCCATGGAGCACCGCCCGTCGAGCACCAAGTCAAGAGCCAGTAATCGCAACCATTGAAACATCAGATGGCGCCAGCCGTAGTTCACCACCTCTCGGGAACCAACGCATGGAAGATACATAGGTACCGTTGAAGCATCATAAGGCGTTAACCATAGACAACATATCGAGCACCATGGAAGTAACGAGACTTCGCAACTATTGTGGCATTATATCGCGACAGACACCCCGTAAGGTAACAATGCAGGAACGAGCGCCTGGCAACCATTGAGACATCATAGGGCGCCAACCATAGACACAAATCCATAGCGCGCCAATGCAAGAACAAGACATCGCAACCATAAGCGCCAACCCTAGAACACTATCCAAATGGCACCATGGCAATACAAAAACAATCGCGACCATTGGACCGCTGAATGCAAACATACCAGGAGGGATAAGCCGCTATGCTCTGCTACACAACCGTTGTTCGTACCCGACGAAGCGGGGAAACCGAACGCGGAGGAGTTGAGAGAAGGTCAAAGGAGGTCTTTCTGATCGCGTTGTGCTCGTCATGTCGCCCAGTCCACCGACGTCGGGTTGGCCAAGCAACTGAGTGAATAGACAATTATGCCAGTCATGCCGCCCGCGTGCACCTGCACGCAAGTATGCATAACCATAGCCTCTCCAAAGCTGTAACCTCTCATAGTCTTTCCGATGCTACATCTGTGAAGGGTCCTGAGTGTTTGAAATTACATTAAATACTACATTAGAAAAATAATCCAAGAGAAACTGCTATAGGCGAGCTCGCGCAATGAGATTTGGCCTGTGAGGCAGGGCGGAACGAATGTGAAACAGGACGAGGCGGACCGTGTGCATAGGTTCTCCTTAGCCGACTTGGCCAACGATGCTCTACACAAGTTCGCAGGAGACGGGGCGGCAGGAAAAGCGAGGAGGGGTAGGATGAGCTGAAAGACAGGATGCTGGCGGGCTCTACCGCATCATCCTGCGCAACCTGACCGGCCTGCCCAAGACGCCAAACTGACAGGCACATATCAGTGCACATTGAAGACTGGAAGCCACGTGCATTCTATGTTGTCGCCTTCCCAGACATCCGGCTGCTCCAATTTTTTTGTTGCGTGGGCTCCCGAGGTCTGGACCACTTCCCTGGGGCCTATTTTTCGTCCTGAGACGTTTTTTGCTAGTCCCGAGGCCCGGCGAGGGCCCAATGGAGGCCCGAATCAGCTAAAAAACGCCCGCTCGGATTCTTTCCCAATCATCCTCTTGTGTTGGGCTCTCGTTTTGAAGAGACAATCCCCGCATTCCTCTCCTCCTCCTTCTCCTCCTCCACATCCTCCCCATTCCCTCTCCTTGTCTCTGCCCGTATCGTCGCCATCGCTATCATCATCAAGATCATGATCATGATCATGATCATAATCATCATCATCATCGTCATCATCATCATCGTCATCATCATCATCACCACCATCACCATGACCATCACCATGACCATCACCATCACCATCACCATCACCATCATCATCATCAACATCATCATCATCATCGGTAGCATCATCATTATCATCATCATCGCCGTCGACGTCATCATCATCACCATGACCATCACCGTCACTATCACCACCACCATCCTCATCATCACAACCATCACCATCGTCATCATCATCATCATCATCATCATCATCATTAACATTACAATCTTAACCATCACCATCTTCCTCCTTCTCATCACCATCATGGTAAATCACCATCACCATCACCACCACTACCACCATCATCACCACTACCACCATCATCATGATCATCGTCATCTTCATCATCAACATCGTCATAATCATCACCATCGTCATCATCATCAGCATCATCATCGGTAGCATCATCATCACCATGACCATGACCATCACAAACATCAGCATCATCATAACCATCACAATCATGATCATCAGCATCATCATCATCATCACCACCCTCACCACTACCATTATCATTATCATCATCATCAGCATCATCATCAGCATCATGATCACCATTATCATCACCACCATCATCATCATAATCATTATCGTCGTCACCATCATCATCATCATCATCATCATCATCATCATCATCATCATCATCATCATCATCTTCGCCGACGTCGCTGTCGTCGTCGTCGTCGTCGTCGTCATCATCATCATCATCAGCATCATCACACCCCTCATACGCACACACACACACACCCCTCACACGTTTCGTGGTCCCATACGGAGCTCCAGCGGCAGGGTGCGCATGGCGTAGCCGCACCTGATTCGGCATACCCCTGACACGTTTCGTGGCCCCATAGGGAGCTACACTGAAGGCCCCAGAGGCAAGGTCAACATGACGCGTTTCGTGACCTCATAAGGGAGCTCTACCGAAGGTCCCAGCGGCAGAGTCCGCATGGCGTAGCACACCCCTCATACGTTTCGTGGCCCCGTAGGGAGCTCCAACGGAGGCCCCAGCGGCAGGGTCCGCATGGCGTGCCCGCGCCTGATTCAGCACACCCCTGACACGTTTCGTGGCCCCATAGAGAGCTCCACCGAAGGCCCCACGGGCAGGGTCCGCATGGCGTGCCCACATCTGACTCTGCACACTCCTCGCACGTTTCGTGGCCCCGTAGTGAGCAAGGTCCGCATGTCGTACCAGCATATGACTCGGTACACCCCTCACACGTTTCGTGGCCCCATACAGTGGGCTCCACCGAAGGCCCCGGCGGCAGGGTCCGGATGGTGTAGCCGCACCCGATAAGCACGCCCCAAACACGTTTCGTGGCCCCAGAAGGAACTCCACCCAAGGCCCCAGCGGCAAGATCCTCATGGCGTAGCCGCGCCCGACTCGGCACAACCGTCACATGTTTCGAAGCCCCATAGAGAGCTCCACCGAAGGCCCCAGCGGCAGGGTCCGCATGGCGTATCCGCACCTGATTCAGCACACCCCTCACACGCTTCGTGGGCCCATAGGGAGCTCCACCGAAGGCCGCAGCGGCAGGATTTGAGTGGCGTACCCGCACCTGATTCGACACACCCCTCACACGCGTGCCGTGGCCCCATAGAGAGCTCTACCGAAGGCCCTAGCGGCATGGTCCGCATGGCATGCCCGCAACCGATTCGGCACACCCCTCACACGTTTCGTGGCCCTGAAGGGAACTCCACCGAAGGCTCCAGCGGCAGGGTCCGCATGATGTACTCGCACCCGATTCAGCACACCACTCACAAGTTTCGTGGTCTGTAGGGAGCTCCATCACCTTGATCATCATCATCATCATCATCATCATCATCATCATCATCATCATCATCATCATCATCATTATCATCATCATCATCATCAACATCACCACCACCACCATCACCATCACCATCACCATCATCATCATCAACATCATCATCATCATCATCATCAGCATCAACATCAACATCATGATCATCATCGCCATCACGGCTAAGATCATCATCATCAGCAGCATCATAACCGTCATCATCCTCATCATCATCATCGTCATCACCATCATCGTCGTCGTCATCATCGTCGCCACCACCATCACCATTACCAACACCATCGCAATCACCATCACCACCACCACCACCACCACCATCATCATCATCATCATCATCATCATCATCGTCATCGTCATCGTCATCGTCATCATCACCACCATCATCATCATCATCATCATCATCAGCATCATCATCATCATCATCACCATCGTCGTCATCATCATCATCATCAGCATCATCATCATCATCACCCCCCTCTCGCACACCTTACACGTTTCGTGGCCTCATAGGGAGCTCCAGCGGCAGGGTCCGCATGGCGCAGCCGCACCCGGCTCGGCACACCGCTCACACGCCTCGTGGCCCCACAGAGAGCTCCACCGAGGGCTCCAACGGCCAGGCCCGCACGGCGTAGTCCGCACTCGGCTCACCCCTCGCGCGTGCCGTGGCCCCACGGGGAGCTCCGTCCAAAGCCCGGGTGGCAAGGTCCGCACGGCGCACCCGCCCCACGTCTGCACACCTCTCACTCGAACGAAGGATTGCAAAAAACGAAGGATTGCAAAAAATGATTGCAAGGATTGCAATCTTTTTTTTGCAATCCTTGCAATCCTTTGAACGCAGGTTTTTTTTGCAATCCATTTTTTTGCAATCAATCGTTTTTTTTGCAATCCGTTTTTTTTGTTTTTTGCAATCCTCCCCTGCTTCTTCTCACTTGCCTCGCAGTGCCCGCAGCTTCATATGGTTGGACCTCTCACCAGGGTAATTAATTTGGAGCGTCGGATCTCTGGGTCTGCGTTCGGCGCTCAGCACGTTCTGGCGTTAGACCCCCCCCCCCAGACTGCCTGCAGCGCAGTAGGGACTACGTGGAGAGCCTTGGCTGCCCAGGGGCCTCCCAGGATGCTCCTGGAAGATGCTCTTCCTTTGGACTCCCAGAATCATACAGTTTTTTGTTTCGGACGTGGCTTAGAGTCGAGCGCTCCCTCCCAGCAGCACAGGGCCGAACGAGGGCCCGACAAGGACGAGCGAGCGAGGCCCAGAGGAACGACACAACCGAGGAGGGACAACGGCCGAACGACAAACCGAGGCCCGAAGTCCGCAAGGACTCCCACAACCAAGAATACTAGCATGCGGGCTTCCCTGGACGTGGCCTGAGCGGTCTAGGAGGCTCCACCAGCAGGCCGAATACTGCTCGAAACTGTCACGAGGCAGCCGAATGCCCGTGCGAAATCGGCGCCTTGGGCTGGGAGCTCCTTTAGGAGAGAGCCTCTTGGGGCGACCTCTGACTGTCCAGGGACCTTCTTGAATCTCTCTCAAGGCCTTTACTCTCGGAGCCCTCCAGAGGCCTGAGGGGCCTTCCAAGACAGACTCCAAGAAGAATCCAGCACGAGAGGCTCTCATGAGTCGGACGTAACATCTCTGACACCATACCTGATATTACCTACTGTATTTTGGGCTCCCCGAGCCTCCAAGAGGGGCCTTATGAAGCCATCTTTGGGACATTTAGGACCTTGTTTGGCTCTTAGGGTCTCTCTTGGGAGCCTCTTGTGGCATCTCGGGGTGCTCGTGGTGCCCCTTGGGGTATCGCGGATCCTTCTCGAGGCCCCTCTGTGGACTCTCTAAATGGCCTGGTATCTCCATGGGCGTGCGACGCAGCGATTCCAGAGCGCCAAACTTCAGGCACATGTGTGTGTGGATACTTATACGATTGCGGCGCACCTCCTCACTCCACCAACCTCAACCTATTTCTCTCCTATGTGTCTTTTTCGAGCTCCGCTGAGTCTCAAAGGCCATCAAGCAATGCAGTCAAACCTTCCTCGGCGGACTCCTCTTTGACTTCCAGCGGCACGTTAACAGTCGTTGACATTCGAGGAAGTTTCAAATGAAACATTTGATTCACTTGTCTCTTCTCATTGCAATAATCTCGGTCGAATACCTCTGCCATCGTGCCAAACAGCCGGTAGAAGAGTGACACCCGAGTGCGGGTTGTCAGAACGTGCTCATTGCTGGAGTTCTTCAGCACCTGCCCCGCGAGCAGTGCAACGCGCAGGTCCAGCGAGGGCATCGGCAGGAACGCGTGCGGGAAGTACGCCTTCTCGAAGGCAGGGTCCGCGGCTGCGAAGGCCAGCGAGATCCTGGGGGCCGGTGCTCTCGCATCCGCAGCGCTGCCCCAGTGCATCAGTCTGTGCGAGAAGGCGAGCATGCCGCCGCGGGAGACAGGCAGCGCCCGGATCTGCTGGTACGCCTCCCCGGTGCTGAAGATGTCGCTGATATCTGGGCAGTCGAAGCCAATCTGGCGCCAATCTGGCAGGCCCAAGCTGGCAAACGGGGGCACTCTGGCGGGGGAGCCCACGCGAATCCCGTCTGGCGAAGAACCCAACTCATCCAGTTTGGCCGGGCCAGATTGGCCCTTGGGGCCCAATCCAATCTGACAGTCTGGCCTTCGACTACCCAGGATATAGCTTTTGCTGCCATCATGGTAGCCGGGATCTGATCTCCTTGGAACTACCATCAAACATGAGCTCTGTGGAGTTGCATCTGTAAGCGCAATCCAGAACGTCGTGTAGCGTGGTGTGCCGTCAGTGCGAAAACCCTCCACTGCTGCTCTGAATGACCCGCGGTCACGATGAGGGGCCCAACCAGCTGGCTCTGCGGTACCTTGTCCATCTCCAGCTTTCACGAAAAAGGCGGCCCAATCCATGATCAATTGATTACCCCCCGTTGTGGCATGCACTAGCTGCGTAAGCTGTGCAAGTATGACCCAAGGCTCATCATATGCGATAATACAAATAGGTGGGAAACCAATGGAAACGAGCTTCTCCACGCCGCGCGCTACGTCGGCCACGCTGACGGCCCACTGGATTCTGCCGCCCTCGACGGAGAAGTAGCCCTCACGAATGAGGTCGGCCGACCAACCGTCTACTTCATCTGCGCCCTCTGGGTAGGACCCCGCCGCTGCGCGTGCTGCCTCGCAAAGTCCGTCGTCTCCCACGTGAAGCCACGGGCAGAGATCGCGCCAGAACGCCGCGTCGCCGGCCCGACTGCGGAGCTCCTCGAGCGGATCGGGCTGCGGCAGCCCATCACCAGAGGTCAAGTTCTCCATGGAGGGCCAGCTCGAGCTATCGTGGAGGGCCCTGTGCCCCAAAAGAGCTGCACATGACACGACTCGTATACATTTTTACGTATGCTGGACAGGGGGAACCTGGCCCATCACCCCGTGGCTTTTGCTAGACTTTTGTTCCTTTGATCTGCGGGGCGAGAGCGAACCTCCTCCGATAGATGCTAAGCGGGCCGCGCACACTTTTGCTTTTGCTAGACAAGCGCGTTTTGCTACTCGCAAAATAACTGCTCGCAAATGGCCTGGATTCGCCGCGGGGGATCTACGATCCATCACATCGAGGCAAGCGTGTAAGTTTCGGACGTTTACGAGTAATCACTTTGCGAGTAGTGGAACGCGCTCGGTGATTTGCGGTCCACTGTTCATCTTGGACGCCCTCGCCGGACCTTCCTGCGGCACCCAGAGGCCCCTCTGCAAGTCCTTCCTGGACCTCCCTGCCGTCCCAGTGGAGCCTGCAAGGATGCCTCTGGGCTCCTCCGCGACGGTCGAAGATGGCCCAGACACTTTTTCGGTTATTCCCAAACCTTAACGAAGTAGAGTCGCACGAGGTTTCAGCGTCTGACTTCACGATCCACAGCGTTCTGCCTGCACAACAGCGCTGGCTAGCCGAATCAGCACCAGTGCTAATGTCCTGGGCACTCCATGACAAGATGCATTGGGTTATCTAGCCTTGTCTTCGAAGTCGGCCGAGCAGAGCAACTGAAAGATTCGGCGAATGTGTCCTGCACGTATCCTACAGGTCCATCAGTGGAGGAGGTAATTACGCCAGAAATTCAGGGCAATGGGGTGATACCAGTCTGCCTTTGCAGTGGGGCTGCAACACCCTGAAGCCTTTCGAGTCCCAGTTGCGACAGCATGTCTTCGAATGGTCGCTTGTGGCCTTGCAGGACGGCAGCGTGGGGAGAGCTACTCTCATGGGGATGGGCTGCTGCTGAAGAGGGTCACCCTCTATTCAGACTGAGCCTGGCCAGCGCGGCAAACACTGACCCGTAAAGAGCCCTCCAACACCCACGCCCCCTCCCACCCCCAACGACCCCACTCCACCTTTATGTCACACACAATTGCCCCAGCCCCTGTTACAGGACAAACCCAGGAGCGTTGCGCTCCCTGAGCCGCACATGCCACTTCAGCCAAACCACCAACACCACAACACACTGACTGCTCTCGTGGCTCTACCACCTGCCTTGGAAGATGGGTCTCCGCCCGCTTGTCCTTCCGAGTCCGATCCTAGCCACCCTCTTCTTCCAAGAGCCTCGAAGGGCGAGAAGTCCACCCTCGGACTTGGCAAGGTGCGAGGCCCTTTCTGAAACGCACGGTCTGCGCGCGGGAACACGCCTTCGACTCCAGCGGCGTTCGGAGGCGGGGAGGACGGGGAGCACGAACAGAGGAAGAACCAAACGGTACAAACATAAACTTTCGACGGTCCGCGCGGACTTCTTGGATCTGCGCCGGACCGCCTTCTCTGGCGTTTGGAGCGCGCCAGGGGCGGCGCCAGAGGCGCCGCCGGGGGGGCCCAGCGCAGATCCACGAAATCCGCGCGCAGCGCCAAAATTCTATGCTTACATAGGGCGTTTTTTCTTCTTTGAGCGAAGGCTTGTGCTCCTCGGGGTCACCAAATCCGGCCGAAATCGGACGACGACGCCGTGATTTCTCGCGGCGTGGCCCCCGAAACTGGGCCCCACCCCCGGCTCCGGTTCCTCGCCGCATGACGCCTGTGCTTACGGTAGGAGCTCGACCACAAGATACCTTCCACAAGAAACCCCACCCTGGAACCCCAGGACGTCCACTGGTTTTTGGTGTGGGAACGTCACGCTTTCCATAGCAAAACGATCGAAATCCAATAAACCCAGGGCACCCTGGAAGCAAGCAGGGTGTCTCTTGGCAAGGGTTTCCAATGTAGCTGTCCTGGGGCCCAAGAGCGGCCCCCAGACACCGACTCTGCTGGGAGTGGCAGCCCGTGGCGAGTATTTTGTGACGCACAAGAGGCCCAGGGCGCCCTGCTCTGCGGC
>CAUYUJ010014658.1:338948-356448 GCA_963575745.1 Prorocentrum cordatum
TTCGGCAGGAACGTCTTCCCCCCTTGGAGGGGGGGGTCCTCCTCCTCCTCCTCGTCGTCGTCGTCCTCCTCCTCCTCCTCCTCCTCCTCCTCCTCCTCTCCTCTTCGTCCTCCTCCTCTTCGTCCTCCTCCTCCTCCTCCTCGCCCTCCTCCTCCTCGCTCCTGATGGCAGGAAGGCGAGGGCAAGGACGCCGATAGGGCGTGACGGCGATGCCACATGCAAATCCATACGCGGGTGGCAACGACAGACCCGCTCTGGGGCAGAACGGCAGCCGGGAGTACTTGAGGGGCACCGACAGGGGGGGGCTGGCTTGGGGGGGGAAGAGTCGGCCTGGAATCGGCGATATATCGCCAATAGATTGGCGATAGGGCCCCGACAGCAGATCCTTCTCCTCCTCCTCCTCCTCCTCCTCCTCTTCCTCCGCCCTCCTCCTTCCTCTCTCCTCTCTCCTCCCTCCTCCTCCTCTTCGCTCCTCTGCGTCGCTCCTCCTCGTGGGGCCATCGGGCCCTTCTCGGCGATCAGTGGGCGATTGGGGATCGACGCGTCCTCCCCCATACCTGTCCCCCCTGTATCGTTGTCCCTGAGCAATGGTCTCGTTCCGACTCGAAGCGCGGCGAAGAAACAACGTCTCAATGGGGAAACCAAATGGTACTGATACCGCTACTCCCTGGACTTCTCTTTGGGTGCGTTCTGACCAAAATTTGGAAGCGAACCCAGCGGTGGCGACGAGGGCCTGCCAGGAGGCCCCAAAAGGGGAAACCGAGATAAGGGTAGCGGTATGGGTACCTTGTCTCCCGCTGAGTCGATGGACGGCGAGCGAAGGGGGGAAGCGTGAAGGGACGGCCCTTCTCAGAAGGCTCGGAAGTCCCTCTGACAAGTTCTCTGAGCCTTCCCCAAAGACGCTGGAAACTGCTCAGACGGCGCGAGGGCTTCTGGGAAGGCCTCCTCCCTCTCATCTCCCCCCCCTCGCTCGCCGCCGAGCCAATGGACTCGAACGTCTTTCGCTCGGGCAGTCGCCTGCGCGACGGCCTCGCCGGCGCACTTGCCTGCAGTGCCCCCTGGAGGAGGAGGAGGAGGAGGAAGGAGGAGGAGGGGGAGGAGGAGGAGGAGGAGGAGGAGGAGGAGGAGGAGGAGGAGGAGGGGAGGAGGAAGGGAGAAGGAGGGAGGAGGAGGAGGGGAGGAGGAGGGGAGAGGAGGAGGAGGAGGAGGAGGAGGAGGGAGGAGGAGGAGGAGGAGGAGGAGGAGGAGGAGGAGGAGGAGGTGCGTGCGCCCTCCGAGGACGCTCTCCCGCTCTGCTCGCCCTCGGGCGCTCCCCGCCTCGTGCGGTCGGGGGCTCCCCGGGCAGCGCTCGCTGCGCGAGCGGCATCTCACTCGAAGTCGAGCAGGGCGGCAGCGGACAGCGACGTCGAGTTCCTGGTCCCCAGCTTGGATACCCAGCTCCCCTCGGAGACTTCCCCTTTGAACTTCTTCCTCGGCGGCTGCGTTCCCCGCTCCTCCTGCCTCGGCGGTGGTGCTGCATGCTGGTCTGGCTTGGCGTAGCCTGCGTCGCGGGGCAGCCTCTTTATGCACAGAGCGCGGAAAGCAAGCACCTCCGGCTTGCTGCACCCCGCTTCCATCAAGAGATCCGCCGCCACCTATGCAGACCCCGGGCTGCGAGTGTGATTGATCCATCTTTGGCTTGCCTCCTCTCTCCCTCTCTCGTCCCGTGTCCTGTCTCAAACTTCTGCTGCCCACCGAGGGGCTCACGGCGCCCGAAGTGGCCACAGAGGGTGCCCCAGGATTCACGCAGGGACACCACCAGACGGCCAAGAGAGCCCAAGAGGCCACCAGGAAGGGTTCGAAGAGGCCCCGCAGAGGCCCCAGAGAGGTAAAGATAGCTCGATACTGCCACAAGATCGCCACGTGATGCACCAATAACCCATCAAGAGCTCCCCAAGACGCCCACAAAGCGGCAACCAACAAAGGACACCTATCACTTTGTATATTCGTTTCGAAATCTTTTTCTCCAAGAGTGTCCCACGATGGCTCCAATATGGCTCCTGAAACCTAAATGTAGCCCAAATGTTTCTCGAGGTGGCCCTCAGAGGCTACAAGGTGCCCCAAAGACTGCCTAATAAGGCCCGGAGATGGCCGCACGATGCCCCAAGCTGGTCCCCAGAGGACCCGAGAAGGACTCAATGTTGGTCAAGATGATCCCATGGTGCCCCCTCCCAACAAATAGCTCAACATACTCCAAACGTGCCTCCAAGTCGCCCAACAAGGCCCCGAAGAGGGCCCCGAGATGGCTCTAGGCCGGCGGCAGACGGTGCCCCTCTCCCGATAACACAACCTGCATATCCGGGCCGCGTGGGTGGACGCCATGCCGACAGTGACCTGGACGTGCTGGCGGGCGTACGTGAAGTGATACAAATGCCCCTGGTTGTGGGGCGAGAAGCGAACGGCCTCCCACGCCTGAGAGTCGGCTGCCGCGTCCGCGTCCAGCGGCGGAGGCCGGGACGGGGCCAGTAAGACGACGTTGCCGCAGGAATCGACCGCGGTAATCGGCCGCTCAACCTCCATGGCTCCCAGTGGGCCCCAAGCGCACAGTGTGCCCAAATAACACCGCGGGCTGGCAGGGCCTCCGCCGCAGCCGAAGTCGCTTGAGCCAAATTGACTAGGCTTAGTCGTGATGATGATGATGATGATGATGATGATGATGATGATGATGATGATGATGATGATGATGATGATGATGATGATGGTGATGCTGGTGGTAAAGACTTAGGCATGAACGTGCAGTGCGCAGCTGACCACTCCTGTCAGTGACCTGAGCCAAAAGCTTCACGGCACGGTCAGGGACGAAGCGCCGCTGTTGCCGTCGTGCTCGACGAGCAGCGCGCGAGGCCAACACGAGGGGGCGGTTCAGCGGAGGCCAGTCCATGCACACTCGCAGGGGCGAGTGCCATGGGATGGACAAACACATACACACCTGGACAGGATCCTTGCCGCGCAAGACCATGTCCAAACGCTCCTTCGTCTCTGGCATCTGCTGCGTTGCGCGAGACCCTTGCAGAGCAAGCAATCCGCCACAACCCGCCTTCGTGGTATGAGGGTGGTGATTGTGATTGCCTGCGGCAACATGACGCTGTACAGCTTGTTTGAACATGGCGTGGTATCGTATGATGCGGTCAAATCCCATAGTAGGAACGCAGCATATGGATGCAAACTCCTTGGATTTCGAGGATCTATCGTTAAGGACTGGTCGACGAGGCAAGGGTGCAAGGCTAGCCTTCATGAAGTACTGCATATTTGCCATCTGACACTACGCAATGCTGTAAGGCAAACCGTGTGGATATCAAGAAACACTTGCATAGAGATGTGGTGTTCGTGAATCACAAAGGAATGACTCCTGTGAGGGACTATTTGCAATCACTGAAACGCCTTTGCTGCACACTGCCGACTAGTTGAACCATGTTGGTTTAATCAATGTCCTCACACCTTCACCAAATGTATCAACGACTGAACTTTAGCTCCCCGGCCAACGCAACTATCAATTAATCCTCCCGCGTTCCGTACCCCAACCGTAGGGTTGGGCGGCATTCAGAAACATGCTTGTGTGTGTATGAGCTTGCTATAGCGCGACAGACTCTGCGTGGACGCCGCGCGAAACGCCGCGAAGCAAAACTGTGTGAGTCCTTGCGTCCGTGCACTTGTGCATGAGTGTGCGCGCGCGTGTCCTGAGCGTTCTGCCGCCGTGGCTCGGCTGGTATTGACGGGCGCATCCAATATAGCGTATGTCGTTATATCGCAAGGAGAAGCGCATGTATTTGTGTGTCTGTGCGTGCACCGACCGCCCGTGTAGCCGCGCGCCCAGCCTCGGCGTAAAAGCATGTCTGTGCGCGTGAAGCAGCGCGCAACATGTTCATGCTTAGGTGTAGGATGCCTTCGATGCGCGCGAACGTGTGAATGACTGTCTTCCTCGTGTTTGCATTCTGTGAAAAGGTGGCGGGCAGAGCTCCAGTAGTCTTCGCCGCTCACCATGCCTTACAACGATTTGTGACATATCTTCGCGCGCGTCGGCAAGCGCCGTGAGTGGGAGTGCGAGGACCTGCTCTTGTATCTCCAGCTTCTTGCCTGCACAGCTAGACCAAGGCGAACATCTCCATGCGTGCACGCGCTGGCATTTGTGCACCTGCAGTGTCGTGGCTGCGTTCAAGCTTGAATGCGTGCTGTTCTGCTAGCTGTCGGTCTGGCGTGACCACCACGAGAATACACGATCCATTGTTAGATTCTTTTGCAAGTTCAGACAGCTGCGACTTAGCGGGTGACTCCGCCGCATTCATCTCTGCTGCCAATATGTGCATTATTCCACTGTGTCCACGAAGCGCCCCGGCATGACCATCTTCGCGAAATGAATAACAAATCTTGTCGGGCTGGTAAGCACTGATCCTCACCTACGCTGCTCTTCCTGAGGGCACGGCCCGTGAGACCTGGAAACGGGGTCCCAGTTGCGTCTCGCATGGGCAGAGCAGCGCACTCGCAATCTCCTTACACGAGGCTCCGCCAGCTGGTCCCCTGTGGCCAAGATGTAACCCAAGAGAGCAATGCAACTATGACGAGTCAGGGCACCGAGCCCCGGGGCCGTGTCGTGGAGGAAACGCCTGCTGACCTTCTTCCGCTCATTTCATGTCGAAGCTGGCTGCAGCGCAAAAAGAGCATACTCAGACCAGTCCTCGCTGTTCACCTCGATCAGCTGGTGAAGCTTCGGCAGGTTGAAGGGCGGAAGCGAGTAGTCGTAATGAGCATAATTCGCGTGAAGCTTCTTCGCGGCACTCCTATTATTTGGGGCACCTCGAACGATGTTTGTCAGCAGATCCGCCGCCATGCCTCCTGGCACGCCAGGCCTTCCTGTTCTTCCCGACCCTACTGGTTTTGTGTCCTCGTTCTCCTGCCGCTGCGCCGCGCGTCTCCTTCCTTCCCTTCTCATTCTTCTCCACCTCCTCCTCCTCCTCCTCCTCCTCCTCCTCCTCCTCCCCCTCCTCCTCCTCCCCCTCCTTCCTCCTATTCCCTCCTCCTCCCTCCTCTCCTCCCTGTCGCTGCTGCTGTCGTGCCGCCGCCCAATGCAGCACACCCATACCATGCTGCGTGCTCCACAGGGAGCTCCACCCATGGCCCAGATGAGGGCTCCTACGTACGTATGCGGTCCCACTGGTCCAACCGGCACGCCCGCCACACGCTTTGTGCCTTCGTGATACGGCCTCGGCGGGGCGATCGCATGCGGGCACGCGTCCAATTTGGTACACCGTTTTCACGCTTCGTGCTTAAGGAGGAGGAGGAGGAGGAGGAGCGAGGAGCGAGGAGCGAGGAGCGAGGAGCGAGGAGCGCGGAGGGGACGGAGGAGGAGGAGGAGGAGGAGGAGGAGGAGGAGGAGGAGGAGGAGGAGGAGGAGGAGGAGGAGGAGGAGGAGGAGGAGGGAGGAGGAGGAGCAGGAGGAGGAGGAGGAGGAGGAGGAGGAGGAGGAGGAGGGAGGAGGAGGAGGAGCTCCAGCTGCGGCCCCACTGGTCGCGCCTCCCACGCGGCCCGCTCTCGCCCAATGCCCCCCCCTTCCCCCACCCTGCGCGTCTCGTGGCCCCGAGGGAGCCCCAACTCCGGCCACAGTGGGGTCATCTGGCTGCGCTTCCTCCGCCCACGTCTGCACACCCCTCGCACGCCTCGTGCGCCGCATGGGAACTCCAACTGTGGCCCCAGTGGGCTCGCATGCAGTGCCCCCTCGTCAAATTTGGCACGCCCCTCACTCAATTGGCAAGCTCGCATGCGGTCCCCCTTCTCAATTGGCCCTCACTCAATTGGCCCCCCTTCTTGCCGCAACGGCCCCAATGGGCAGGCTCGCACGCGGTCCCCTTCGCTCCATTCGGCACATCCGTCTCGCGTGTCGTGGCCCACAGAAGAGCTCCAGCTCTGACCCTGGTGGGCAACCCCGTTTGGCACGCCCTGCACATCTCGTGCCCCGAAGGGAGCTCCAGCTGCGGCACGCTCTTCTGCACATCACTCACGCGTTCCGGGCTCTCTCTCTCTCTGTTTCTGTTTCTCTTTCTCAGTATCTTCCTCTCTGTATGTTAATTTTGCTTTCTCGTTGTGTGTCTCTCTCTCTCTCTCTTTCGCTTTCTCTCTTTTTCTCCCTGTAGTTGTTTTGTTTTGCCTCTCTCTCACTCTCTCTGTTTCTTTCTTCTCTCTCTCTCTGTCTCTCCCTCTCTCTCTCTCTCTCTTTCTCTCGCGGCGCGCAATATGCAGGGATAGTGCCACTCCCTACGCTACATGCAACTGCCAAGGGTTGGGTACTCCGCTCAAGCTCAATGTTTTCTGCCCGTCGCCTTATTCTTTTCTCCTCGAGGCTGCAACATGTCCCCCCAGGCGTCTTCAATGAATGCTCCCCCAAGGCGGCCTCAAGACAACCCGAAGAAAGCGTACTGTAAGACGGACCCACGAAAGTGCAAAGCGCCCCGTGACGGCTCTGAGACTGCCCTGCACACTCCACAATTATCCCAAAGCCACCCTACATGTACATGGCCGCAAGGCTCGCCAAGATGGCCTGAAGACTCCAAGCAGTCTTCCATGAGGCCCAACAACTCTCCCAAGGCGTGAGACGCCCCAAACCCCCGATGCCATGTAATATGGCTTTGTGGGCCATCGTGGAACCACGTTTCAGACATTTTGGCTTTCTCTCTATTGTGCAAGCGAGCTGTTACACATTATGGCTCTCTGGGTTCTCGGCGAGAGCGTTGCACAATTTTACAGCTACCACAGCCATGAGATAAGGAGTTATCAGACGTTATGACCTTCTCGAGCCTGCTGAAGAGTGCGTCACACGTTCTGGCCACCTGGAGCGTTGCGACGAGGGTTGCCAAGTGCCTTCTGGGAGGCTTTGGAAGTGTAACCGCAAACAAAGAAGTACTTCGCAAGCGTGATTGCGGAAGTTGCCGCAGGCACCGGTATATCGAGCCCCTGTGGTTTGTAGCCTCTTCAACGCGTGCACTGCGTCCCGCACGAACATGTGATTCAGTGTCTCCTTGCTGAACACTAGATCCACGCTGGGCAAAGGTTCCCCGCCCAGATCCGCGCTGTTCCCCAAGTCCGCGCAGATGAAACGCAGATGAGGGTGCCTCTGCCGGTTTTCCTTGATCACGTCCTCGACAATGTCCAGGCCTGTATACACTAGCTCCGGCCGCCGTGACAAAAACTGGCTGGTGATCCACCCCGCATCTCCGCAAGCAGCATCCAACATGGACGTCACGCGGAGGGCGTCGACCAAGGAGGAAGGAGGAGGGAGGAGGAGGGAGGAGGGAGGAGGGAGGGGAGGAGGGAGGAGGGAGGAGGGAGGAGGGAGAGGAGGGAGGAGGGAGGAGGGAGGAGGGAGGAGGAGGAGGAGGAGGAGGAGGAGGAGGAGGAGGAGGAGGAGGAGGAGGAGGAGGAGGAGGAGGAGGAGGAGGAGGGAGGAGGAGGAGAGGAGGAGGAGGAGGAGGAGGAGGAGGAGGAGGAGGAGGAGGAGGGAGGAGGAGGAGGAGGAGGAGGAGGAGGAGGAGGAGGAGCTGGAGCAGGAGGAGGAGGAGGAGGAGCAGGAGGAGGAGGAGGAGGAGGAGGAGGAGGAGGAGGAGAGGGCGTCGACCACCATGTCGAGAGCCGTGATCGCGAGCCGGACCATCGGGTTGAACGGGTCGGACCCTGGGCCCGAGCGGGACGTGATGCCAGCCCACACATTCCGGCTGTAGATCCCAGAGAAGGCCTCCGCGCGGGGCCCGATCGTGCCCTCTGGGTCCCACGTCGGTGCCGCCATCTCGAGCATGGGGCCCGCGGGCTGGCCGCTGCGAGCGGCGCTCCACCTGCGCAGCGCGCCCCGCAGGCTCTCGGCTTGCAGCGGCGACCCGGCCGCACAGCCGCCGGCAGCGGGCAGCGTCGCGGCCGGGCCGACCGGCGCCCAGAAAGACTCAGAGTATACCCATGCGGTGGCGTCAAACGGCCTGCGCCGATACACGTCTGCGAGGGGGCCAGACTGGTATCCCAAGCGGCCTGTGCTCAGCGACGCTCCGTCGGCGTGCAGCTTCAGCTGGAAAGGGGCGTCGGGGCGCAGTGCCCCGTAGCCAGCTGCGACCAAGTCCCCGAGGTGCCTCTGGACAACGATCTGGGAGGTGTGGGCGTGCGGGAACGTGAACGCGTAGAGCTTCGTCTCGCCCAGCTCCACGAGCCGCGTGCCCCGCCGCGGGGCCGCGCACGCCCGGAAGCAGAAGCCCGCCCCGGAGCCTGCGCTGGGCGGCCCCCGCCGCAGCAGGGTTGCCCCCCCCGCCCCGCCGCAGGCCCACAGCTCCAGCTCGCACGCGCCCTCCGCCGGGGCGGCGGGCACGCCGCAGCCGCCGCCGCCGCCGCCCGCGCCCCCGCGCCGCGCGCGCCCCGCCCGGGGCCGGGCCCTGCGCGGCTCGCCCGCCGGCGGAGCCAGGCAGCTCCGCCCGTGGGCGAGGGGCCTGCAGCGGAAGGCCGCCCCGCAGCCCCGCGCCACGGCCTCGGCCCGGCCCCCGAGCGCGGCCCCTGCCTCGAGCGCGCCCCTCGCCGCAGGAGGCGGCGCGCCGCGGCGGGGCGTCATGGCCAGCCGGAGGGCCCCTGGTGCGGCGCGGCGCACCGCGCGGGTGCAGAAGTCCCCCCCCCCCCCTGGCCTTGGGCCAAGCTCGCCACCGCACGCGCGCGTGGGAGGAATAAGCTCTCGGCGTGGGCGGCGCTTCTTGGAGGGGCGAGCGCGCAGAGCAGGAGGGTCCGGGGCTCCCCTGGGGCCCTGGCTCTGGCCGAAAACGGCGCGTCCCCCCCCCCCCCCTCCCCCCCCAAACGCCGATCGCAGCATCGCCGAGGTGGTGGAAACCGATTGCAATCGGCCAGCGCCCATGTGCCTGTTTGGGTGGACTGCGGAGGCGGGAGAAGGGAAGCGACAGGCTGATTGCTGGAGGGGCATCAGAGGAGAGACGCTCGTGGCCTCGGATGGCTGCGGGCACCGCGACAGCGCCCTCGGGTTCGCCCTGGTGGCCTCCCACGGCGACGGCGGCCTTGGCGGCCTCCAGCGCAGCGGCCCCACTGGCGCGGGCGCGGTTGCAGCTGCTACAGCTGGTGACGTACTCCTACTCACTCTCCCTTTCTGCCCACCTTGCCCCTTGTGGTCGTCACCATCGTCCTTCTCCTCTTCATCCTCTGTCTCGTTCTCCCTCGTCCACCCCAGTTTCGGCTCCCAACGACCAACCCTCGGCTTCCCCGTATTCCACAATGCACCTTTCCTGGAGAAGTGGAAGAACGGCAAGAACATAATCATTCGGAGGTCCGCGCGGATTTTGGAGCCGGCGCTGGAGCCCCCTCCCCTTTGGCGCGCGAAACGCACCAAAGGGGCCAACGCCGACCCCAGAGGTCCGCGCGGACTTCCAGAGGCGTGCGCCCATGCTGTCTTTATATACCCATCGACCGCCGCACTCCTCCTCACCGCCCCCAGCGCTGCCGTCGACCCCGCCAGACGCCGCCCCGCGGGCGCCGAAGAGCCCCCCTCCGAGGGGGCGCCGCGTGCGGCCGCGCACCGCTCCGCTTGCGACCCTGGCGCGCCCCTCGGCAGCGGCCCCGAGGGCGCGCAGGGCCATCGGCGCCCCCCTCGGCAGCGGCTGCGACGGCGCTCCCTCTCGGGGCTACAGGCCACCGCCACGGCGGCGTCGGCCTGCCGCCGCCCTCCGCGTCCTCGCTTCACGCCTCCCCCCCCCCGCTCTGCCTCGCGGGGCCGTCGGCGCCCCCCCCCCCCCCGCGCCTCCTGGCGCCCCGGCCGACGGCCGCTGCCGCCGCCCTCCTCACCCTCGGCCCTTTGCCCCCGCCAGGTGCCCGCTGCGCCCGCAGGGAGTCACCGCAGTGTGCAGGCCGCTCGGAGTGACCGGACTCGCGGGGGAGCGCCCGGGGAGGAAGCCTGCGGCCGGGGGCCCAACGTTCCCGCGCCCACGGCCGGGGGAGTTTGGCCGCCCACCGCCCAGGGACCGCGCCTTCCAAGGGGTGCGCGCTTGCGCCGCGCCGCGAGGCGGGGTGGCTCGGGCACGCTCTGCCGCGAGGCTCTGCCGCGAGGCTCTGCCGCGAGCCGTGGCGGTTGCCTGGGTTGCCCTGTGCCCCCTCGGCCCCCCAGGGTGTGCCGAGGCCCCTGCAACTTACTCCGGCCTCAGCGGTGGCTCGCTACGCGGGCGCTGGCTCAGACGACTCTCGCTGGGATTGCGAGCCCGCGCCAGGCGGCCCCGCGGCCGCTGTCCTCTCCACTTCACCGTGGGCTGGGCGCCGCCCTGTCGCGCAAGTGCGAGCCGTGCAGGTTATAATGCAGGGCTTCCGCGCCTTCCACCACCGCGGCTGCCGTCCCATGCGCCCAGGCACAGCGCTGGCAGGCACTAGGGGCGGCCCCCTTTCCAACCCATGACCCCCCCGCGCCTCCAACTGCACCGCCTTCCCCTCCTTCCACTCTGCTCGCTCTGCTCCGCAGCCTTCGGTGCCCGAGCCGCCTGCCCACTCTGCAGAGCAACCAGGTTCATCTCTGGCCCGCTGTCCATTGCACGAGACAGGCGCGAGCCAGCTGTTGCCAGCAGCCGTTCGACGCAGTGCTGGCCAGCAGTCGCAAGCAGACGGTGCTCAGAGGGCTTCAGTGCTATCTGAGCTCCTGTCTTCCCGTGAGCATAGTTTCACCATCCTTCTGCATGCCTTCCCCCCTTACCCACCATGAAGAGTTGGCAGCAACTTTCACAGCACTGGCGCACGGCTGCAGGAGCGTGTCGCTGGCCGCAGCGGCTGATGCCCTCGCGCAAGGCTGGCTGCCCTGCCTCTCTCCTCTCCTTCCCTCCTCTGATGCGCTTCCCCTCTTGTCTTCCCCCCCTGCAGGTCCAGCACAGCTTACCAGGGTCGGTCCCAGGGGAACCCAGGTCAGCGAGGCCCGCGCCGTGCCCCTGCGCCAGGTTGCTTCTCTCGTTTCAGTCTTGAGGCCCTCTGGGTGTCTTCGCACGTAGATGTGTCCCAATGGGCAGCCGCACCCGCCGCTTCGAAGCACGCTGCCGCTCCTTCCTCCCGCTGCCTCCCTCCTTCCCCCCGCTCCTCCTGCCCGCTCCCGCCGTGGCAGTCGGGTTGCCGAAACAGGGAGCCGCTAAAGAAGGAACGAAGCCCCTTCTCGGCACCAGACGAGCCTGGGAGCGCGAGGAAGGCCAGAGGAATCACCACGGACGGATCTAGGGAACAGCGACCCCCTTCCGAACCCGAAGCGGTCTTGATTTCAGCGTCTTGGCTGTATCCTTCCTCTGCCCTCCTCCCTTCTCCTTCCTAGCTCTCTCCCTTCCCTCTTCTCCCTCATCCTCTTTCCCTCTCTGTCTCTCTGTTCCCCTGCCTCCTTCCTGAGCACGCACACACACATCTCTCTCTCTCTGTCTCCCTCTCTCTCTCTGTCTCTCTGTCTCTCTATCTCTCTGTCTCTCTCTCTTTCTCTTTCTCTCTCGCTCTCTCTCTCTCTCTCTCTCTCTCTCTTTCTTTACACATCCAAAGTGGGGTTCTTGTTTTCTTTGCACACCCCCGCGCAGGATACATATCCTTTCCCTCTCTTCCTCACCATCATCATCGTTATCATCACTCACACACCCACACACTCATCCTGATCCTGATCCTGATCCTGATCATCCTCAGGCCTGAATATGGAGGGAGTATCAGGCGGGAGCCTCGTCTGCGAGTGAATCGCGAGGAAGTGTCAGGCCGTAGCCTCGTCTGGGAGCCAACCAATCGCGAGGACGTCTCAGGTGGGAGCCTCCTCCCTGTGGGGCCCGCGGCTCATGTTTTTACTCCGAGCGGGCCATCAAGTGCTGCCGGCTTCTAATCTGCAGTCCTCTTAACTCTCAGAGAGCTAACCGGCTCATGTTTTTACTCCGAGCGGGCCATCAAGTGCTGCCGGCTTCTAATATGCAATCCTCTTAGCTCTCAGAGAACTAACCCGAAGTTGGAATGAGGACAATTTCCTGATGGCTCCTTCGAGAGCTGTAGGGTTTTGGAACTGAAAGCCGGCGCCGAAGGGTAGCCTAGAGCCGCCAGGACGCGGCACATCACGCAGGGTTTACAGGAGTTTCAGCGCACAGCGCCTCGTAAACCATGGTAGGGGCGTTTTTTATGCCCTTGACTGATGGCTCCTTGGAGAGCTGTAGGGCTTTGGAGCTAAAAGCCGGCGCCGCAGGGTAGCCCCAGAGCTCGTTCCAGCTTTCAGCAGGATCTCTCGGCGGGGCTTGCCCGAACTTCGCGAGGCCAGAGAATCCTTCTCTGAGCGTAGGCGTCTCCCAATACGAGTGCCCAGAAGCTCTCCGGAAGATCCTCCAGAAACTCCTCCCAGAAGTTTCCCGAGCTTCTTCGAAAGGCCTTTGCACATCTGTTTTCCTGGATAACTCCTTGGAGAGCTTCAGGGTTTGAGTCAGAAGCCGCTTATGACTGTCGTCACTTGTGGGCTCCACAGGCCTGAACATGGAGGGAGTACAGTGCGGGCGCGGTCGCAAGAACCCCTCGCAAGAAACCCAACCCTGAAAACCCGCGCGCGAAGTGCACCGGAGGGGAAACCTGGAGCACCCTGAACGCAGCAGCTCCCTCAACGGCCGCGGGCATTCGCCGCGCAACGTGCGGAGCGAAGAAACCCAGGATACCCTGACGAACAGTACATGGTTTCTTGATGCGCGCCCCCACTGTATGAAGAAGGAAGCCTCGACTGCGAGTGAATTGCGAGGTAGTCTCCGGCGGGAGCCTCGTCCGGGGAGTGAACTGCGACACACTCTCGGGCGGGAGCCTCTCCTCCCTGTGGGGCCCGCAGCTCGTGCTGTTAACCTGGGCGGGTCGTCCTCGAAGCTGTAACTGTCGTCCCTTTTGGGCTCCACAAGCCTGAACACAGAGGGAATACCTCGCGGGAGCCTCGTCTGTGAGTGAATTGAGAGGAAGTCTCAGGCGGGAGCCTCGTCTGGGAGTCGATTGCGAGGAAGTCTCAGGCGGGAGCCTCCGCCCTGTGGGGCTCGCAAGTCATGTTTTTCTTCGAGCGGGTCATCCTCAAACTGTAACTGTCGTCCCTTTTGGGCTCCACAAGACTGAATATAGAGGGAGTATCTCGCGGGAGCCTCGTCTGTGAGTGAATTGCGAGGGGGTCTCAGGCGGGAGCCTCCGCCCTGTGGGGCTCGCAAATCATGTTTGTAATCCGAGCGGGTCATCCTCAAACCTGTAACTGTCGTCACTTTTGGGCCCCACAAACGAACCTGAATATGGAGGGAGTATCTGGCGGGAGCCTCGTCTGTGAGTGAATTGCGAGGGAGTCTCAGGCGGGCGCCTCGTCTGGGAGTGAATTGCGAGGAAGTCTCAGGTGGGAAATCACCCCTCTCAGGTCGCACAGGTCCCGAAGGTTTCACAGGTACCATCTGTCTCACAAGTTCCGCAGGTCGCACAGGTCGCGCAACTCCCACAGGTCCCACTAGCCCCGCAGGTCCCACGGGCCCCGCAGGCTGCAGGTCCAACGGGCTCCGTAGGTCTCACAAGTCTAACAGGCTCCACGAGTTCCGAAGGTTACACTGGTCCCACGGGCCCCGCAGGTCCGACACGGCACGCAGGTCCCACAAGTCTCACAGGCCCCGAAGGGCTCGCAACTCCTGCAGGTCCCTCGGGCCCCACAAGCCCCACAGGTCCAAGAACCCCCACAGGTCGCACAGTTCCGACGAGTTCCACTGCTCACCAGAGGTCGTATTCTGGTATCCTGGCATCCTGCCATCATCACCATCGTTAATCGCCGATGATGAAGATTCTCATGCACGCTAAGGAGATTATCATGTGGGGCCCTGCCGCCGATTTTTTTTGGTTCTTCCTCCTTCTCTCTCTGTCTCTTCTCTCTCTCCCTCCCTCCCTCCCTCTCTCTTTCTCTTTCTCTCTCTCTCCCCCCTCTCTCTCTCTCCCCTCTCTCTCCCTCCCCCCTCTCTCTCTATCACTCTCTCGTCCTTCGCCCTCCTCCTTCCTGCTCCTGCTTCTCAGAAGCTGTCGCCCCCGCCTGGCGGGGCTGCGTAGGGCACGTCCAGGAACGCGGCGATACCACCCGGCAGCTCCTGCGCGCACTTCTTGCTCTCACGATGGCTTTTCATTATTCTTGTCATCCTCACCTCACCTCCCCACGGTTTTCATACCTTCCCCCACGCAAGTATTTTTTTCGAAAATCATCCTCATTTTGCCATCCCCTCCTCGTTGCTCCTCGTCTCCGCTGTCGTCGTTCCGCCTCGCAATGCTACTCCTAGTCTGCGGATGTCTTGCTTCGCCTCTCTCTTTCTCTTCACTTCATGCTTCGTCTTCCTCTTCATCGTCGTCGTTTCCGTGGTTTCCTATACTTCCTTTCCGCCTTCGTCTTCGTTTTATGATTCAGCACGTTTGTTTCCCTGACATCCTCAGCGCAATACCCACGCGCATGTAGTCACGCTGTCTTCACGCCTGGAACAATAAAACATCTGCCCTTTTAGGCAGTAGCCTGGAATCAGAAGTTGGGAATTCCTTCCAGTAAGCCTCCCTGTTTCGTTTACGATCCTCCTCCAGTTCATCTTCCAGGCGCAAGATATATCCTGGCCATCGCTCGGACGTCCATTCCCTGTTTTTCCCTACCTAGGCTCTGCCTGCAAGGGTTCTTACTCGGTATGCTTAAAGGGCCGGGCAGTGCAACTCGCCCCGGGCGGTTCCCCCAGTATCCGCCCCGCGGTTCCCCCAGTTACGTCCCCTTAGCTTAGCGTTGCTTATCTCATCTTAGCTTAGCTTATTGCATCTTAGCTTAGCTTAGCTTAGCTTAACTTCATCTTAGCTCAGGTTTATTTTAGCTTAGCTTACCTTCATCTTAGCTTCGCTGAGCTTTATCATCGCAGAGCACAGCATAGCATAGCGCAGCAGAGCATACCATAGCATAACCCAGCATAGCATTGCATAGCGCAGCATAGCATAGCATAGCATATCATAGCATAGCATAGCATAGCGCAGCACAGCATAGCATAGCGCTGCATAGCATAGCATAGCAGGTCGGAGCAGATAATAGCAGCAAAGCAAAGGCAAAGCAACAGCAGCGACAGCAAAGCAAATCACAAGCAACACAAAGCAAAGCAAAGCAAAATCATTAGCATGGGTGTAATTCCTTACCTAGGCTCTGCCTAGAGGGCTAGCTTAGCTTAGCTTAGCATAGCGCAACGCTGTATTAGCATAGCATAGCATAGCCAAGCATAGCATAGCACAGCATAGCATAGCATAGCGCAGCATATCATAGCATATCATAACATAGCGCAGCTGATCATATCATAGCATATCATAGCATACCATAACACATCATGCCATATCATAGCTTAGCATAGCACAGCATAGCGCAACATAACATAGCATATCATAGCATAGCGCAACATAGCACGGCATGGCATAGCATAGCAACTAATGCTGCTTTCCTAGGGGCTCCAACTTCTAGGTCGGGTCGCACTGGGGTATTTTTTTCGGGGCCATGCGTGTTTTTTTTTCCGCAGGATGATCCAGCCCCCGCCGAGAAAAAGTGCACACGTCCGAGCGATACCAAGTAGCAGGCCCCCCCCGGGTGCCGGACAAACACGTCGATCGATGCAGTGCCGGCTGGCCCCGTTCGACGTCAGGGACGGCGCGCTCGACCAGGTCCGCGTCTGGCGGGCCCGACGGCTGCGGACGCGGCCCCAGGCCGGCACCCGCTGCTCTGTCAGCGGCTCCTGGTTTTGGACGCCCGAAATGGGTACGGAAATATGGGTACAATGCCCAACAACACATGTTGTCCCAAACCGACAGCGGCCGCCGTTGGGCAGGCGGCCTTCTGTCTCAAATGGACACAGGCCGCGGCGGCGCGGACAGCGAGCCCTGTTCAAAATGGACGGGAACTGCTCGTGGGCATTGTAACACTTCTTTCCGTAACCATTTCGTTCGTGCAGACTGGTGCAGCCAGCGTCGGACCAGGCCGGCCACCCCACTCTCGAGGCGGGCGTGGCGGCGCCCCATTCCGCCGCCCAGCGCGCATGTGGCCGCGCGCGCATTGCTCCTGTCCGCAGGGCGCTCCGCGGGCTTCTTGGGCGGCAGGGCGGTTCTGACAAGTCTGCGCGGCCGTCTGGAGTTCTGCTGCCTGCGCGCACTCAGGCCTGGGCATTTGCGCGCGGGCACGAACCTCCAGCAAGTCCTCCAAGTGGCCTCCAGACACGCGGGATCGCTCGGGTAGCCGAGGAACCCCGCGGCCCCTGGCCCTCCGATCCCCTGCAGGAGCGTCGCCCGCTCGTAGCTGCGCAAACGCTTCCGCAGGGCAGCGAGGGTTTTCTTTTGCACAGCTTGCACGAGCGTGCTCTGCTTCGCCGGGCGCTGCAGGGCGTCCAGGAAGGAGGCGCCCGACGCGGGGTCCGCGCCCTGGAGGGAGAGTTCCGTCCGTGCGTCGAGGAGGGCCTCGCCGAGTCGTGGCGCCGCGTCCAGGAGCTCGAGCAAGAAGTCGGTGCCGAGGTCGGCGGCGCCGCTGGACACGCACGCGCTGCAGCTGGCCCAAAAGGCTGTGGCTCATCGCGTAGTGGCCCACTCAGCTCCGCGCCATTCTCACACTCGTCCTTCTCCTTTTCCTCCTCCTCCTCCTCCAATATCGAAACACCTCCTTCCCCCCCCTCCCCCTTCGCTTCTCTTCCTCACCTCCTGCAAGGGAGCCCTGCTCCGCCTCCTCCTCCTCCTCCTCCTCACTCTCCTCCTCCTCGTCCCCCTCCTCCTCCTCGTCCCCCTCCTCCTCCTCCTGCTCCTCCTCCTCCTCCTTCTCCTCCTCCTCTTCCTCCTCCCCGTCCTCCGCATTCCCCTTCCGTTTTACTCTTGAGGACCCCCCCGTCTTGTCGCACCACCAGGCCAGCCACAGCGACAGCCTTGAGAGGCCGAGGGACACCCTCCACGTCGTCGCTGCCCAGGCCAAGATCGCTCAGTATGGATCGGCACCATGCTTGAAGGTGCCGTGGTGGCGCGAGACGAATGATCCGACCCGCGCTCAGACATCCCCACATGCATCGCTGACGACGTTCGCCAGTGTCACCGCCGCGTCATGCCTGCGCTGCCCCCCGCCCCCCTCCCGCCCCCTCCCCCTCCACAGGGGCGCCACCGAGGCCGGGGCCGTCAATGCTGCTGCGGTCGGTGACCAATGCGCGCGTGGCCACCGAGCTGCCGATCGCAGCCGTTCCCGCTGCCTCTGCCGCCGTGTGTGGGCGAGCTCTACTGCAATGGCCTCCGGAGGCGGAAGCTCCCCTCCCCTCACGTCTCTCCACTCCCCCGCCCCCGCCCCCTCCACGTCCACGTCCAATTTCCGTTCTCTCATTCTTCTCCCCCTCTATATCCGTTTCTCTCTTTCTGCCTGTGTCCGTCCGTCGGCCAGCTGGTTCCTGTCCCCATCTCCGTCTCTGCCTCGGGCGACATGCCACATGCCGAAGCCGTGCGCAGA